>OY755047.1:15707362-16277362 GCA_963576565.1 Aspidapion aeneum
CTTAAATCATTGATTTATACTAATAGTTCTTGAATTCTTGGGGGGTACTGGCCCCAGTACCCCCCCCCCCCACTTATCGACGTGCTTGTCTCCCCCAATATCTTTTATTCTTCTCTGTTTGTTGCAGTGTTCAACCATCTAGCTCCTGCATGTCTCTTCAAATCATCTGCCCATCTCATTTGGGGTCTTCCCTTACTTCTTTTATTTTCCCAAGGTTTCATCGATCATCTTTCTGTCTGATATTATGACCGGCAAATTTTCATTTTAATTTTGCTACTTCTCCGCTGACATCCCTTACTTTTGTTTTATTTCTTATCCATTCATTCCTTTTTCTATATGTTAGCTTTGTCTTTCCATTGATCTTTGGGCTTTTGTTACCTTATCCATGTTTGATTTTGTTTTAACTGTTGAAGTGTCCAGGTCTGGGATCCATAAGTACAGGGTGTCCCAAATTGGGCACTTTTAGGGGGTTTAAGGTACGTCTAGGGGAGACAGAGAAAAACTGACCACGCATTGCGAGGCTCAAATTTCAAGAGAAGACTTATAGTGAAAACCGCATTTTGAAATATCTTCTCGTCTTTGAGCTACGGGGGCTTTTTGAAAAGTCTGCATATTTGAACGGGGTCTATAACTTTGTTATTAGTGGAAATTTCGATTTAGAGTAAATTGCAGTTTTATAGACTTTGTCACGAGGAATTCACCCGCTAAATTATATTTTAACTGTCACTTAGTTTTTGAGATATGACATAAAGTTGCATTTTTTCTTATGGAATAGCCTATATTTTAATTAATTTTCGAATTCGTCATTGAATTATTTTCAAAATGATGTATCATATGTCATAGTTTCATTGAGCGGTTTAGGAGATATTCAGCTTTTTCACTTATTTCTAGTGCGCTATGATTTCCTGCTGAGGCAGGTAAAGGCACTCCAGTATTTTTATTATTTTAAATTATAATTCAGCTGACGGCCCTCAAAGCCTAGTTATAAAAAGTAAAAAAAAAATGATACATATTTCAAAATAAAATTAAAACGCTTTTGTGCAAAATAATTTCATATCAAAGCGTAATGTCAAATTGTTTAAACAATTGAAAACAATGACAAAACGACAAGACGCAAGGCCAACTTGATTTGCATAGTATAAGACAACAAAACTATAGGAACATTGAAGCAGGATTTGACTGCAAGGCTTTCACGTCAATGGCGCATGACGTCATTCAACGCACACTAGACAAAAATAAAAAACTTTAATTATCTCCGAAACCGCTCAATCAAACTATGACACATGATACATCATTTTGAAAAGAATTCAATCACGAATTCGAAAATTAATTAAAATATAGGCCATTCCATAAGAAAAAATGCAACTTTATGTCATATCTCAAAAACTAAAAGTGACAGTTAAAATTTAATTTAGCGGTTGAATTCCCCGTGATAAAGTCTATAAAATTGCAATTTACTCTAAATCAATATTTCCAATAATAACGAAGTTATAGACCCCCCTCCAAAATGCAGACTTTTCAAAAAGCCCCCGTAGCTCAAAGACGAGACGATATTTCAAAATGCGGTTTTCACTATAAGTCTTCTCTTGAAATTTGAGCCTCGCAATACGTGGTCAGTTTTTCTCTGTCTTCCCTAGAAGTACCTTAAACCCCCCAAAAGTGCCCAATTTGGGACACCCTGTACAGGAAGGATACATTGGTTATACACTTTCGTTTTGAGGTACTGAGGATATTTGTATTCGTTGGCTCGTTCTATTAGGATGTTTATGGTTAATAGGTGGTCAACTTTACTGAAACCTTTTCTGAAGCCTGCTTGTTCTTTTGATTGATATCCGTCAAATTTTGTTGTTAGTCTATCTGTAATTTTCGTAAAAAGATTATAAATTATATTGAGGAGTGTTTTAGATCGATAGTTAAGGTGGTTAATGAGAATCAAATAATGAGGGATGTTTTGAGTTTGGCTAAATAGGATCCAAATGTTTATAAAACTTTTTCCGATTTAATTTAAGATTTTTTTTTTGTAATTGGCCAGTATTTCTAGTGATAATTAAATTTTAACAAATTATCTACGGTGCTCGGACGGAGTTAGTTTTACCGAATTTTTGTTTTATTTATTCTATATTTTTGGATAATACTGTTATGGGTGATATTTAAGTATTGTCATTCGCTTTTTGCTTGTTTTCACCTCCTCTATAACATCTTAAAAGTAATAACAATACTCCAAAATCAGCCTGTATAGCGTATGTATAGAGTGCTTTTTTTGGTTGCCCATTACCTAAAAAGTTTGTTGCCGATGTTCCCATCTCAACAAAACAAATTTGATATCAAAATTGATATTTTGGGCGGTATAATTTTTTTAAAACACCTATTTTTGACTTCTTTCCATTTTACGCCACTAAAGTAAAAATTAAACTTATTACAGGTTACCGAATAAAAGCTTTTTGTTATTTTTCTTAAATATACTGCTGTATCACTTGTTGAGATCGGGAAAGAGCCAAGAAATTGATAAAAATGTGTGTGTTAGAAAACACGTAATTTTCGCTTAGTTAAATGCTTATTATATAGTGTGTAATTTAATTGAGGTATCAAAATTTCAGAGGTGGTAGAAAACGTCAAAAGTGTCAAACTTGACAGTGTGGGAAAACAGTGAGTTTTAAAAATTACAAATTTGACAACATTAAATAATTTTAATTAAAATGTTCTATTGCTTTTTTTTCCAAATATTGTAGATTAAGGAGATAGAGCGTGGCCAATAATTATCAATTTGTCGATTTTTTATAAGAAAAAATTTAAGATAGATTTAATTTCGATGCATATCCAAAGGCCTCTTAATAATTACAAAAAATAGTAATACTAGCCTTTATTCTTTCAATATATTTTTTGAAAAAAAAAACAGATTTTTGGTAATAATTAATCAGTAATTTTATTTTATTTTAATAATTTTATTAATTAATTATTACCTCTATTGTAATGCATAAATCCACAAAATTTCGATTGTCTCTTACAATTTTTAAGGAAGTTATAACGAAAATTCGAAAAATATATGTTAACTTTGGGACCTATTGTTAAATTTTTTTTTATGCAAAAAGATTATTTTTTTTTTGTTTTGATCTTGTCTCTTAAAGTTCAGTGCATCATTTAAATTACACCCCGTATATTATACTTATCGTATTAACGTAAATCTTAAGCTTTTTGTTTAAAAAAGCGTATTAAAATCGGACAAAAACAATGGGCAATCATAAAAGTCAATTTTTTTTTGTTTATGCATTGTTTTGTACATAACTATTTTTTGTAATATTATTAAATTAAAATATATTTACTTACTTAAAATAACTTTATTTTAAGAAAAATCCACCCCCTCTCCCACCCAGAGTAAAGGTTCTTATAGGGTGTTCCTAAAGAGGAGTGATTTCGATTATTTGGCTTATTTTAACACTAAATTTTTTTATAAAAATAAGTACTTAAACGCTTCGTTATTGATCTCAGAGTGTTATTTTATTTTCTTTTATGGCAAAACAAAAACATAATTTGTCATGTCTAATTTTGGTTTCAAAATTTATTCCCCTGAGTTTTTTGCGATGCTGCTATATTTTTAAAATACTCTGCCAATATATGGGCCCCTAAGCTCACACTAGGTACTATAGTTATAGTGTACGTGTGAGCTAATATAACTAAAAACTGCAATATATTTTAGTTAACTCCAGAGTAAATTACCTTTTGTTTGATACCACACAAGCCATGTTTGACTTAAACTCAAATTTTTGAAATCTACCCCACCCTTAAAAAAAACAAAAAATTAAAATGTATTTTGTTAAACTCCGGACTCAATTACCTTTCGTTTGATATCACACACGCCATATTTTCACTTAAACTCTAATTTTTAAAATATACCCCCACCCTTTTTTTAAATAAATTAAAATGTATTTTGTTTAACTGCAGACTCAATTACCTTTCGTTTGATATCACACACGCCATATTTTCACATAAACTCTTAATTTTGAAATCTACCCCCACCCTTTTATTTGGTTTCTGTTTGGTGGATTTTGTTCATTTTAAATGGGACCATCTCGACCCAAGACCCAGTCTAGGTACCAAATTTCATTAAAATCGGCGGTTTTTGAGTTATGCGTGTTGGTCGTTACAGACAGACATACAGACAGACAGACATACATACAGACAGACAGACAGACAGACGGCGCAACAAAAAAGTTTCAAATCATCTGAAACGCAAAGATATATAAAAATTTTTGAAATCGGAGCCACTTTTTTTTTCTCGAAAAAATTAGGATCACCATAGCTCACACTACTATAGTATAGTATATGTGTGAGCTAAAACTAATGGGATGTGGTTTTTTGTTTATTAAAAAGATTAGATAAAAATTGACTCTAGATGATTGTTTTTAAAATCTAGCAAATTATTTTTCATACCGGATGTGTAGCAAATGTATAAAAATTAAAACACACAAAAAAGTTTTTAATCAAAACAGATTTTTTTTTATATCTTGGAATATACAAGCACCGCAAACAAAGCTGAATCACTCTGAACTATATTTAAAAACACATTCTATAAATTTTGTGTTTTTATTTTTTGCTTTTTAGCAATTCGATAATGATTCTTATTATACAGGGTGGTCCAGTGACAACGTACCAGAGGTTATTTTCAGTTATTCTAAGTAAGGTTTTGAAAAAATTCCCGGACACGTCGGTTCTGTTTGCAACGGGGACTTGCTTTTTGTGATCATGAGATATTTTTATCTATCAACATCTCGCTAGGATACATGACCACTTGATTTGAGATAGAGCAAAGGGTAACTAGGTCAATAGCGTTGATATTTTTTCAAAAATTTGTCGATTAGATTTGAAATATTCGCATTTAAAAAATGTAATAAATAATTTTAAATACAAATATCTTAAAAACGGATCGCTAAACATGAAAGAAAGTACAGAATTGGAAAGTCCAATAAAAGCCTCTTAGAAGCAACTTCTTCAATTTCAGGGGTAAATTGCCCCTAAAATTATAATAAGTTTTGAGGGGCCAGCCGCGTAGCGCTAGGGGGGAGGGGTTGAAACCCCCATGAGGAAATAATTGTGTACATTTGTTAACAAACTTGTTAAAAAATCTTTGTATAAAAATTTTTGATATCTATATTTATAGATTCAAAACCACTCCCATTGGATCACTGGCCCTATGCTACTGTGGGTGGCACTTTTTTTTTAATTTTGACTGACCTGTTTTCAAGATATTTATCTCGAAAATTAAGCAAACCGTTTTTCTGTGTGCATTTAGAGGAGGCCTTTAACTTTTTTATTTATAAAAATTTTATTTATAGAATTTGTCATAAATAATTCAAATGTCAAATTGAATTTATCTGTCACTTTTAGTTTTAAAGATATATAGTACCCCTTTATTTCTCGTATATCATTTGTATTTTTTTTATATTTATTTTAATTTAATGTTTTAATTTATAATAAACTTTATGTATAACAAAAAAACTAAAGTGACACATCAAGTTGAATTTGACAGTTGGATTTTTTGATCTATAAAAACTCAATTAACACCAAAATAAAATTGCAGAGTTTTCAAAAATCCCGTAACTTCAAAAAGGCTTGATATATCAAGAATCAGCTTTTTACCTATGAGCTTCGGTCAGCGTTTTCTATCTCCCCTAGAAATTCCTGTAACGCTCCAAAAACATCGAATTTAGGACACCCTGTACAGTCATATTTCTTGAACAATAACTAATTAAACAAAAATAAGTAGTTTAAAAATATTTCTCTAGTTTATTTCTAGAGAAATATATTAAAAGTGTGTCGAAGCGTGGGTTTAGCAAAAAAAAGTCACGCTTTCAGAGCTTTTATTCAATAAACAAACTTTGTTACAAAGGAAGTATTTTTTTCCCACGGCATAAAATTAGTAAAATTATGAACATTTTTGCGGAGAAAAATTTTGTGAAACAATGTTTCATTTAAGTCAGAATTAGTGTGGTTTTCAGTTAAGTGTGTGTTTAGATATTTTCAATAGGTGTGCCAAAAAAAATGACGACTAAATTTAGATTTACTGCGGTAGGTAAGTATTTCCTTTATAGTTCAGGATCTACAGGTTCACATACTGTGTTTAATGAGAAAAGCAACATATTATTTGGTATGGATAGACTTAAGTGTCCCCCCAAACATTTGACGCAGCCCCCCTGCCAAAGGCGTGGTTTCCCCGCTAAATGTTATTATTAACAGTTTGTTGCTATTAACTCGAAAACTGTCAATTTTTAAAAAAATTCAAAATTGCATTTTTTGGGTACCCTTTATGTAATTTTTACCAAAATTTCGACCACATTTTTTTGTTATTACTGTGCCACAAAGAACCTATAAGGGTCCTAATACTAACAAATTTTACAGTTGCAGATGTAGTAGTTTTCTAAAAAATTAGATACAAAATGCAATTTTTAAAAAATTAAAAATTTGATCAAATTTAATTTTTTTTTGCTATTGCATGTAGGTTAAAACAATTATTATCTTTTAATTGCTCGACTCCCAAACTAATAAACATGATTCCTAAGTTGGGGCATGTGTTATAGGTCCCTAGATTACGACAGTCTGTACTTCGATATTTAGTGACCTTAATATGCTAGTGTTTGTAAGAAATAAATAAAAGTTAAAAATGCCAAAACTCAAAACTGAAGTGACTTTGAGTCACAGTATACTAATTATTTATTTAAGTCTTGGTGGTTACCAAGGACTCAAAACCTACAAAACTATTTTCTTAAAAAATTCTCTAAATCTAAAAAATTATCTCTGCCACCGATAATCACAAGTTAAAATAAAGTCCAAAATCCAAAGTAAAATTCAAATAAGCAAAACAAACAATATAATAATTATAATATTAATTATAAGCATTTTCACATCACCTCTATCCAAATATTACTACGTAAATTACTACTTACAGAATTTCATGAGTTTTTATATCTACAGATGTATAAGTTTTCTTTTTATTCCATATGTAATATGAATTTACAATTTGTAGGCATAGTCAATACAAAATGTTAAGAATGCTTTAAAGAGGGCTAATTGATATAAATCAATCTAAAAGTTTCTTCTTAAAGGTGACTTATAAAAACTTGACTATCAGTGACTAGGTATCTAATTTTTTAGCTGGCTCAATAAAGTTATAACCCTTAATAATAATAATAATAATAATAATATTACTTCTATTGTGAAAAAAACTGGAGTAAGAAGGTTTTTCCTTAAGTTTTTTTGAATAATACTTATTGCTTTTAATTTACCCCCGTCCTAGTGCCTTTAAAGTCGATAGCTTGACAGAAAACTCATAGTAATGATGATGATGATGAAGAAGGTGATAGTAAATGCAATTATACAGTTTTTGGTAGAAAATCAGAAATATCAGCTTAAAACTAAAACGCCTGTAACTTTTAATTCGTGATCACATATTTAAAAATAAATAAATTTCTTTTTTAAAATTAAATGCACTACATTGTCGTTTTTTACGATTTTTTTCTAAAATTAAAAACAAAAGTGTTAGATGAATAAGTCTGATAAAAAAATATGGGGCAAATAAGTGTTTTTCAAAAGTAACGGTTTTTGGTTTCCACTATCTCAAAATCTGTTAGACTTAAAGGTAATTTTGTAGGGAATTTAATGCTCTTTAAAATTTTTAATATAATTTTTTTTTGTGCAGCGCGCCGTAATCGAGTTATAGGTAAAAAACCGAAAATTTGCACCTTTTTACCCCCTTCCGCCACTGAAGCCGGGAGGGCTAGGAGCGGGGACTTTTGATGTTAATTTCCTAACTACCCTAAAACTATTCCCGGAGAGGAAAATTCTCCCCCCTCTCCATGCACTCTACAACCCTACCGATGACTGTACGAAGCTCAGAATAATAACATATAAAGAGAAGTAGTAGCCCCGGTTTAGGCGGTCATTCATTCATTTGTTGGTAAACAATGTAGCTTTTCCGCTGTTGCCGCCTCCTCTGCCTCTGTAAAATTTTATAAATAATAAGTAAGGTTCAACTTCTTACCTTACCAAAATATATAGTGCTTTGAGTTGGTTAGGCTATTCAAACCGTGCGATAATTTGTCATGCGCTTACTAGCCCGCGTCGCGTCGTTTTATGCTGTGTATTTCTTATTACAATCTGATAACATAATTTATGAACGGCCCTTTTCCCACAATTTTTTCAGGACGTGGCAACAGGTGTATGACATCATATTACGGATTTCGTGTTAGCAGGGCCGGGTTTCGTTTTGAGCTACTTGGACTATATCCCCAGGTAAAAAGGAATCTCTTTTCCTATTGTAGAGGAGTGAGTGAGTGGCAATTTCGACGTTTTTTGAAATTTCGTAACTACTTTACTACTTTATAAAAGTCCATGAAACTTGGAGGGTTGTTAACTCTATGAAGGGTCTACGACTGTGCAAAGTATGAGATTCGTAGCTCTTTCCGAAGTAGAGTTTTAGATAGGTCAAATATGGGCTGAAATGTTTCAAGAAAAGATGGTACGGCAGCGCGAACTTGGCGAGGCACTGCCGTGCCCTCAGATAAAGACAATGGAAGTCCAAAGTTTTATTTCTACTCAATCATTGTCTACGAGTTTCAAACAAAAGATTATTTTTTCACTTATATAATGGCAACAAGTTTAATTAGGTGGGTCCTCAAGTCGTGAACGGTTAGCCAGATATTCCTAAGCTCTAAGGTGGACACTGACTGTAACATGTGTTTGTATTAAATGCAGTGTTGTCTTGGCCGGCGGACTCGGCATATTGAATTTTTGGTGTTTTTTTCTGTGTGCTGAGTTTTATTTTTGTAAAAAAGAACTTAGTTGGACGTAAAAATAAACAAGAAGTGCTATGTTTCTGAAAATATTGTGAAAATTCAGCCCAGTGTGGTTTTTTCCAGATGATTCCAGTAACGCAGCTATGTTGCCATCGCCGGGGATTCTGCAAATTCTAAGTTTTTCAGGAATGACCGCCACGAAATAGGGAAAATTTACACGGGGCCGGCGCGGTTGACTTCTTCTCTTTATATTATTATTACTCTAAGGTACGAAGTATTTACTGACAAATTCAGTTTTTGGTTGATACTTTATTTGAATATTTATACTTATGTTTGAATTTACTGATAAGAAAACTAGGCATAAACGTAACCTCTGTTGAAAAGAAATAGCTGAACTCAAAAATGTTTACTAGGATTTTATTATTTGTTGACATCATTTAAAAACAATCTTAACCGCATATATAACCATAAAATAATAATAAACATGTTTGATTAAACAAATATTCATTTCTACATATTTTATGTGTAAGCTAGAACATAATGCTAATCAAATATAAAATATTATACCAGTTATTTTCGACCTGAGTTAAGCGTATCAGGTGTGGGGAAAGGTGATAATGAAAAAAAATGTGACTTCCAATTTTAAATACACTCAGATTTGTTTCAGTGATGTTTTTCCTCGGGTTTTCAAAATATATTAATCTAAAAAAAAAGGAAATTAGGTAAGAATGGTGCAAATCGGTTTAGCTATTTAAGAGTTACATATATGACGCAAATTCGTTTAAGAAATATTCTAATTTTGCAAATGTCAAAAAGAAACAGAAAATAATTCTTAAAAACGTCCAATGAACTAAATTTTATATATTTTTTGCACTTTAAAGATAAATCTGTGGGCACTGTAGTGCCCCGCCAAGTAAACTACCATCTTTTCTTGAAACATTTCAGCCCATATTTGACCTATCTAAAACTCTACTTCGGCATAGTCGTAGATCTTCATAGAGTTCACAACCCCTCCAAGTTGGACTGAACTTCCAGAAAATATTAAAGTAGTTACGAAATTTCAAAAAACATCATTGTCACTCACTCACTCATTCATTGTATAGATCATCAAAATTCTACTGTACCTACTTCTAGACATGCTACTAGACCTTTGGAAAAAAAAAATTAAAAAAAAAATATATATATATATATATATATTTATTTATATATATTTATCGGTTTCACAACGTTCTACGTCTTCCGATACCCAATCTCCACTCGTTTCTGTTTGCCCATAATTCATCATCTAGGCCTCTTATTCTTATTTCACTGTCTATTCCTTCTCTCCAGCTTCTCCTTGGCCGTCCTCGTTTCTTCGGCCAGTTGGTTTCCATTGTAGTATTTGTTTAGGTAGTCTTTCATCATTCATTCTTTGTACATGTCCGTACCACACCAGTTATTTTGTTCTTATATCATCCACTAAAGGGGCGAGTTCGTAAAGGCATCGATGAGCTCATCGATGACAACAATCAAGTTTTTAAATTAATCAGTGCAATTCGTTGAAATCCATCGGGTTCGTAAATTATCTGATGAATTTCACCAAGGCTGAGAGTCGGTGAGCAATCTTCGATGAATGTCAAGTACGTCAAAATCAGCTGTTTTTTGTGTTTTTTTTCGGCTGTGTAATTTATATCTTTTTTGTTGTTAAATGCTCCACAGTGTGGTAAACAAAGTTTCGATGGTCATCTTAAAAGATATAAATAGTGACTCAAGACTAGGATGATGAAGATCTGGCGTTAATTTCAATTTCTTTATTTATATACAAACTTATTATTAATTTATTCTAAAGAGCAGAAGAACTTAATGTCGAGAGCCCTTTACCATTATTATTTATGCTAAGTTTATATGCTAATATGAATTTTTAAAATAAATGAGTTTTAGTTGTTTTAAATTAGAGTAAATTTTTCAAGTAAAATTCCTCATCCTAATCTACCCCTAATCTATACAAAGGCACAAAAGCCTACCTAAACAAAAGCTTAAAAAAAACTTTAAATAACATTAAAACACTTATAAAATATGAAAAAACAAATCCAGTTTTTTATTTTGTTTTTAAAATTTTAATATCATCAGACCGCGGCATGTCAGGATTGAGGGCTACGTTGAAAATGTTGTTTCCATGTATTAATGCAGAGAATCTTTTAGAAAATAAATCAAAATCGAAAAAAGCGAGTTTTAGATATCTGATTCATCGCGTTTCTTTTTATTTTCTGGTGTTCATCGACTCACCGAATGAAAATGTCAAATGAACGTCAAACGTCATATGTCAAAAAACCGATGTAATCGGTGAGCAAAATTAGATTACTTTACAAACTCGCCCAAGGGACGTTCACCCACTGTCATAATTTCTCTATTTTTTGATTGTAACTCTTTCTCTTTTTGATTTCCCTGCTGCTCTTCTCCCATAGTCCATCTCCGTAGCGGAAAGCATTTTTCTGTTCTATCCTTGATTGGCCATACTTCTGAGCCGTATGTAATAATACTTTTTATAATGGTGTTATATATAAGCTTTTTGTTATGTTTTGATATACTTTGGTCCCAAATTATTCCATTTAATAAAGTTATTGCTTTTCTTCCTGGTACGTTTCGATCTTTTATAGCTTTGTCTAGTGTTCCGCAGGCTGTAATTTTTAGACATAAGTATTTATACTCATCACAGGACTGAATTCGCTGCCCGGTATTTAAGATTAGATCCTGTTTCATTCCACCGATACACATATACTCTATCTTATTGAGATTAACCTCTAGTCTCCACTTATTCTACTCTTCTATTAGTTTTCGTGTCATATATTTATGGAAAAAAATAAAAAACCCCAAAACTTTAATTAACTTCCCTCCCATATAAATGTAAAGGTTTGTAAAAGTAACATTGCCTACTTCCATGAACGCTAGAAAGCTGAGCTTTAGAAGGTTGATAGGAACTATGATAAAACCAAGTTTAAAGAAACGCAAAATGTTTATTAAGGCATTGCAAAAGTTTTTGAACAATATTCGACATATTTTCGTGTTTTAAAACTTAAATATTATCCAAATCCTTTAAAAAAAGAGTGAAATCATAACAAAACCATTTCATGTAAATAAAAGCCAAGTACGCGAAAATTGTATTCCGTAAAAATAATTGAGATAAAAGTAAAGCCAAGGTCTCCAATTCAAATTTCAAAATGAAAGGTTCATATATATATATATATATATATATATATATATATATATTATATATATCTTACTGGTTGTGAAATATTTTTTTTAACTTGGCTGTAATGGCCGCAAATGACTCTTAGGCACAGTGCTAAAAAGATCATAAAAAATTTTGGCTTAAAAAAAAATCCAAACTAGTAAGAACCTTTCATCTTGAAATTTGTATTAAAGAACTTGGCTTTACTTTTCTCTCAATTCTTTTTACGGAATACCATTTTCGCGTACTTGGTTTTTTTACATGAAATGTTATGATGCACTTTTTTCCCGCATTTAAGGGATAAAATTGCAAGTTTTTTTTCTTTGAAATGAAAAATGACGAATCAGGGATAAAAATTATTTTTTTACTGTTAATAACAGTGGCGTGTATAAGGGGGCCTGGGGAGCTCCCCCCCCCCGAAGCTAAGTATTTTTTAGATATTTTCCACATATGTCATAAATACAAACATAAAATACGGCCTCATGGGGTCTCGAGCCCCCCCCCCCCCCTCAAAATACAGTCTCGGGCCCACTTCGAAACTTTTTTCTATATACGCCACTGCCACTGGTTAATAACATAGGAATGTAAAAAACTACACGCCTTATCAAAATATTCACAATTTTAATATCTATCTCTTAAAAAAACTTGTTATGAAAATGTTTCCACACAAAATAAAATATTTTTTGCTTTTTTATAATGCAAAGTGCACTTTTTATCCCGCATTTTAGGGATCAAAGTGTTCACAAATTAGGAATAAAAAATTAAGAATCGGGATGAAAAGGGACATGATAGGAAGAAAATGTAAAAATTAGGGTAAAACTGAATTGAAAATACTGATACTGATATAAAAAAAAGAAAAAATAAATTGAAAAGTGCTACAAATAGCGTATAAACCTCGTGACAAAAGTGTATTTTTAGCCCTCAACAACAAACATAATTATGAAATTTGTTTCACAGCCAACTTAGCGAAAAACTGTTTTTTTTTTTAAATAAGTTCACATTTTCTGTTATCCAAAGAATAGCAGAACACTTTTTTAATTTAACCAAAACCGTATCTCTTACTGTTTCCAAAATTTTTATGTAGGTACTTTTATCTGGGACACCCGGTATAACATACTATTGTAAAATCAGCAGTAGGGTTCATTTTTTTTAACGAGGCAGTTCGTCATTGACATCCCGGGCCATAGTGTTTTTCGTGGCATTTTTTGTTGTCATTTATACTTTTTTTAAAAATAATTCAAATTTTTTTAAAGCATTTTTGACATATTTCACGAATAAAAATAGTAAAAGAGCATAAAATTCAGCATTATGGTGTCTTGGCCCCCCCCCCCAAGACAAATTTCTGGGTACGCAACTGCTATGGGTATTTATATGAAATTGAGTGACACTTAATTGTGCAGGTGCAATTTAGTGATAAAACCTTCATCAAAAAGCCCACTGAGGCCAATTTTTGACGCTATGGCACCGGACTATAATCGAAATTTTTCTTGACGTAGCCGCCTTGCTAAAAAAGCTTTATAAAAGACTGCTAACATTAAATTAACTTTTCTAATACATTTATCTTTTAATTTTAGCCTGTACATGACTGAATTTTTAACCAAACATCCCAAAAGCAGAACATAATAAAAATGGACAAAAGGACGAAAAAATCTAAATCTAAAAAGCACCAAGACAAACAAAATCTTTTAAATCACGATGATGTGCCAAAAATTATGATACAACAACCTTCTTTTGAAAATTTAAATCTGCCCTATGCTGACGATATTGCAGATAAAGAAGCACAAACAAAAACTAAGAGAAAAAGGAAGATTGGAGTTAGACATGACCATAATGACAATTTTGACAGCAATAATAAAAGTAAAACAAATGAAAATGATGAAATACAAAACAAAAATGATCTAGACTTACATAGTAGTCATCTAGAACAAGACAAAATAGGTAAAAATGACGATGTAGTGGTAAAGATTCCAAAAGAAAATGGTTTTAAAATAGACAATGACAATAATGTAAATAGCAATAGAATTGGATGGGATCTCTCTAATAACAGTTTGACAGAAAAATCTGATCTTGAGGAAATAAACAAAAGAAAGTGTAGTACCGTTGAAGATGAAGACATTTTACGAGGAAGAAAAGAAAGTTTAAAAAGGAGGAATAGTATTTCTTTGCCTAATTTGGACAATTTGAAGGACCTTGAAATGCCAGTAAGTTATGATGTAAAGCCTAATGTTAATAACGCTCTTGTTTTGTTTTCTATTTAACATTTCAAGTGAATGCATAAAAAGGGGGTGTTTAAACCACTGTCTGTTGCGATTATTTTCTGTTGATAGTCCATCTTTCAAGGGCTGTTTTAAGCTACTTTTGGTAAACATTGATTGGTTGGTTTCGAAGATTATTAGTTTATTCTTTTACTATACGTGATTCACTTGATTTGGTAATATTTCAAATTGAAATTCTTTTTATGACTGTTTAAAAAAAAATATATGAAATTAGAACTATAGTTCAAACCTCAGACTCGTAAAACTGTCAATAGGACAAAAGAAACATCGTAGGCAGATCACAAAGAAAAATGGTTTAACAGTCCAATGTCATAAACGGAATTATTAATAACCCGAAGTAATCAATAATGTCATTCATTAAAACAAGACATCAGCAAAATCGAAGTTAGTCCTTCCTCATAACGGGACACCATAAACATAATCAGACAACAATAAAATCGAACTATATCGTTAGTGAGAAAACGCTCGCAAGAAGCGCCATCTACCGAGATACGAGAGAAACTAGAGCAAGAGAAGGCGAGTATAAACTACATATATCGATCGATGAAAATATCGATTGCAAAGAACACTAAAACTTTAAAACAAGACATCAGCAAAATCGAAGTTAGTCCTTCCTCATAACGGGACACCATAAACATAATCAGACAACAATAAAATCGAACTATATCGTTAGTGAGAAAACGCTCGCAAGAAGCGCCATCTACCGAGATACGAGAGAAACTAGAGCAAGAGAAGGCGAGTATAAACTACATATATCGATCGATGAAA
Organism: Aspidapion aeneum; assembly: GCA_963576565.1. NCBI lineage: Eukaryota > Metazoa > Arthropoda > Insecta > Coleoptera > Brentidae > Aspidapion > Aspidapion aeneum. The sequence continues at coordinate 15,722,401 of OY755047.1, forward strand.
ATATCGATTGCAAAGAACACTAAAACTTCCGTGACCTACGACAGCTCTTCTGTCTTTCAGGCCAGAGCAACGCTGATTAGCGTATTTTATCAAAAACAAGGGGCTTGGCTTGTGTGTAGTTCACCTAAAGAAGAGAGGTTCTTATATTGCTATGCAATTGAAGCGTCCTTTACTGCAACCTCTATGGTATATTTTAAGTAACTAAAGATGAGCGAGTTTTGTATTTCTCTGCGGTGTAAGTCGCATCCTTAAAAAGGTCAGTTGTGTTGGACCCTAGGTTAGGATTAATTGATCAGATCAAGAGGTTAGGTTAACACCTAATTCGACTTAGCAAAAGAAAAGAGCCAATTTGAGAAAAGAAACAGAATTTTATATATTTGTATTTATTTTTGGGTCTAAAAACAATACTATTTATTTCCGATTGAAATTTGCCGTTGATACAGATTTGTATGTGAGGGAAAGAGACGGAACCAATATACATAAAAAAGACTTATCAACAAAAAAGAAAAGAGAGAAAGTTGCGCATGCACAATTGAAAAAATAGGATGCAGATTTGCCTTTTAACAACCAAGAAGACATATGCACCAAATTTCATTTTAAGGGTCTGCTTCTAACTCACACGATATGTAGAGTGGAAAGGCTAAGTGATCTAAGTGGCAAAAACCATTTTTGTGAGAAACTAAAAAAAAATGTACAATTTATGCAAGCAGACTTACGATAACGTCATTTTAAATATGCCATGTAGAGCATAAGGTGGGGAAATGACGCCCCGTATTGGCCTTGACACCTTCATCATTTTGTGTGGAAAATCTAAAACTTAGATCATTTAGCCTGGCTACTTTACATATAGTAACGATCAAAAGGATGTGCCCTATACCTACTGCATAGCAATACAAAATCCGTTCTGCCTTGGTTGCTTAAAATTGGCCATAGAAGTTGCCGTGAAGCACGCTTCAACAGCATAGCGCTATCAGAACCGCTTTTCTTTAGGTGAACGACACACAAGCCAAGCCGCTTTTTAAGATTTTGTCTGGTTTTCATAAAAGACGTTATACAAAACTTCGATTCTCTTCTTCTTGTCCGATTTATTTATGACTGAGGACTTTGATAAACTTTGATTTTGCTTGTTTTGATGAATGAAAATGAGTTTTTGATCATGTCCGATCCGGGTATTAATAATTCCGTTTTTGAAATTGGATTGTTATACCATTAAGGTTTTTTTTGTTCTTTACGACTATGGATATAGATTCGAAAAAATGTTGTCTAAATTTCTTTGAAATAAAGTTTAAAGTGCGACTGGTTTTTTTGTGGATAATGAAGTTTGGACTGACAAAAATGTCTATTTAACTTTAAAATGACGTATGTCTTTAATAAATAAAGTTCTATATGTGTGTGTGCTTAAGCTGGTTTGTTTATTAGCAATTAATTTTTTATTTTAGTTGATATTAGAATACGATTTGTAAATATTTGTTATAAGACAGCTCCTTTCTTTTAATAGTCAATTTGGGTACCCACAGGTACCTAGTTTACCTTGCGTTTTATAATAATATAAATTTTTGATTCTCAGCTGTTCAGGATTTTTATAAATTTGTTTAGAAAAGCATATACATATTTCACTCAACTGATTTATTTAAAAGAGAAATTTCTTAAGTTAAAATGGAAAATTTAGAAGAGAAAAGTAAAGAAGAAAATTTAAAGAAAGATGAAATTGAAGAAAATGAACAATCGGTAAGAAAAATTTTTGTTGTCTTAACAACATTTTTGTTTACTTTAAAGTAATTTTGTCTAGTTTTTTTTAAATAAAACTCGAATTTGAGTTTTTGAGATAATTTTCAAATTTTTGTATTTTATTTTTTATTTACCTCTTTATTTTTAATCAATTTTCCAATTTGATTTTATATAAAAGTTTCTTAAATTTAAAACTAATCGTTTTCAAGTGTAGACTGAACAATCTAGTATATAGGCTACTATATTATACTACTTGATGTTCAGTCAGGTGTGACGGCCCGCCCCCTTTTTAATCCTAAGATGCCTGTTTTCCTTAAGGAGTGGTTTCCATATGTTTGGTAAGTCCGTGCTTCGTAGACCGAAAACTTCTTTCTTCAGCATTATAAACGCAGCTTCAATAAACTTTCGCCAATGCGACTCCTTATGCAAAACTTTAGCTTCTGACCACTGAATCCTGTGATCATTTGACAATGCATGATCCGCTAAACCGGATTTTTCAATATCCCCTAATTGGGTACTTTTTAGATGTTCATTTAGTCTAACCTGAAGAGGACGTTTCGTTTCACTTACATATGAATTACCACACTCACACGGGATTTGGTAAATACATTCCTTATTATTTGAGGGATTTTCTGGTTTTGTTTTAGTTACAAAACGTATTTCTCGATGAAAATACTGTTTTTATATTATAGTGCTTGGCTATTCGTCTTATGTTTTCTGAAATCCCTTGAACATATGGAATATTAATAATACGGATTATTATTTTGAGAACTTGCTACATTTGGTATTGTTTTTAATTCTAGAGATCGTTGAGTTTATTATTTTCTCGGAATAACCATTCTGTTGTAAGTCCTTTTTAATGTTGTTAATTTCTGTGCTTAATTCTTAATTATTTCTACAAATATTTACGGCTCTTAAATACAAACGTCTTGTTTAGAGATACTTACTAATCGAACCGACGGCGACGCGACGCACGTGTTTAAAATAAATAAAGACAATGTAAGTCCGAAATTTTGTTTCTACTTTATCATTGTCTACGAGTTTTAAACAAAAAATTGTGAGATGTTATTACAAATGTCAAAATTTGACAGAAGGATTCTTATTTTGAACAAAACACCACACAATTTTTTTTAAAAAAGTATAGAATGAAGAAACCGAATTATTATTTTTTAAATGTGGTCCTAAAACAGGAGCTCAACTTGCCGGGCTATTTGAGGGAGGGGGCAGAGGCTTGAGCCTTATTAGACTTATACATTACAGTTAATGAAAAAAAAATACTACTACAGAAGGGAGGGGGTAAGTGTTTAAAATGGCTCAACATACCTACAGATAAATGAAAATGTTGCAAGACGGGAAAATTTTTTAAAAAATGCGCCGATAAGTGAACATTTTTGACAAATATTTAAGAGAACTTAAGTAGGTACTTGGGTAAAAAAATAAGTACTTACCGCAAACAAAAACTTTAGAAAAATGGAACAATTTAAAGCGAAAAAGGCACCGCGCAAGGTCACAGTGTGCCTGATGAAGTATAGGTTACATAAAAATGGTTCCAAAAACTAATTGCACATTTTGAATTTGGATTCTTTCCTGAGTTCAGAGCCATATTCATATAAATCCTAGCTGATCCTCTTCTCGAAATTTTTGACATTTTTCTAGTTAGTCTAGGCGCTAGCTCCTGTCACGTGTGACCTAATGTGCGCTCAGTTTGACTACGGGGCTTTGTTAAGCACGCAAGTAGTGGCTTTATGATGGTTCTGGCCCACTTTGGGGGGGGGGGGCAGGGCCTTATTCGACGACCCCTAAAATCAGTCAAATTTACTAAAAACGAGTGAACCGTAGCAAAAATTGAACGAAAAAATCGAGTGAACCGAAGCAATCGACCCCTAAAATCAGTCAAATTTACTAAAAACGAGTGAACCGAAGCAAAAATTGAATGAAAAAATCGAGTGAACCGAAGCAATCGACCCCTAAAATCAGTCAAATTTACTAAAAACGAGTGAACCGTAGCAAAAATTGAACGAAAAAATCGAGTGAACCGAAGCAATCGACCCCTAAAATCAGTCAAATTTACTAAAAACGAGTGAACCGAAGCAAAAATTGAATGAAAAAATCGAGTGAACCGAAGCAATCGATCTCTAAAATCAGTCAAATTTACTAAAAACGAGTGAACCGAACCAAAAATTGAACGAAAAAATCGAGTGAACCGAAGCAATCGACCCCTAAAATCAGTCAAATTTACTAAAAACGAGTGAACTGTAGCAAAAATTGAACGAAAAAATCGAGTGAACCGAAGCAATCGACCCCTAAAATCAGTCAAATTTACTAAAAACGAGTGAACCGAAGCAAAAATTGAATGAAAAAATCGAGTGAACCGAAGCAATCGATCTCTAAAATCAGTCAAATTTACTAAAAACGAGCGAACCGTAGCAAAAATTGAACGAAAAAATCGAGTGAACCGAAGCAATCGATCTCTAAAATCAGTCAAATTTACTAAAAACGAGCGAACGTAAGCATAAATTAAATGAAAAAATCGAGCAAACCGAAGCTGTCGCGCTATTCGACGACCTCTAAAATCAGTCAAATTTACTAAAAACGAGCGAACCGAAGCAAAAATTGAACAAAAAAATCGAGTGAACCGAAGCAATCGACCTCTAAAATCAGTTAATTTTACGAAAATCGAGCGAACGTAAGCAAAAATTGAATGAAAAAATCGAGCAAACCGAAGCTGTCGCGCTATTCGACGACCTCTAAAATCAGTCAATTTTACGAAAAACGAGCGAACCGTGGCAAAAATTGAACAAAAAAATCGAGTGAACCGAAGCAATCGACCTCTAAAATCAGTTAATTTTAATAAAAACGAGCAAACGTAAGCAAAAATTGAATGAAAAAATCGAGCAAACCGAAGCTGTCGCGCTATTCGACGACCTCTAAAATCAGTTAATTTTACGAAAATCGAGCGAACCGAAGGAAAAAATTTTATGAAAAAGGTCTCTAACTGAACCAAAAATCCCATCTTTTGAAAAAAAAATCATCGAAAAACCCAAAATTTCGCTATTGAAAGACCCAAAAATTAATGAATTTTACGAAAATCGAGCGAACGTAAGCAAAAATTGAACAAAAAAGGTCTCTAACCGAACCAAAAAAATTTCAAAATTCCCTTCTTTTGAAAAAAAAATCATCGAAAAACCCAACATTTCGCTATTCGAGGACTCAAAAATCCACTAATTTTACGAAAATCGAACGAACGTAAGCAAAAATTGAACAAAAAATGTCTCTAAGCGAACCAAAAATGTCAAAATTACCAACTTTTGAAGAAAAAAAATCATTGAAAAACCCAAAATTTAAGCTATTGGAGGACTCTAAAATCAATTAATTTTACGAAAATCGAGCAAATCGAAAATTGAACAAAAAAGGTCTCTAAGCGATCCAAAAATTGAAAAATTCCCAATTTTTGAAAATAAAATCTCGAAAAAACCCAAAATTCACGCTACTCAAGGACCCTAAAATCAATTAATTTTCGTGCAAAATTTCTTAATTTTTTGTTACACAGTAGTAATTATCTTAGCAATATCACTCGCATTACTTTGGAATTATGCTAGGTACAAATGTGTTTTTTCGAACAAATTTTAGTTAATTACCGCATCTTTACAGCCACTTTGCAATGACCTGTTTAAGTCGAAAAACGCAGAGAGACCTAAAAAACTCTAAATATTTTTCAATTGATTTTAGTCGACAAAAAAATCATAAATATTATAAACACCGTAAAAAATAATTTTCCTCAAAAAGTGGGTTTCGAGAACAATTGCAAACTTGTGTTTTCAAATTACATTTAAAGACTCAAAAAAAATAATACATTTCTTGTTTATGAATCATAAAGTTAGTTGAAACACAAGACCGCGATGATCTTGAAAGCCATCTTTTAGGGGAGAATTATATTCTACGGTTTTTATATCATTTATGGCATTTTTTTCTCGCTCAGATATATATACACGATCAATTCTGGATAATACTTTATTTTTGCCTGTATTATGGCAATAGGTCATGTTGGTTTGCCCTAAATACTTTGCGATGTCAATTAGTTTTTCATCTTTTACCAATTGTTTTAGTGCTTTACTGGTCCTGCGATTTTTGTTAGTCGAATCTAATTCAGGGTCCAATATACAATTGAAGTCTCCAAGAATAATAGTAGAAAGGCCTTCAACCATGTGTTCTTTTATTTCCTTTGCAAATAATGTTTCTCTGGACTTATGATTTGCTGTTCCTGCATGAGCATAGATTGCTATAATTCTAAATTTTTCATTTAGCGTAGCTGATATTATTCGACCGTCAGATTTCTTACGAAATTTTGTAAGACGGTTTGCTATCTTAGTTCTAAACAGAATAGCTGTTCCTTTTCTATCACCAACATTAGATTTAAATTTGTAGTTTGGAAGGTATTTTATTTTTCTGCTATTTACTTCTTGAAGGAATGCAATATCAATTTTATGCTTTTTTATAAAGTTAAATAAGCGGTCGATTTTGCACGGCTTTTTTATGCCGTTTACATTTACAGTAGCGACTGTTAGACGATTATGCTTATAGTTGTCCATGGCTATTTTCTTACCTCTTACTATATTATAAAAATAAAAAATAAAGAAATTTTATTTTCACAAAATTTCTTTATTTTTTTTATTTTCACAAAATTTCTTTATTTTTTATTTTTATAATATAGTAAGAGGTAAGAAAATAGCCATGGACAACTATAAGCATATTCGTCTAACACTCGCTACTGTAAATGTAAACGGCATAAAAAAGCCGTGCAAAATCGACCGCTTATTTAACTTTATAAAAAAGCATAAAATTGATATTGCATTCCTTCAAGAAGTAAATAGCAGAAAAATAAAATACCTTCCAAACTACAAATTTAAATCTAATGTTGGTGATAGAAAAGGAACAGCTATTCTGTTTAGAACTAAGATAGCAAACCGTCTTACAAAATTTCGTAAGAAATCTGACGGTCGAATAATATCAGCTACGCTAAATGAAAAATTTAGAATTATAGCAATCTATGCTCATGCACGAACAGCAAATCATAAGTCCAGAGAAACATTATTTGCAAAGGAAATAAAAGAACACATGGTTGAAGGCCTTTCTACTATTATTCTTGAAGACTTCAATTGTATATTGGACCCTGAATTAGATTCGGCTAACAAAAATCGCAGGACCAGTAAAGCACTAAAACAATTGGTAAAAGATGAAAAACTAAATGACATCGCAAAGTATTTAGGGCAAACCAACATGACCTATTGCCATAATACAGGCAAAAATAAAGTATTATCCAGAATTGATCGTGTATATATATCTGAGCGAGAAAAAAATGCCATAAATGATATAAAAACCGTAGAATATAATTCTCCCCTAAAAGATGGCTTTCAAGATCATCGCGGTCTTGTGTTTCAACTAACTTTATGATTCATAAACAAGAAATGTATTATTTTTTTTTGAGTCTTTAAATGTAATTTGAAAACACAAGTTTGCAATTGTTCTCGAAACCCACTTTTTGAGGAAAATTATTTTTTACGGTGTTTATAATATTTATGATTTTTTTGTCGACTAAAATCAATTGAAAAATATTTAGAGTTTTTTAGGTCTCTCTGCGTTTTTCGACTTAAACAGATCATTGCAAAGTGGCTGTAAAGATGCGGCAATTAACTAAAATTTGTTCGAAAAAACACATTTGTACCTAGCATAATTCCAAAGTAATGCGAGTGATATTGCTAAGATAATTACTACTGTGTAACAAAAAATTAAGAAATTTTGCACGAAAATTAATTGATTTTAGGGTCCTTGAATAGCGTGAATTTTGGGTTTTTTCGAGATTTTATTTTCAAAAGTTGGGAATTTTTCAATTTTTGGATCGCTTAGAGACCTTTTTTGTTCAATTTTCGATTTGCTCGATTTTCGTAAAATTAATTGATTTTAGAGTCCTCCAATAGCTTAAATTTTGAGTTTTTCAATGATTTTTTTTCTTCAAAAGTTGGTAATTTTGACATTTTTGGTTCGCTTAGAGACATTTTTTGTTCAATTTTTGCTTACGTTCGCTCGATTTTCGTAAAATTAGTGGATTTTTGAGTCCTCGAATAGCGAAATGTTGGGTTTTTCGATGATTTTTTTTTCAAAAGAAGGGAATTTTGAAATTTTTTTGGTTCGGATAGAGACCTTTTTCATTAAATTTTTTCCTTCGGTTCGCTCGATTTTCGTAAAATTAAGTGATTTTAGAGGTCGTCGAATAGCGCTTCGGTTTGCTCGATTTTTTCATTCAATTTTTGCTTACGTTTGCTCGTTTTTATTAAAATTAACTGATTTTAGAGGTCGATTGCTTCGGTTCACTCGATTTTTTTGTTCAATTTTTGCTACGGTTCGCTCGTTTTTCGTAAAATTGACTGATTTTAGAGGTCGTCGAATAGCGCGACAGCTTCGGTTTGCTCGATTTTTTCATTTAATTTTTGCTTACGTTCGCTCGTTTTTAGTAAATTTGACTGATTTTAGAGATCGATTGCTTCGGTTCACTCGATTTTTTCGTTCAATTTTTGCTACGGTTCGCTCGTTTTTAGTAAATTTGACTGAATTTAGAGATCGATTGCTTCGGTTCACTCGATTTTTTCGTTCAATTTTTGCTACGGTTCGCTCGTTTTTTGTAAATTTGACTGAATTTAGAGATCGATTGCTTCGGTTCACTCGATTTTTTCGTTCAATTTTTGCTACGGTTCACTCGTTTTTAGTAAATTTGACTGATTTTAGGGGTCGATTGCTTCGGTTCACTCGATTTTTTCGTTCAATTTTTGCTACGGTTCACTCGTTTTTAGTAAATTTGACTGATTTTAGGGGTCGATTGTTTCGGTTCACTCCATTTTTTCATTCAATTTTTGCTTCGGTTCACTCGTTTTTAGTAAATTTGACTGATTTTAGGGGTCGATTGCTTCGGTTCACTCGATTTTTTCGTTCAATTTTTGCTACGGTTCACTCGTTTTTAGTAAATTTGACTGATTTTAGGGGTCGTCGAATAAGGCCCTGCCCCCCCCCCCCCCCCCCAAAGTGGGCCAGAACCATCATAAAGCACTACTCACCCATAGGAGTATAAAAAAAGTTTGGTCACGTGGTCGTACTCATGGTCGTTCGGCCGCCATCTTTGAAAATGGCTGCCAAATTGATAGATTTTTTGTTTAAGCGTATCTCCCTGTCCAGTGGTCCGATTTTAATTTCTTAAAGCCTGTTTAACTCCTTTTTTAAAGTCAAAAAATTTTGTCATTACATATTTTTTGATAAATCAAGTAGCTTTTGAGATATACCAAGATTATTGGTATTTCCGCCCGCAAAAGAATTAAAATAATACCCATGCTCATTTTATTGTAGCTACAATATTATTGCCATTTGTTTTTTTTTGTTACATAGAAGGCTTTAAACCTTTCACAGAAGAGGATATTGACTTTATGTTTTTAAAGTTGGATGGTTCCCCTATAGACTGCCTTAAATAGGGTGGTTTCTAAAACTGTTCACGAGATTATAGAATAAATTAATTTGCAGCGAGACGATGCATTTTAGCGAAAAACCATAAAATTAATTTTTGTAGTACTTTTAGTTCCGCTTCTTTTCATGTATCACTTAGCATCCTAGCTTTGATAGTTAGCTGGACAAGCCAGCTAAAATATACAATTTTGTAAAAATTTCATGTTTTCGCTCCAAAATCGATTTTTTTCTTAAAAAATTTAAAATATATGGCAATGATCAGGAGAAGCTGAATTAAAAGTACTATAAAAAATTATTCTTAACGTTTTTCGCTAGGATGCATCGTTTCGCTGCAAATTCACTTTTTCTATAATCTTGTGAACGGTTTTAGAAACCACCCTCTTTAAGGCAGTCTTTAGGGGTACCATCCATCGAACTTTGAAAACATAAAGTCAATATCCTCTTCTGTGAAAAGTTTAAAGCCTTCTATGTAACAAAAAAAAGCAAATGTCAATAATATTGAAGTTACAATAAAATGAGCATGGGTATTATTTTAATTCTTTTGCGAGCGGAAATACTAATAACTTGGTATATCTCAAGAACTACTTGATTTATCAAAAAATGTGTAATGACAAAGTTTATTTGTCTTTAAAAAAGGAGTATAAAAAGCTTTAAAAAATTAAAATCGGACGACTGGGTAGGGAGATACGCTTAAACAAAAAAAATCTATCAATTTGGCGGTCATTTTCGACCACGTGACCAAACTTTTTTTATACTCCTAGGGGTGCTTAACAATGCCCCGCAGTCAAACTGAGCGCACATATTAGGTCACACGTGACAGGAGCCAGCGCCTAGGCTAACTAGAAAAATGGCAAAAAAATTATAAAATTTCGAGAAGAGGATTAGCTAGGATTTATATGATTTATTCTGAACTCAGGAAAGAGTCCATATTTAAAATGTGCAATTAGTTTTTGGAACCATTTTTATGTAACCTATACTTTATTCAGGCACACTGTGAGGTTTAGTTGATAGTTTTAGTCAAATTTCATTTATTTTATATTTATTATTTATTCCGTTTATGCTGAAAATATTACGAGTATTAATAAACCAATAATTAAAACACCTTAAGCCTCGCCTAGTATTTTACAATCACATACCAAATACGTCAAAGGCTTTTAATTAGGTAGAAAAAATCCGATAAAAATTGCGAATTTATAACGTGATAATCCCCGACCAAATAGACTATCAATATTTGTTCTTACAATCTTTAATAAATACCGCCAACCTAGTAAACAGATGGGTGAATTGTCCCCAGCGTATTATTACCATCCCCACCCTAAGGGTTAATTATAAGTGCAAGTAGGTACCTGTATAGACAGCTAACGGATCCAGCAGGGGCCAGAAGCCCCCCTCCCAGACATATAACTACTTCATTTTTTAAAAATTTTCGCTTGCGGCGCCATAAATCTCTTTTAGATACTAATTTTCACACCTCAGATCTATCAAAAACCGCTAATAAAAAATATTTTGATGTTGCTGGTATATCTGCCAAATTATGTATCTTGGTTCTTTGAATTTTTTTTAAAGAAAAAGTTCCGGTCCCTATTAATTTTAATTAAAATCGGGTAAATGGTCTAGAAATTATAGCCAAACAAAAGTTAGCAATGGTGGACACTTAACTTGGAACACCCTGTATATCAAAGGTTTATATTTTTAGGAAAATACAGGAATAGCAGCTACAAGTAATCAAAACTTCGAAGACAGCGAGGATGAGGAATTCTCTGGAACAATGTAAGTATTATAAAAGTCACATTAGTTTTCCTACGAGCGTGCGAAAAGTGTATTTTTCCGCACTTGTGCTGTAAAGTTACTTTTCTTATTTCCGTGTGAAAAGTGCACTTTTTCGTATTCCTTGTCGTGCGGAGAGTGTACTTTGCCGCACTCCTTAGCGGCTACTAGTGCGGTAAAGTACCTTTTTCTACGACCGTGCATATATACCCACTTTCCCGCACGCATTTTAGTTTTGAAAGCATCACTTTTCCGCCCTAGTGCGGGAAAATCACTTTCCCGCACTAGTGCGGGAATGTAAAACTATGCCAATTTTGGAGTTATTCTATAGGTTTATACCTCAAAAGTCGTAACTATCGACTTGGTACAGTGTAGGGAATTTAGCAGATAGGCAATCTGATGAATTATAGCTCATTTCAAGTTTTTTATTCAATTTAAAAAAAAAACAGAATAATGGATTTTTTTAAATATTTCTGCATACCCCCCGTATAGTCATGTCATACAACAACTATCAAGCCAAGCTGTGACAGGTGCTTGGTCCAGTTTGCTATGGCAACCAAGTTATGTTATTGTTACTCAAACGTCAAAGCTAGTCAAAGAGCGTCTCTGAAGTGACAGAACTGCCTTTTATTTTGAATAAAAGGATTTTTCAATGGACTGTTCCGAAGATGAACTTCCGGAGTGCATTTTGCAGGCTGCTGAAGATGTGAATGGTGAGCTGCTACCTGCCAAATCGAGACAAAGGTACGAAAAACAGTACAATCATTTCGTGACATGGTGTAAGGAGAAAGGGGTGAGCATCTACAAAGAAGAAGTCTTCTTGGCATACTTCCTAGACCTGAGCAAGGTCTTGAAATCGAATTCCTTATGGTCACGCTATTCCATGGTGAAAAGCTTGGTTAAAATTAAGCAAAATCTGGACATAAGCAGATTCCACAAGCTAACATCGTTTCTTAAACAAAAAATGTTGGTTTTCGAGCACAGAAGGCGCAAGTTTTCACCAAAGATGATATATCGCGGTTTATGTTAGCTCCTGATGAGATTTATTTGATGATTAAAGTGAGTACCATTTTTGCTTTGGCTGGTGCTCTCTGCAGGGTGGAGCTTTTAAATATCACTCTGGATGACATACAGGATAAAGGAAGTCTGATCGTTGTTAAGATCTCCGACACTAAAAATCATTCCTCAAGATCCTTCGTTTTATCCGAAGAAATAAATAATGGATCTTTTTTGATGCTGTATAGAAAGTACGCAAATTTGAGACCTCCTACTACTCCGCACCGCCGGTTTTTCATTTATTATAAAAAACGAAAATGTTCCAATCAGTGTGTAGGAGTGAACACTTTTGGAAAGATGCCATCAGAGATCGCTGCATATTTGCGCCTACCTAACCCAGAACGTTATACCGGCCATAGCTTCAGACGTTCTTCAGCAACATTCCTAGCAGATTCAGGTGAAGGCATAACAAACATAAAACGCCTTGGTGGGTGGAAGTCCACTGCTGTCGCTGAGGGGTATTGGAAGATTCCGAGAAACAGAAAGAGAACATCTCGAGTAAGATTCTTTCATCTACCTATGACCTGCAATCGTTGCCAGCACCGTCATCGTCAACTGTAAGTGACCTGCAACTGCTGCCGTCAACGTCCACTGGAAAAGTCCTGCAGACCCAGTCGCCATCTTTGCGCACTTTCGATTCTACAAGCGGCCACCAGATGCGAGAATTACCACCATCGAACTCCACTACACCGGCAATTCTGAATAATCTTCAAACTGCAACAAATTGTGTTTTCAATATCACTATTACCAATAATAATAATTAGTATTTTATTTATGTTCAAATAAAATATTTTTTCAAAAGTAAATTTGTGGTATTGTAACATCGGTCGAAGAAAAAATAATGTTCCTAACTCATGCGGAAAGTGTCTTTCCCACCCTCGACTGCTTGCCCGAACTCCGCTCCGCGTCGTTCGGGTCAACTGCAGTCGCGTGCGGGAAAGTATCACTTTCCACACTTGTTAGGAAAATAACTATTTTCGCATCTAAAACATAAAAAACAAGAATACGGTAAAGTAACTTTTTTGCACTAGTGCGATAACTGACGTAGCGTGCGGAAAATAACTAGCGAACTACGACCCTTGTGACGTTATTTTTGCCCAGAAAAATCATTATATTCATATCAACATAATAATAGGGATTTATTGCAATAAAGTCAGGCAATAATAGTGCCGCGCACCATTCTGACAGTTTTCTATTGAAAACTGACAGTTGCTCTATCAAAATTGACAAATCAAAGTCAAATTTATAAATCGAGTCGTTTATTTTCCATTAATAGTGGCGGTACTATTAATTCCGGCTCTTATAATACATAAAGGCCTAATTTTGAAAGAAGACAGCTGTTCTTATAATGCGAAACTGTCAGAATAGTGCCCGGCACAATTACTGTCTGGCTTTATTGCAATAAGTCCCTAATATTTAATTAATAATTTTAAGCTTTAGTTTCTGAATTTAAAAAAAAACAGGTCCGTTATGGGTTTACTTTTTTAAAGTTAACTATCACCGACAAACAGGGTGTTCAGGATATTTTTCTGTACCGTTTTTTCTTTCAATTTATTTTCAAAATACGAATATGTTTGGCGCTGCAATGCTGGTATGGGGGGTTCGTTGGGGAGATGAATATGATTTTGCGTCACTATCAATACAACATAAATAACAACTATCACTTTTTTTACCATGGTCGGTATTATTTAAATGTTCTTTTAGTTAATATAAAGAAGGTATATTGTTTAGATGTTTCTCCAATGAACAAATTTTGAAATTTTTGCCTTATGTTAATATTTATAATATATTAATACGTTTCTGAATTCAAATTAAAATTTGGCGAGAGCAGGAACATATAGCCATCCAGAAGATCTACACAGAAAGAAAAAGGTACCTAAAATCAATTACCTGGACATTACTTTTCTGCCAATAAACGAAATACATTGATTCAATATACAAAATAATTAATACAGTCGAACCTCTATAACTCGAACCTGAAGGGACAACCAAAACAGTTCGAGTTATGGAGAGTTCGAGTTATAGAAACTCGAGTTACATAGGTTAAAATACATGTAAAAAGTGCAGGGACCGCTTAAAAGGTTCGAGTTATAGAGGGGTTCGAGTTATAGAGGTTCGAGTTAGAAAGGTTCGACTGTATTAACTTTCAATCATTGGCTAAAAATTAATTTAGTCGTTTTGGGTGTTAAGGAGCTCTATTGTTGTGGGGGGGGATCGGTTCGGTGCGGTTTAAACCACTTTTGGACTAAGGTAAGTGTGGCTAAATCTGAGAGAAGGCAGTGCCCCGCCAAGTTCGTGTAAACTGCTGTACCATCTTTTCTTGAAACATTTCAGCCCATATTTGGCCTATCTAAAACTCTACTTAGGAATGACCTAAGAAACTCAAACTTTGCACAGTCGTAGATCTTCATACAGTTAACAACCCCTCCAAGTTTCATGGACTTCCATGAAGTAGTAAAGTAGTTACGAAATTTCAAAAAACGTCGAAATTGCCATCGTTTGAAGGCCTTTTGAATGTTATTAGAACAACAGTGAAAAATTTCAAAAATCTAGCCATTAGTTTTTGAGATAAACGCCTTCAAATAATTAAAATTTAATTAGAATTTTATTATTCTTCGGATTTCATTTTTATTTTACCATTCCATGATAAATTTGAAAATTTAAAAGCAAATATCTCAAAAACTAATCAACGGATTTTCGACATTTTTACACGGTTGTAAAGATATTTAAGAGAGCTTCAAAACAAGGTATCACTAGACCCATTTTTCCCTATTCAAAATATAGGGTTAAAGTATACCCCTCGAAGGGGGTTCGTGCTACAAAAATTTCAAGCCAAAAAGTGTCCCCCTTGCAAACAAAATCGACGTGTCCGAGCGTTTCTCCAAATTCGCACTCTAAATACCCAAAAGGCCTCTGTTTCGATGTTCGTGAAACACCGTGTATATAGGGTGAGGGCATTGACTAAAGGACAGAGGACGGCCATTCCCTCCTTAAGAGTCAATGGCGATAAGATACATGAACCGGAAAGAAAGGTGGAGGTCTTTGCGGATTGTCTGGAAGAGGTCTTCCAGGACAATTTCCCGCAGGACCCTCCCACCTTTCTAGATAGACAGGCGGCGGCGTTCGCGGACGAGCTAGTCGCAACAATCACTCCCGACTCAGGTATGCCACGCCAAGGGAAATAAGAGGGATCGTTAAACGTCTAAAAGTTAGAAAAGCCCCAGGTTACGACAAAATAACAAACACAATGTTGAGGAAGCTTCAGTCAAAACAGTGCGCGGAGTTGACTAATATAGTCAACGGTATGTTTAGGCTGAAGTACTACCCTGAGGCATGGAAGAATGCCGACATTGTTCTGCTGCCACAAGTAGGCAAAAGCAGAACATTGCCAGATAGCTATCGCCCCATAAGTTTACTGCCCGGTCTAGGAAGAGTCGCCGATAAGATAATCTTAAGGCGACTACAGGAATTGCCTCAATTGGAACAGCTTGACAGAGGAAATAGTCAGCGGGTTCAATAAAAGGAAGTACATAGGAGCGGTAGCCCTGGACATGTCAAAAGCGTTTGACAAGGTCTGGCATAACGGCTTTCTTTTAAAACTGCGGAATAACGGTGTACCAGTACATATCCTCAAGTTATTACAGTCGTTCCTGGGAGGGAGAACTTTTATGGTAAAGGTAGACTGTTTACGATCCCGGTTAAGGCAAATAAGAGCGGGAGTCCCGCAAGGCTCCCCGCTCTCGCCACACTTATATGCATGGTATACCTGTGACATCCCCAAAGATCGGAAAACGAAGCTCTATGTGTACGCGGATGACACTTTGGACAACGTCAAAGTGTAATAACATCCAATACGTCGTCACAAGGCTTCAGAAATTGAAACCTGGGCTAAAAGGTGGAAAATTAAGATCAACCCAGACAAGACTCAAGCGATTGTCTTTACACGGAAAAGGGGCAATCCGCGAACAGATGTTGCTCTGGGTGGTCGAAGGATACCCTGGCAAAGAAGGAACGTGAAATACCTGTGGTTAGTTTTCGACAAGAAACTAACCTGGAACGACCAGGTATCAAACGCACTTCAAAAAGCAAGGGGAGCCCACAGTAGGCTATACCCCTTGTTAAATGCCAGGAGCACTCTACACCGGAGAGTAAAATTACAAATATGGAGGCAAGTCGTTCGCCCCATACTAACGTATGCAGCCCCATGCTGGAATAAGGTATGCAAAACACAAATGGGAAGGCTACAAAGCTTTCAAAATAGAGTCGCAAGACAAATAACGGGAGCCCCTTGGTTTGTGAGTAACGTACAAATCAAAAGGGAGCTCAACATTGAGGATATCTCAGAAACGATCCAGGAGCAGAAGGATCGTTTCATGAGACGGGTCGAGGGGCATCAAAACCCCGTGGTACAGGATGCGTTCCTGTACCGGCCCGGAGACAGGCCAGGGACCTACAAAAGGCCCCTGGATGTCTAACAAAATTGCGCCACAAGGGCGCCAAATTGAGGTTTTTGAAGCTTAGGTAAATCCACATGGAAAAGTTCAGACTAAAAATAGGGTTGTGTAATCATTGTTAATACTTTTATCCAAGAAATCTGTATATTAGAGAATTATTAAACTAAAGCCAGGCTATAATAGTGCCAGGCACAATTTTGACACCTTCACATTGTAATATCAGCTGTGATCTTTCAACACACGGCCTTTGTTTGCTATATGAACCGCAATAAATAGTGGCTTCTTTTATTAATTGAAAATAAACGACAAAAGTTTTAAATTTGACTTTGGTATGTCAATTTTGAAGGATTAACTGTCAGTTTTCAATGTGAATGTGTCAAAATAGTGTCTGGCACAATTATAGCCTGGCTGTATTTCAATAATTCTCTATTATTAGTTTGGGGCACCCTGTATAAATATGTGACGTTATCATAGCACGGTTTAAAGCTAAAATGAGAAAGGCAAACAAGAAATTAGGTAAACCTATTGTTTTAACAAACATCAATCAAGGATTCATCAAATTCTTATGGGACTCTAATTGCAAAAATACATACCTACCCATTGGGGTCTCCACACAAATTAAAAAAAAATAATTTAGATGAGCTGAACATGAACAAGTTTAAAATAAAATAAACTTCTATGTAAAATTTTTGATTGATATCCGTCAAATTGTAGCTAGTCTATCTGTTAACATTTTAGTGAATAGCTTATAAATTACATTGAGCGGTGTTATAGGTCGATAGTTTTTTAGATCTGCTCTATCGCCTTTCTTGTGTAGAATAATGGTTATTGATTCTTTCCAGTTGTTTGGGATTATTTTTTCTTTTAGTATTTTATTCAGGAGAATATGTAGGATACTAACTACAGCTTTAACACCGTATTTGAACATTACTGCCGTCATAAATACTCGTTTCTGCTGCCGTTATTCCGTCTTTTCCAGGTGATTTGTTATGTATGCGCCTACATTATGATGCTCAAATTTATTTTTTTGAGAAAGGACCCCATTGAAAAATTACAAACATATTAGAAACCAATTTTTGTTGTTTTTTTTGTCAAAATGATAATTTAAAAGCAATTTTCACAGAGAAAAATGCTAACTAAATCAATGGTAGTAATTCATACCGCGTTTCCATACATGTTTTTTAAACTGGCAGTTT
Source organism: Aspidapion aeneum (assembly GCA_963576565.1). Taxonomy (NCBI): domain Eukaryota; kingdom Metazoa; phylum Arthropoda; class Insecta; order Coleoptera; family Brentidae; genus Aspidapion; species Aspidapion aeneum. The sequence continues at coordinate 15,740,108 of OY755047.1, forward strand.
TTTATGTTTGTAAAAAAAGTGCATTTTATAAAAATCCCCTACATATTTACTATTTTTCGAAAATTGTTCCACTTTGAAACAACATTTTTATCAAGTGATTCTTTTGCTTATTCAGTATACATGGTGTTTTGCGAACATCGAAACAGTCGATTTTGTTTGCGAGGGGGACATTTTTGGTTATCTTGAAATATTTGTTGCACGAACCCTCTTGGAGGGGTATACGTTACCCCTATATTTTGAATTTGAATTGCTTTCAAATTTTCAAATTTATTATGGAATGATAAAATAAAAATTAAATCCGAAAAATAATAATATTCTAATGAAATTTTCATTTTATCTTAAAAACTAATAGATAGTGGTTCAGTTTCTTTTATTTTTTTTATTTTTTTTTTCATTTTAATTTCTTTTTTCATTTTATTTTACTTTAAATATTTTTATTGTGTTATTGTTTTGTTTGTTTATTTTGTCGTATTTTGTTTGTAAATTTTTAAACAAATTTTTTGTTCTACCTATTTTATATTGGGGTTTAGGATAGTTCTGCCAGAATCACTTTGCCAACTCAGGTACTATATGTTAGTCTTAATTTTACGTTTTTGTTTCATTCATTTATTATGCACCGTGATTTTTATATTTTTATACAACTATTTTAATACTAATTGTGTCTAAACATTTTAATTTGTTTAAGTCGTTTTAACAATTTTAATACTTTTATTATTTTAAAAATATAGTGTTAATAACTACATGTTTACAGAGTTTGTGTGAATGTTAAAATTGTTGTTATGTTCTTATATTGTTTATTTCTTTCTTTTTTTGAATTTGACAAGTATAATAATATTAAAATAATATATGTGTGATACATATTTCATGAGAAAAATACCTTTTGGATTATTTAAATTTATACAAAGATAATTTTTCATTAAAACAATTACAATTATATGTTCAATACTTTTACAATGTGCCTTTGAACTATTATTATTTTTTTAAAATCTAGATTTGGTGTTATTAGAATATATTATAATTAGAAATTTATTTTGTTTTACTTTCAACGAGTTTTTTATGACAAATAGAGGTAGTTACTATTAAGTAAGTTATAAGATTTGCTTTGTCAATGTAATGTATTCACATTCAGACAATAAAGTTTATTTTGAATTGAATTGAATTGAACTTGAGATTTTTGAAATTTTTACACGGTTGTAAGGACCTTTAAAAGGCGTTCAAAACAAGGTATCACTAGACCCACTTTCCCTATTCAAAATATAGGAGTAAAGTATACCCCTCAAAGGGGGTTCGTGTTACAAAAATGTCAAGATAGCCAAAAAGTGTCCCCCTCGCAAACAAAATCGACGTGTCCGAGCGTTTCTCCAAACTCGCACTCTAAATACCCCAAACACCCCTCTAAATATAAATATAAAATTTAACAAAAAAATAGTTTTTAAAATAAAAATTTTAAAAAAATTCCATTAAATTCCATCAAGAAAAATCTGACGTTTGAATCCACTTCAAATATTTTATTAAAATGTGATAAGATTAAAATACGTACCTTGGTACTGCAAACATTTTCAATTTAACCTGATTTGAAAAATATTCAGGTCTGAAAATCTTTAAAAGACTTGACAATAGGGATTAGCAAAACCCTTGAAAACCTTGCAATTAAAAAAAAAAATTGTATAATTTAATTTAATTATTATCAAGTGAAAAAATTATAAAATAAAAAAAGTGTCGGATTCCAGTGCATCGCATTTGTGGTTACAAAAAATAAAAAACCAGTTCATAAACAATATTTTTTTTAGAAAAAAATTATAATAATTATTGTAAATCTAGGTGGGGGCTTGAGTATGCGGGAAAAAACTCATGCTCAGAAGTTAAAAAATAGTTTTGATTTTAAAACACCCTTTGTTGTGCTTGTTTTAGATTAATTTTTGGATAAATTAGTGTTTTCCGCAAGAAGAAAAAAGTTTTTAATTGTGTAAATAATCTGGACATAAAATAGAATCTCTTATTTTCATTATATACCCAGTATTTTTTTTTTAGTTTAAAAAATGACAAATCAATCAAAAATATTAATCAAACTCAACTTGGTTTAAAAATAACGTGTACCTTAAAATATGTGCATAATATTCTCTAATAATAGTACTTAAATTACGTTGGTACTTAATTTTAATGTAAAGATTGACTTTTGGTGCAAAATATTTGAAACAAAAATGAGTATCAAAACTCCATATTTTACTGAGGATCCCATTTTGCCGGAAAGAGTGGAGGATGCCATGTTGAGGTGATTAGATCTTTTTTATCCTTATACCCTGTTTAGACTATGCAACTTTTTCATCAAACTCAACTTGGTTTAAAAATAACGTGTACCTTAAAATATGTGCATAATATTCTCTAATAATAGTACTTAAATTACGTTGGTACTTAATTTTAATGTAAAGATTGACTTTTGGTGCAAAATATTTGAAACAAAAATGAGTATCAAAACTCCATATTTTACTGAGGATCCCATTTTGCCGGAAAGAGTGGAGGATGCCATGTTGAGGTGATTAGATCTTTTTTATCCTTATACCCTGTTTAGAATATGCAACTTTTTCATGCATCTTTAAAAAATGCATGCAACTTTTGCAACTTAACCTCTTTAACTTCCGTCATCTAAAAGCGATAGAACAAGCATCAAACAAAAGTTGAACAAGTTTAATGCAGAGTCTGATAAGGGTGTTACAGCCCCTGGAGGATTTTTCCTCGGTAACAATTTTTTTTCATTCTGACCAGAAATTATCCGCGATTAATTCTTACATGTTGTGTTAAGTTAAACTAAATTAGATGTGCAGTAGTACACAAGCCTAAATAATCCGCATTGGACTACTAATAAAGAGGTGTTACCACAGTGTAGGAATATTAAGCTGGAAAACGTGCAGGAGGAGGCACAACATCTAAAGATCTTAAATGCGAAAAGTAAACAAAAACTGTAGAACAAACCATACTAAATCAGTGACATCGAACAGCTATAGAGGGTGGAGCAAATGGCAACAAATATTCTGTTGAAGACAAGAAATGAACTTAAGTACGAGGAAAGACTTAAAATATTTGGACTTACAACAGTAAAAGAAAGAACGCAAAGATAATGATAATACAAAATTATTATTCAGTCGAGTTAAATATTTTTAGACCACCTCTAGAAGACTTAGGTCACTAGAAGCTACGAAAAGAGAGATCTTTGCAGCTCCAAAGAAAGTAATCGAGTGTACCCGTGGAATAACCTAAAACAAACCACAATTGAAGCACAATCAACAAACGCATTCAAAATCAGAACAGATAAAGATCTGGTAAACACAGATACCTTACACTTATACACTACCTGTGATACACATAAATAAATAAATCAAAAACAAATAAAAAATTACTGAAAAGCAAAAAAACATGTGAGGGAGTATCGCAATTATACATCGGTTTTTCTAATGAAGTTACTTATGAACTCCTTAAGCTCATCGTTGAGGATAATATTGGAGTTCTTTTAGAATTGCTCAGTGCTATCTATGATACACATAAATCAAAAACAAATAAAAAATTACTGAAAAGCAAAAAAACATGTGAGGGAGTATCGCAATTATACATCGGTTTTTCTGATGAAGTTACTTATGAACTCCTTAAGCTCATCGTTGAGGATAATATTGGAGTTCTTTTAGAATTGCTCAGTGCTATCTATTTCAGTGGCAGAATACAAACACTGCAAACACAAGGGCTGTAATATCTAGCTAAAAAGTGTAACATACTAAAAGTTTTCTTAGAAATTATACACAACATAATTTTTGCAAAATTAGATGGCCAACTGCGTGATAATCAAGTAGGATTCTGAAGGAGAAAGAAGCTGCACAAGAAATGTTTTGTTTGGTGAAGACGTTCCGACTTAAAGATGTCTTGGACCAAAATTTGTATGTCTATTTCATTGCTTTCGAACAATCGTTCGATAAGCTTTAACACGATATATTAATTAATAAAGGTCTTAAACAAGGTTGCTGTATCTCGCCTACGCTCTTCAAGATATATTTGGAACAGGTCCTTAAAGTCTGGAAGAGAAAATGCCAAAACATGGGAATCCCGTTGGATGTTTCGCCGATGATCAGATAGTGGTGGCTCAGGATTATGACGACCTCGAATATATGACACGAAAACTAATAGAAGAGTACAATAAGTGTGTACTAGAGGTTAATGTCAATACGACAGAGTATATGTGTATTGGTGGAACGAAACAAGATCTAATCTTAAATACTGGGCAGCGAATTCAGTCCTGTGATGAGTATAAATACTTAGGTCTAAAAATTGCAGCTGACGGAACACTAGACAAAGCTATAAAAGATAGAAACGTACAAGGAAGAAAAGCAATAACTTTATTAAATGGAATAATTTGGGACCAAAGTATATTAAAACATAACAAAAAGCTTATATATAACACCATTGTAAAAAGTATTATTACATACGGCTCAGAAGTATGGCCAATCAAAGATAGAACAGAAAAAATGCTTTTCGCTACGGAGATCGACTATTGGAGAAGAGCAGCAGGGAAATCAAAAAGAGAAAGAGTTATAAATCAAAGAATAAGAGAAATTATTACAGTGGGTGAACGTACTTTAGTGGATGACATAAGAACAAAACAACTGGTGCTGTACGGATATGTACAAAGAATGGATGATGAAAGACTACCTAAACAACAGCGGCGTAGCGTGGGGGAGGGGGGCGCGGGGGGTTCGTCGCCCCCCCCCCCGCCCCGAGGGTAGTGGCGCCCCATAGGTGGCCGAAGCGCCCTCAGCTTTATTAAGTCGGGCCGGCAATCATAACATATTGACTCGTTTAAAGCGGACCGAACCGTGGTCTTCTGTGCCGGCAATGGCCAATTGAGTGGGTGGCAAAGGCAACTAACGACATGATGACCTTTTGTTTTTTTTGTTTTTTTTTGGTCGCAAGATTTGTGAGAGGCGCCTTTTTGACCTTTTTGTTTTTTTTTGCCACAAGATTTTTCATCAGTTTTCAGAGGCGCCCTTTTTAGCTGTCGCCCCCCCCGCCCTTTCGAGCACGCTACGCCGCTGCTAAACAAATATTAAAATGGAAACCAACTGGTCGAAGAAAACGAGGAAGGCCGAGGAGAAGCTGGAGAGAAGGAATAGACAGTGAAATAAGAATAAGAGGCCTAGATGATGAATTATGGGCAAACAGAAACGAGTGGAGATTGGGTATCGGAAGACGTAGAACGTTGTGAAACCGATATATATATATATATATATATATATATATATATATATATATATATATATTAATAAGGACACTTACTCAAAGACAAGAACATAGACAGCAAGGACATCAAAATTAAATAGTAAAATAGTAAATCTATATTGGAATAAAACAGCCAAAAAAAAGGTCTCAAAGAAAGCAAATATACTAAATGGTGTTCGTCAGGACTGGACCTATACTTTCCCCACTCCTTTTCAATATGGATGGAAGTCAAATAATATTGGAAAGATAAACGCAACATATCAAAATTATGGACTGAAGAATGAATTTTAAGAAAATACAAAAAACTTTTTCAGCAAAAACATTTCTTTATGGATGTAAGGCATGGGGAATATAAAAGAGTGAAATGAAGGGACAAACTATTATCGAATACTAAGAATGGACTGACAGAGTCACGAATCAATAAATGATGCAGATAATTGAAAGAGAAGAAAACATTATTCTAGTTCTGACAGAGTTATTTGGTCAAGTAATAATAGAGGAATAATTAAAGATAAGAGAAGTCAACTATGATGAAGAACATCCTGAAAATATTCGAAACGTCATCTGCTGGGATATGGAATTTCTAGAAAAATAAGAAAATAATTTAATTAGGTATAGAAAAATAATGAGTTGGGTATTTTTGGATTGGTCCTCGTATTAACAAAAATACACCAAATCTTCATACATAGGTGTATTATATCGTTTGTTTAATCTTTAATAGGATAATTGTAGACATTATTTATATAGATTGGATCTATTACATCTTTTACTAAAGGGTATTGTGAGTGCTTAGTGCTTTTCAATTTCTGAGACGTCTATTTCAAACCTTAAGAAAGACCCCGAAAATTGAGCGAAGCCCAAAAATAAAATTAAAGTATTAATTGCTGAAATAATTGAAAGATGTTGTAAAGGGCGTAAATTAAAACATCCATGCTCCACTAACTAATGGCCTGAGCGAGGCACAAAATTTCTTTGATTTTTCCTATTTAAACAACTAAAATGCCCAATATTGGCCCTAACAATGTTGCTCATATAGGCTGTAGATAAAATCTATCTCTATTCGAAGGAGCCAAGAGAAAAGTGGCAGCGTGTTCGACGGTGCTTGGGGTTTCCCTGGCCCATTAAACGCGTCGCCGTCACATCGAGTCGGAGTGCGATCCACTGCATTGCACAGGGCTACCGAAGTGCATATTATATATAAATGAAAAAGAATTGCATAAAATAAAATAAAAAGCGATAAAGATGTTTAAAAAATAAAAAAACGTGTTTTTGCAGAAAAATACGATAGTACCATTGCTCCGTGGCACTACCTTACGAGTTTGCACTGGTTGCGGAGGCAAAACCCCACTGATCAAAAAAAGAGTGCAGCTTATAAAAAATAAAACTTTTTAAATAACCCTGGTATGGAAAGGTCATACCCTCTGCAAGATTCTCAGGAATAATTTCATCTTTTTATTAATTTAATGTTAGTCTGATAAGCGAGATCCGCATCTCAGTAGTTGTTCTTTAGCGTAGTGGTGCAAATATAATAAAAAACATTTTAAACAAGTTTAAGTATAACAAAGAAATATAAAAAAGGTAAGACTCGACTAAGTAATAAAATACATTACAAAATAATACTGCAAAAATCAAATTCTTTGGCAATTTATGGGCACCTAAACCCACACGACCCTTTGTTTGATGTCCAGTGAATTTTATTAACTTTTAAATGAACAGACAAACAGAGAATTAGAGGAACAGATAAATAGAGGAACAGACAAACAGACAAACAGACAAACAGACAAACAGACAAACAGACAAACAGACAAACAGACAAACAGACAAAAAGACAAACAGACAAAAAAGTTTTAAAATCGTCTAAAACGCAAACATATATAAAAAGATTTGACATAAAAAGATTCCTTTAAACCAGGACCTTCCAGGGTTCCCAAAACCAGGATGGCGTTTCCTCTTTGGGACTTTTTGCGTTTTTTTTATAGCAAAAGGGGGAAATATACAATGTGTCACAGATAAAAGTAGCTATAGGGATTTCGAAAACATTGGGACATACAATTATTCTGGTTAGATGAGAAAAACTTGATTATTACTAAATATTTATTTTATTGCTAGATATGTTAAAAACCTTTGTAGATACATCATGTGATTAGTATATGTCTAGATATCGTTTTTTTCCTCATTTAACCAAAATGTTATGTCTCCTCCGATCCCCTATAGTTAAACTTATAGTTTTATAAATTCAGGCCGAGAAGAGCTGTGTTTGCTCTTCTCGGATTCAGGTGAGGACACACAATTCTTTCGTTCGTACTATGACCATATACGAAATATTCCAATACTCCCTGTTACCTATTTACACAATGGTTGGCGTTTGATGCAAACATTCAGAAATAAAGATACGAAAAATGCACAGATACCAAATTTACAGAGATAGAGTTTTTGTCAACTGTACGCCGATGATTTGACGCAACGAATACAAGAAGAAAATAATATTCATGCGTAAAAGTATAACCAATCAGGACATTTTATCTTAAGGACCACAAAAAGGGTAGACTTATATCCATTGATATTGCTATTTCAAATGTGTTTGCATTCTGCATCGTAAGGTACCGTAGGTATTGCAATAATACGTACTATATGGAAATAATATGCAAATGTCTTTGAAAGCAACCAATCAGGTCTTTTTGCTTAAAGACCCCAAGGCCCTCATGTTTGCATCATGAATGGGCAGTTACCGTGGGTATTGGAATATTATGTATATGACTATGACTCCTTGAAGCATTTTAGAAAATACTGCCATCCTAGGCCAAAAAGAAGCAACTTAAAATATTTCGCTTAGAAAATAGGAGATAAGTTTAAGTCGCTTAGGTTTTAATTTTTTTTTTTGGGATACGGCTATTTTACTTATTATTCTTTGGTGTGTTCTATATATGTTACGTCTATTTGGCTTAGTATACATGTAGAATATTTCTTTATGTATCCATATTGATGAAAATGCAAAAATTATTTTTTTGTCTTTTTTTTTCTGCAGCGGTTCCTATAGGCATGTACGCAGAAAATCCGTGCTGAGCCCGATTAGTCCGAAAACCAACATGTTGACTCCTCCCAATCACGAAGACCTGTTGGACGTAAACTCCCCTGTCAACAGTGTCACATCTGTGAATTCGTTGGCTAGTTTACTTAGGGAAAAAATTCAGGTATTTAATTAAATTATATTATTTAGGTACTTTTTCATTGGAATGGATAAGAAATAAAACAAAAGTAAGGGATGTGAGAGGAGAAGTAGCAAAATTAAAATGGAAATTTGCCGGTCATAATATCAGACAGAAAGACGATCGATGGAACAAACGTATTGTAAACTAGAGATCTTGGGAAAATAAAAGAAGTAGGGGAAGACCCCAAATGAGATGGGCGGACGATTCGAAGAAACACGCGGGAACTAGATGGATGAAAACGGCGACAGACAGAGAAGAGTGGAAGATATTGGAGCCCTATGTCCAAAGATGGATTGAAGGAGGCTAAATAGATAGATAGATAATAAGATTCGGAAAAAACAATATTTCCCGTTAAAATGATAATTGGTTTAAAATGACAGAAGTCTAATAATCACTAGTAATTGAATTATTTGAGGAAATTTTTACGAAATATCTTTTGAAAATTTGCTAGAAAAATGTGTGACTAAAGAAAACTATTTGGATCTTTTATAAATAATAAAAATATAAATTGTTTTTATTTTTAGGGTCTGCCTCAAACCATTCGTAGCAAGAAAAAATCAAAGGATTACGGAATAAAAATATTCGTAGTTCTACTGTTTATAACGATAGTAGTTTTAATATGTACCTCGTACTTCCTCTACCATCAGAAAATTTTAACCAAAGCCTACTTCGAAAAGATCAAATTCAACAAAGACCAAAGAATTATGAAAATTTTTAATAACGACAGTAAGTATTAGGAAGTTTTGTACAGGGTGTCCCAAATTGGGCACTTTTAGGGGGTTTAAGGGTAGACAGAGAAAAACTGACCACGCATTGCGAGGCTCAAATTTCAAGGGAAGACTTATAGTGGAAACCGCATTTTGAAATATCGTCTCGTCTTTGAGCTACGGGGGCTTTTTGAAAAGTCTGCATTTTGGAAGGGGTTCTATAACTTCGTTATCAGTGGAAATTTTGATTTAGAGTAAATTGCATTTTTATAGACTATGTCACGAGGAATTCACCCGCTAAATTAAATTTTAACTGTCACTTTTAGTTTTTGAGATATGACATAAAGTTGCATTTTTTCTTATGGAATGGCGTATATTTTAATTAATTTTCGAATTCGTCATTGAATTCTTTTCAAAATGATGTATCATATGTCATAGTTTTATTCAGCGGTTTCGAAGATAATTAAAGTTTTTTATTTTTGTCTAGTATGCGTTGAATGACGTCATGCGCCATTGACGTGAAAGCTTGCGGTCAAATCCTACTTCATTGCTCCTATAGTTTTGTTGTTTGATACTATGCAAATCAAGTTGGCCTTGCGTCTTGCCGTTTTGTCATTGTTTTCAATTGTTTGAACAATTTGACATTACGCTTTGATATGACATTATTTTGCACAAAAGCGTTTTTAATTTTATTTAAAAATATGTATCAATGTTAAAATGTTACTGGGAAAGTAATGATAGTCGACAGAAGACAACCGTATATGGATATATTTCCAAAGTTGAAAAGGAACCTTGTTCAGTATGGCTTTTTCAAAACGGCGGGGTAAAATATATGACGTTAGGAGGGACCGTGAGTTAGAGGAGATAGGCATTATTGGTGAGTTAGAACAACATAATTCGCGATCATTGAGACAATTAGAACCTGCCACAGGCATACCGAGAACTTCAATCCACCGAACACTTAAACGGAATAATTATAAGCTTTGAGGGCCGTCAGCTGAATTATAATTTTTCCAAACCAGGCTTACTATATTTTTGACTGTTTATAATAATAAAAATACTGGAGTGCCTTGACCTGCCTCAGCAGGGAATCATAGCGCACTAGAAATAAGTGAAAAAGCTGAATATCTCCTAAACCGCTCAATCAAACTATGACATATGATACATCATTTTGAAAAGAATTCAATGGCAAACTCGAAAATTAATTAAAATACGGGCCATTCCATAAGAAAAAATGCAACTTTATGTCATATCTCAAAAACTAAAAGTGACAGTTAAAATTTAGTTTAGCGGGTGAATTCCTCGTCTATAAAATTGCAATTTACTCTAAATCAAAATTTCCACTAATAACGAAGTTATAAACCCCCTTCCAAAATGCAGACTTTTCAAAAAGCCCCCGTAGCTCAAAGACGAGACGATATTTCAAAATGCGGTTTTTACTATGTCTTCTCTTGAAATTTGAGCCTCGCAATGCGTGGTCAGTTTTTCTCTGTCTCCCCTAGAAGTACCTTAAACCCCCTAAACGTGCCCAATTTGGGACACCCTGTACCTACTTCAGTTGACATTTGAAAATTTTGTGTAATATCTCAAAAATTAAAAGTGACAGATCAAATTCAATTTGACAGTTGGATTCTTAATAAAAAAATTATACCAAATTAAAATTTCATAAATAAAAATTATTGACACCAAAGTAGTGACATATAGCTTGTTTAAAAGATCTTTTAAATACCTTTCGAATGAGGTATCGCACGATTTAATTTTTGCAAAAAAGAAATTCAAAAATAAAAAAATGAAGAATTTTAATCTTACTGATCTAGACTTTTTTTGAGTGTGGGGTTGTTTTTAGGCATAGAAGTGATCCAAGCGCGCCTAGGCACCACCCTAGGCCTAAACACGGTACTACCCTGTCTGCCAATAGATGAGAGAACAGATGGTTCAATTTGCCTTGAATGGATGAACAGAGCAAGACTCTATCTCCATCATTATCACATGCAAAATGATATCAAATGTTACAATTTAAAATGGATCAGTTTAAACGAAGACGTTTGGCCCACGGATTGTTTTGAGATGGTACCGGGCGTTCATTGGTTAGTATCTAGTATCTCCATTACTGCTAAGAGGAAAAAATTGGATAATTCTTGACGTTTTTATTATTTTTCTTAATAGGTATGGTGGGGGTCAGACTGCAGACAACGCATGGCCCTTAGAAAAAGGGTCACATAATTTCCATCCCTTCATCACAGGAGAGGTACTATAGTTAACTACAATATACTAAAACTTTATTTTCTTTATGTTTATTATCTTTACGAATATTTTTTATTTGTTTCTCATTTATTTTTTATTTTATTTATTGTGTCTATTTTTGTTTTATGTATTATTTGTTTCATTTCTCATTTTTCTTTTCATTTTATTTCCTTTAACTCCTGTTAAATTATTTTAATCCCTAATATGGTCACTTACGATTTTGAACATATTTATTTCTTTTCTAGGTTCCAAGAAGGGAATATGGAAACGTCCTAAAGCGTTATTTCGTCAACTCCAAAGGCGCTGCCATCTTGGTGGATCCAAGCAGTCCCTTGCATTTGTCGGTGGGAACCATACTAGATAAAAAAGAGTTGTGTTTGACTGCACATCACGATGAGTTCGCGTTTGTGAATAGGTTCACTGAAACACCACATTTAAATTATAGCGTTTGCGTTGGGAACAATATGTCACATCTACATGCCAGTCTAAGGTAAATAAAAGGAAAAAAGTTATAAAATAAAATATTAACGAGAGTAAATAAATATAAAAAGAAATAAATACAAACACAAATAATAAACAACTAAAAACATACTTGTAATGAACTAATCAAATAAAATAAATTAAAAACTTATCAAAACTTTATTTTTTCCATAATTTTTTCTCCAACTTTTTATTTTAGTGAGCAGACTCTATGGGATGGCCTAAAAAAAGAAGACGCCGATATTATTGACATCTTACTGACAGAGCCAATTTGGGAAATGGCATTTGACAGCAAAGAACAACTCACAGAAGACGCTGTTACGAATTTCACTAATGACGTTGTGAATCTAAACACCTTTAAACTGGGACATGTGTTGATTAATGAATTTTGGCAAAGAGAAGTTGGCGATTTTGAGGTTGATACCGAGAGGTTTCCTACTATGGATAAAATGATTGACATGTTAGCTAGGAGAGGTTAGTTGGTATTTTATTTTTTGGCTTTCAATTACTTGGAGAAGATGCTTTTGTAAGTAACGAATCATTGCTGTTTTGTTAGAAAGTTCTGTGATTTTTAGGTTTCAGAGTTGTTTTCTCAATACAGCCTTTCATTTCAACTGAAAGTAAACACTTTGGTGAAGCTGTTCGAAAAAGACTATTAATTTCTGAACGGTTTAGCGATAAAAGGATACCAGCTCTTACTAGGTAAGGTTCTACAGCGTCTGTCCTTTTATATCTTCAATATTTTGATATTTTGTTTCTTTTTCTAAGATATAAGACCTTAGAAGCTGCCGGTGTGTTCGATGTCTCAAATAATCGCACCGTACCTTGGCTGGTGGAAAAATTAAAAGAAGTCATAAATCAACACAAAATCAACGCTTACTATGTTGATTTGGGAATAGCCTATAATATGCCACATTACTATCAATGTGAAAAGCCCTTAATGAATCCAGATCAGTACAAGAGTACTTTTGTCAATAGTATACAGGTCAGTAAAGTCTAAAACAAATTTATTTTGATGTTTGGCAATAGAAAGAAAAAAAAATAAAAAAAAGTATTAAAGGAAACAAAAAAAGAAAAAATACACAAATAAAACTACAAAATAAATATAAAAAGAAAAAATAAAAAGCTAAAAAATAATCGTATACACTAAACACTATCGGGTTTATATAAATTTAATGAATTAAACAAAAATATTTTTTGTATTTTTAGAATTCAATTCCAATTTTTGGAGTCAGCAGTGCCATAGAACGACCCAGGTCGCCTATTTTTGTATCTTTGCCTAGATTTGAATCAAGTTGGTCAGGTCTAAAGAGGGTTATTCCTACAATCTTGACCTATGGAGTTATAGGGTGCGTAAATATAAAATATTTACACCAGTATTTACTAAGGCGTAAGTTTTAGGCTAGGTTTTGGTTTAAGTTTAGGTTTTAGGTTTAAAATTTAAATGTGCATTGGTTTGGAAAAATTGATTTTTTGCCGAAACAGGCCGCAATTGATTTGGTATTTTTACCTGTATGGACGATAAAATGTCCTAAAAAATTGAAATTTAAGACGATTTGTTCTTGAAATGGACCATATAGAAGAAAACATGGAAAACTGATTTTTCTACAACTGTCTAATTTGGGCTACTACGTCACTTTAAACCCCTAGGTCATGGGATTCCGACTAAAAATCGTCCTAAATTTTAAACTACCTCCGGGGGGTGGTTTATCTCATTGTAACTTGAAAACAATCACGTTTGATCATATTTAGGAACGATATGACAACATTTTATACAATTTTTAGCTTCAATTAACTATTAGAGCGAGTTTTTTAGGGCAATGTACACAAGGCTGGATAAACCGTTTAGTACTAAATTCTCATATCTCTTTTATATTTTAGCATGTAGCTTTTAAACGATATTTGCCTTGACGAGGAAAGTAAAAAAAACGATCTTCAGATTAAAATCCAAATAAACTCACACGCGATTTGTTTATTTGCAAATAATCTTTAAATTAATATAATAAAAAATGTTTTTATTTATTTATTTATTTATTGTAGCAGTCATTTTCCATTAATGGCGTAAGAGCGTATCTCTAGCCATACAGATATATTTAAGATGTACGTGCACCGAGATGACAGCAGATGACAATCCCAGTACTTAATCCAGCAAGTGTCAGTCAAGTCACTTTTACGTCATTTTAATAAATTTAAAAATTTATTTTTTAGTTTCGCTTTGTTTGTGCAAGTTATATAATAAAAATTACGAAATTAGAACACATTTTCCGACAATGTCAAGTTTGGAAAGTAAGTCTAAATTGAAAAATTTAAGTAATTCACTTAAATATCGCTGCATTTTTACTTAAACCTCGTTCCCTACAAACTTAAACCTATAGTTTAAACCATTTCTTTTCCGTTTTTTCCATTTTTTTTACGAAATCCTTGCAGACTCTTATTTAAACCGGTTTTTTCCATTGCGATATAACCTATGTAGTTATAATTAATCCAAAATTCCATTAACTTTTATTAAGTTTGAAAGAAATTCAGTTAAAACGTTTCACAAAAGATAAACTAAAAGTTAAACCTAAACCTAAACTTTAAACTTAAACCCTAAACCATCTTAGTAAATACTGGTGTTAAAGTTTACAACTCGTGTTTTTTCTAGATACCCATTTTTGATCCCAGGAGCCATAGGTGGCGATTTTGATGCCCCAGAAAACAAATTTCCTGCAAAATCTACAAATATAAGCGTGAGCTATCTACCAGACACAGAATTGTATATAAGATGGCTTCAGTTAGCTGCATTTTTGCCTGTAGTTAGGTATAAAACGTTACCGCACAGCTACGGAGATAAGAATGTTACAGACGCTGCCATAAGTTTTGCCATATTAAGACAAAACAAGGTAACTACCAAATGTGAAATTTAATACCCGTAAATTTAAAAATTTTCGTGGCTAATCGATTAAAAAGAAGTTTGTGTTTCTCTTATATCTTTCCGTGGGTAGCTTGAAAGCTTAACCTTACGGGGCTCCAAGATCTAATGGACACCAATAAGTGTTGACAGTTAACTGTTTCGTCCTTATGGGACTCCTCAGAACACTCCCAGGTAGCAAGGTGTCATCAAATGACGTCTTTTTTTCGTCGAAAAGTGGTCATTTGGATGACCAGCAGGTCATCTACCAAAAAATGTTGTCTTTAAGGCGTCAATTATTTGACGTCTTTTCGTAGTGTAGTTTTTGACGTCTGAAAAACGTCATATATTGGTCACTACCCACACTGCACACTTTGTCCAAGGGACATACACTCATACTTACATAGATGGTGCCCCAGTCAGTACTTGACCGAATTTATACGAAATGTGGGGGAACGTATGTAAAATAAATGAAATATTAAATCAGGACAAACTTCGAGGCTTCTTTCGCTTCAAGGTGGAGATGTGTAAGTCTAAGTTTAGGTCTATTTTGATCTGTACCTCACAGAACACCGATGTACTTGTTCTTTCCAGTACTTCCAGGTCTAAGGTCACAGAAGAGTCATCTTCTGTGTCTAAGTTTCCTTCAGTGTTCTCAACTGCAGGGAATATTTCATATAATCAGGCGAGTTTAAAAAGTCATAAATAGGTTTGTGTCTGTGTCTGTCTGATGTTCTGATTTGGTTCATATTGCTGACGTCTTTAAAACGTCTGAAAATGACGTCATTTTGGATTTGTCTTTTGAACGTCATTTAAAGGTCATTTACACGTCAGGTTAGAGACGTCAATGGTCATTGAAAATGACCTGTTTTTGACGTCTAAAAAACGTGACCTTGCTACCTGGGCTGCGTGGTCAATGCGACACTCTTGCGAAGTTAAAGTTAATTAGACGGTTTTGTCTCTAATACTATGTAAATAGTGAGAAAACTCTTGCAAGAAGCGCCATCTTCCGAGATACGAGAGAAACCAGAACAAGAGCAAGCGAAAATAAACTGCTATACATATCGATCAATGAAAAGATCGATTACAAATAAAAAGAACAAACTAATCCGTGACCTACGACAGCTCTTCTGCCTTTCAGGCCAGATCAACGCTGATTAGAATTATACCCGCCATCAGAGACGTGAGCGTCAGTCAGCGGAATATTTAAGCCAAATAATACTAACAAACGTGTTTGACTGAGGATTAGAGACAAAACCGTCTAATTAACTTCGCAAGAGTGTCACATTGACCAAGCAGTGTTCTGAGGAGTCCCATAAGGACGAAACAGTTAATTGTCAACACTTATTAGGTGTCCATTAGATCTTGGACCCCCGTGAGGTTAAGCTTTCAAGCTACCTATAAGCTATAAGCTCAATGGCCAAACTTTAAAAATTCATATTACAGAAACTATACATTTTAGGAACAAAAGCACCGAGTTGTGGTATCGTGAGACCATCTAGATGCAAAAAACCACACCGTGATTTGAAATTCGCAAAAACGTCATTTACGGTTTTTTAGGGTATCAAGTCGCATAAGCTCAATATGGGCAAACTTTGAAAATTTATATTTCAGAAACTATACATTTTCCGAACAAAAACACCGAGTTGTGGTATCGTGAGACAATCTAGATGTAAAAAACCACACCGTGATTTAAAATTCGCAAAAACGTCATTTACGGTTTTTTAGGGTATCAAGTCCCATAAGCTCAATATGGGCAAACTTTGAAAATTCATATTTCACAAACTATACATTTTACGAACAAAAGCATCGAGTTGTGGTATCGTGAGGCTATCTAGATGCAAAAAACCAAACAGTTCTAGTATCGTGAGGCTGTCTAGATGCAAAAAACACATGATATCGTCATTTACGGGTTTTTAAGGTATCAAGTTTCATAAGCTCAATATGGCCAAACTTTAAATATTCATATTTCAGAAACTATACATTTTACGAACAAAAGCACCGAGCTGTGGTATCGAGACAATCTAGATGCAAAAAAACCACACAGTGATTTGAAATTCGCAAAAACGTCATTTACGGTTTTTTAGGGTATCAAGTCCCATAAGCTCAATATGGGCACACTTTGAAAATTCATATTTCAGAAACTATACATTTTACGAACAAAAGCACCGAGTTGTGGTATCGTGAGGCAATCTAGATGCAAAAAAACCACACAGTGATTTGAAATTCGCAAAAACGTCATTTACGGTTTTTTAGGGTATCAAGTCCCATAAGCTCAATATGGGCACACTTTGAAAATTCATATTTCAGAAACTATACATTTTACGAACAAAAGCACCGAGTTGTGGTATCGTGAGGCAATCTAGATGCAAAAAAACCACACAGTGATTTGAAATTCGCAAAAACGTCATTTACGGTTTTTTAGGGTATCAAGTCCCATAAGCTCAATATGGGCAAACTTTGAAAATTCATATTTCAGAAACTATACATTTTACGAACAAAAGCACCGAGTTGTGGTATCGTGAGACAATCTAAAAGCAAAAAAACCACACCGTGATTTGAAATTCGCAAAAACGTCATTTACGGTTTTTTAGGGTATCAAGTCCCATAAGCTCAATATGGGCACACTTTGAAAATTCATATTTCAGAAACTATACATTTTACGAACAAAAGCACCGAGTTGTGGTATCGTGAGGCAATCTAGATGCAAAAAAACCACACAGTGATTTGAAATTCGCAAAAACGTCATTTATGGTTTTTTAGGGTATCAAGTCCCATAAGCTCAATATGGGCAAACTTTGAAAATTCATATTTCAGAAACTATACATTTTACGAACAAAAGCACCGAGTTGTGGTATCGTGAGACAATCTAAAAGCAAAAAAACCACACCGTGATTTGAAATTCGCAAAAACGTCATTTACGGTTTTTTAGGGTATCAAGTCCCATAAGCTCAATATGGGCACACTTTGAAAATTCATATTTCAGAAACTATACATTTTACGAACAAAAGCACCGAGTTGTGGCATCGTGAGGCAATCTAGATGCAAAAAAACCACACAGTGATTTGAAATTCGCAAAAACGTCATTTATGGTTTTTTAGGGTATCAAGTCCCATAAGCTCAATATGGGCAAACTTTGAAAATTTATATTTCAGAAACTATACATTTTACGAACAAAAGCACCGAGTTGTGGTATCGTGAGACAATCTAAAAGCAAAAAAACCACACCGTGATTTGAAATTCGCAAAAACGTCATTTACGGTTTTTTAGGGTATCAAGTTCCATAAGTTCAATATGGCCAAACTTTAAAAATTCATATTTCAGAAACTATACATTTTACGAACAAAAGCACCAAGTTATAGTATCGTGAGGCTATATAGATGCAAAAAAAACAGTGGCGTATATAAGGGGAGACCCGGGGGGGGGGACCCTCGAGGCTTACATATTTTCAAACATAAAATAGAATAAAATACGGCCTCATGGGGTCTCGGTCCCCTCCCCCCCCCAATCTATCTCGGGCCCACACCAAAACTATTTCTATATACACCACAGGGATCAAATATCGTATTTTCCGCAAGTCCCACTTGATCAGTGGCGTATATAGAAAAATGCTTCGGAGGGGCCCGAAGAGTTTCGGGGGGGGGCCGACATCCCATGAGGGCGTATTTTATTATATAAAATATGTAGAAAATATTTATAAAAACCTTAGCTTCGGGGGGGCAGGCCCCCCTTATATACGCCACTGCACTTGATCTTTAGTTTGTGTTGCATCGGGTTCTTATTTTAGGTAAAACCGGTACTGAAAAAATTCGCCAGAGTATCTCTGAATCTCGGTCTGCCAATCATAAGGCCCCTTTGGATGTTGGACGCCAATGATCCGGCTTGTCACATGGCCAATGATCAATTTTCCATTGGTGATGACATCATTGTCGCACCCATCTTGGAGGCTGGCGTCAGACAGAGAGAGGTGTACCTGCCCCAAGGTAAGATCAACGAAGGAACCTGACCTGACATGCAATAATAGTGTCAGGCAGTATTTTGACAGATGTACATTGCAGGCTGACAGTTGATCTTTCAAAATTGACATACGAAAGTCATTTATTTATCTATAATTATAAAGTCGACAGTATTTATTTCGGTTTATATAGTAAACAAAATCCTTATGTTGAAAGATTTTTTATTGTGGGTTTAGAACGTTTTTCTACGTTGTCCGACGCCTATTCTCCATCTCCTTCAATCCTGACAATCATCTTCTGTCAGATTTTTTTGACTCATTGATCTTTGGATTGACTGTTGCCATTCTAGTTTAGGACGCCCTTTTTTTCTGCGCGCTATTAATTGCCATTCTAGGACCTGCTTTGGTAATCTTTCGTCGTTCATCCGTTGTATGTTTATGATCTCATTTCTTATGTGATCTGTTCTAGATATTCTCATTGATCTTCTTATTGCATCCATTTCGACACTTTCCATTTTTGTTTTGCATTTTTCTGTTACGCGACAAGTCTCTATTCCATACAACCAAAAAGCGTGCTTTTCACGATTGTTTTATATATGTTAAATTTTACATGTTGAAAGATTAGCTGTCATATTTCAATGAAAAACTGTCAACATACGACCTGACAGAATTGTTGCATGGCTTTATTCTAATAAGTCCCTATTATATCACACATACAAGGTGTCTATTCTAACCTGGTTTGATCTAAAGCTTCAATTTACTCTTACACCGATTTTTATAAAAATTTTAGATAAAAAACTTATTTTGAAAATTGGAGGGTTATTTTGTTCTGAGATTCCCTACGGGGTTTACTAAATGGTTGATTTTTTAGCAATTCTTATGCAAAATTTTTGTGTATTTTAGGAGTTTGGAAAGATGGAATCGATGGAAGCCTAAGGAAGGGCAGTAGATGGATACACGACTATCAAATCGAGGAAAACCAAATCGGGTTTTTTGAGAAAATGCCAGATGATACGCGGTTTTAAGTTTATACAAAAAATTTTGATAATAAAAAGACAATACAAATTTTTATTTAAGAAACTTTATCAAACTTTTTTTAAGTTTTCATTAGGTCACCATTAGTTCTTCCTGATACGAAAGTTTACTAAATACTAGTATCTAGTAAACACACAACATAATATACATTATATTTCAATATTCTCATCATCAATCCCATTATAGTTTTAAGTCTCATAAATATAGTCCAACTTCATTACCTTTAGATGACTATTCTCAGTTTTAATGTGATACATAATTATAATAATTTGAATAAATATATACAAAAGTTAAATAATAAAAAATAATTTTGATTTTCGAGCCTTAAGATGTAAACTCTTTTGACAAAGTAAAAGTAGACATGGCAAGTTAAAAAACGCTTATATAAATGCGTGCGCAAAGTGTACTTTACCGGACGTTTGCGTAGATAAAATACTGTATATAATACGTGTGATACAAGCAGAGAGCGGAGTAATTATAAACCTCACCTTAGCTGCTCGGTTTGTAAATTTAACTCTTGCCCACTAAGCACAAAAACGTTTTAATAAAGTCAAAATAATGTTTAATTCAAAAACGTAAAGTTAAACCTAACGGATGTTAGTTCTAACGTTATATGCATAGTGAATAAAAAAAAAATAAATAAAAAAACACCCAACTGCTAAATTTACTTGTAAAAGTACTAGTCGCAGTTGAGTACAGAATTGATAGGTATACCTATAATGTACGACATGCTTCAACTTTTAGTTTTGATGCCCAAAGCGCTCTTACGAAATTATTAAGTTTTTTATTTTCTTGAATCAGGTTATTGGGTAATTTTGTACCCAACTGTAACTAGTAGTTACAAGTAAATTTAGCAGTTGGGTGTTTTTTTTATTTAAACATTTTTTTATTATAACTTTTAGGTTTAATTCTTATTCAGCCTTATAAAAAGCACTATGCATTTACAATTCATTTAGCTTTACCCAAAAAGTACGTGTAGATTTTCTACGGACGCGAACAGTGTTACCTTCCATTGAGTGAAGGTGGGGGAGGAGAAAGGGAGGAGGGAATTAGAAAAAATCTTAAAGCGTGTGCCGAAAGAATTTGAAATCGCTCTAAATCTGTGAAAGGTATAGCTACAACTATCAATTACTAATAAGGAGGGAAGGGAGAAGAGAGGGAGAGAAAGGGGGAAACTAGTAAAATGATGATGGAAAAAAGTCTTAAAGCGTGGGCAGAAAGAATTTTTGAAATCGCTCTATATTTGTGGAAGGTATAGACAACAATTACTAATAAGGAGGGAGGGGAGAATAGAGGGAGGGGAAACTAGTAAAATTATGTTGAAAAAAAGTCTTCATGCGTGTGCAGCAAGAACTTTTGAAATCGCTTTATATTTGTGAAAGTTATAGCTATAACTACTACTAATAAGGATGGTGGGAAGGAGAGAGGGAGAGGCAGGGGGTGGTTGACTGGTAAAATGGTGTTGGAAAAAAAATCTGAAAGCGTATGCGAAAAGAGATTTTGAAATCGCTCTATATTTGATAAAATTATGCGAATATAGTTTTTGAACCTGTGGAGGGAATGACAGGAGGGGAGATGGGTGGGAGCAGGGAGGACTACAAAGTAACTACGGAAAATTAAAAACAAAATCGCCTGAAATTTAGATAATTTGTATGCCTTAAAGCCTACATCATATGACAAAATGGCGTCTGAAGACCGCCATGTTGATTCCTATTTAAAAAAATATGGCCTATAGCACCTTCGAGATCAATAGCAATTCAACGACACCTTTTTTTGTCAAAATCGGTTTAGCCGTTTAGCCTCTAGCGTGACACAAACATCCCAGCAAACATGGATTACAAAAAAAGTACTTTTTAAGTACTGGCTTTCACTGCTGCCCATAACGGCAAAGTACTAAGTAGGAAGTACTTAATTCGTATTGATTTGGAACAACGGCCTGCATCAGGCCAGCAAGTATATATTTTAGTACAAAAAACACTGTACTTTTAAAGTAATACATTTTATTTAACTTCTTTGTACACAAACGCATGTACTTTTAAAGCAATGTATTTTCTTGGTATTTTTAGTAAATATAAAAAAAACTGAATTTTTATAAATTTATAAAAAAAACCTGTACTTTTAAAGCATTGTATTTTATTAATTTTTTTAGTAGTCCAAAGAAACTACTTCAGTGGCGCACCCAGGAATGTGTCTTGGGGGAGGCCGAGGCCTCTTGGGGGGGCCCGAAGCCTCATGATGTCAAATTGTGCGCCCATGCTACTTTTAGTGTAAATATTGTAAGGACATTACGTGTCACTAACCTCTCATATTTATGGAAGGAAAATATATATGATTCTTATATAAGGATCTTTAATATTTTCCTTTTCATATTATAGGATATTTCCAAGGATTATGGAATATTCCACATCAATTTAAAAATAAATAAAATCATTCACATTCTTAAGCTTGACATTCCTTAGTGTACCTGTAAAATGTTGACTAGTGTTTGCCATCTAGTGGCAAGGACGGCAAACATCAACTTGTCAGTTTCTTTGTAAATATTTTATTTTCATAGTAAAATATTTATTATTTTTGTACTAAAATAAAGTGCTTTAAAAGGAACTGTTTAAAAATACTTTTAAAATGTTTTTTCACTGTTATATTAATTTTGCAGTAAAACTTTTAAACTTTTAATAATAAATTAAATGTACTCTTAAGAGTACCTTCTTCAAAATGTTATTAAAATGTTTTTATGTGAATATTTTATTTTCGCAGTAAAATATTTAATTGTTTTGTACTAAAATAAAGTGCTTGAAAAGCAACTGTTTAAATATACTTTTAAAATGTTTTTTTGCCATTAACGCTGGCTGCATTTGGCATTCTTCAAAAATAAAGTATAAGTTTTCGTTTTATTAAAAATAAAGTACTAAAATGATGCATTTTTTGCACTTTTAAATAATACGCAAATTAGACAATACAAAAATAATAAAAATAATCCACATCGTTGCCAATGCCAGCAGTTGCCAGTAGTTAAAGTACAATATTAGTAAAGTACCAGCAGGTCGATGTTTGCTGGGATACTTACTTACATACATACAACAATCAAAAAACATTACCCTTCCTTTCGCCGTGCTGCAATTGGGTCAAAATAACCATATATTTACAATGTCAATAAAATGATGGTTCTTTAAATGTTGATTTCTTCGTTATTAATAAATATATTTTTGATGCTTTTACATGAAATTTTAGTTAAGATTTTCTACATGTTTCTTAATTGTCAAAAGTTTATTTAATTTGTGTGTTTTAGCTCACACATATACTATACTATAGTAGTGTGAGCTATGGTGATCTTAATTTTTTCGAAAAAAAAAAAGTTGCTCCGATTTCAAAAATGTTTATATATCTTTGCGTTCCAGATGATTTTGAAACTTTTTTGTTGCGCCGTCTGTCTGTCTGTCTGTCTGTCTGTCTGTCTGTCTGTCTGTCTGTCTGTCTGTCTGTCTGTCTGTCTGTCTGTCTGTCTGTCTGTCTGTCTGTCTGTCTGTCTGTCTGTCTGTCTGTCTGTCTGTCTGTCTGTCTGTCTGTCTGTCTGTCTGTCTGTCTGTCTGTCTGTCTGTCTGTCTGTCTGTCTGTCTGTCTGTCTGTCTGTCTGTCTGTCTGTCTGTCTGTCTGTCTGTCTGTCTGTCTGTCTGTCTGTCTGTCTGTCTGTCTGTCTGTCTGTCTGTCTGTCTGTCTGTCTGTCTGTCTGTCTGTCTGTCTGTCTGTCTGTCTGTCTGTCTGTCTGTCTGTCTGTCTGTCTGTCTGTCTGTCTGTCTGTCTGTCTGTCTGTCTGTCTGTCTGTCTGTCTGTCTGTCTGTCTGTCTGTCTGTCTGTCTGTCTGTCTGTCTGTCTGTCTGTCTGTCTGTCTGTCTGTCTGTCTGTCTGTCTGTCTGTCTGTCTGTCTGTCTGTCTGTCTGTCTGTCTGTCTGTCTGTCTGTCTGTCTGTCTGTCTGTCTGTCTGTCTGTCTGTCTGTCTGTCTGTCTGTCTGTCTGTCTGTCTGTCTGTCTGTCTGTCTGTCTGTCTGTCTGTCTGTCTGTCTGTCTGTCTGTCTGTCTGTCTGTCTGTCTGTCTGTCTGTCTGTCTGTCTGTCTGTCTGTCTGTCTGTCTGTCTGTCTGTCTGTCTGTCTGTCTGTCTGTCTGTCTGTCTGTCTGTCTGTCTGTCTGTCTGTCTGTCTGTCTGTCTGTCTGTCTGTCTGTCTGTCTGTCTGTCTGTCTGTCTGTCTGTCTGTCTGTCTGTCTGTCTGTCTGTCTGTCTGTCTGTCTGTCTGTCTGTCTGTCTGTCTGTCTGTCTGTCTGTCTGTCTGTCTGTCTGTCTGTCTGTCTGTCTGTCTGTCTGTCTGTCTGTCTGTCTGTCTGTCTGTCTGTCTGTCTGTAACGACCAACGCGCATAACTCAAAAATCGCTTGGCCTAGGCTGAGTCTTGGGTCGAGATGGTCCCATTTAAAAATAAACAAAATACACCTAACACAAACCAAATAAAAGGGGGGGGGGGGGTAGATTTCAAAAATTAGAGTTTATGTGAAAATATGGCGTGTGTGATATTAAACGAAAGGTAATTGAGTCTGCAGTTAAACAAAAAACATTTTAATTATTTTTAAAAAAAGGGTGGGGGTATATTTTAAAAATTAGAGTGAAAATATGGCGTGTGTGATATCAAACGAAAGGTAATTGAGTCCGGACTTTAACAAAATACATTTTAGTTTTTGTTTTTTTTGTAAGGGTTGGGGTAGATTTCAAAAATATGAGTTTAAGTCAAAACATGGCTTGTGTGGTATCAAACAAAAGGTAATTTAGTCTGGAGTTGAATAAAATATATTTCAGTTTTTAGTTATATTAGCTCACACGTACACTATAACTATAGTACCTAGTGTGAGCTTAGGGGCCCATATATTGGCAGAGTATTAGCTCACACATATACTATACTATAGTAGTGTGAGCTATGGTGATCCTAATTTTTTCGAGAAAAAAAAAGTTGCTCCGATTTCAAAAATTTTTATATATCTTTGCGTTTCAGATGATTTTGAAACTTTTTTGTTGCGCCGTCTGTCTGTCTGTCTGTCTGTCTGTCTGTATGTCTGTCTGTCTGTCTGTCTGTATGTCTGTCTGTAACGACCAACGCGCATAACTCCAAAACCGCTTGGCCGATTTTAATGAAATTTGGTACCTAGGCTGGGTCTTGGGTCGAGATGGTCCCATTTAAAAATGAACAAAATCCACCGAACACAAACCAAATAAAAGGGTGGGGGTAGATTTCAAAAATTAGAGTTTATGTGAAAATATGGCGTGTGTGATATCAAACGAAAGGTAATTGAGTCTGGAGTGTAACAAAATACATTTTAATTTATTGTAAAAAAAGGGTGGGGGTATATTTCAAAAATTAGAGTTTAAGTTAAAATATGGCGTGTGTGATATCAAACGAAAGGTAATTGAGTCCGGAGTTTAAGAAAATACATTTTAGTTTTTGTTTGTTTTAAGGGTGGGGGTAGATTTAAAAAATTTTAGTTCTAAGTCAAAACATGGCTTGTGGTAAAAGGTAAATTTAGTCTGGAGTTGAATAAAATATATTTCAGTTTTTAGTTATATTAGCTCACACGTACACTATAACTATAGTACCTAGTGTGAGCTTAGGGGCCCATATATTGGCAGAGTATTTTTTCAACATTACGGACCCAGGAAAACATTTTGGAGGGATTTAAACATATTAATAAAAAATTTGCGTATTTTCGAACTTTTTGTCTTATTTGTGTTGCTGACATTTCACATATTTTATCAAGTATTTCGGGGGGGATTCATCCCCCTTAATCGCCCCCTAGGTACGGCCTTGGTTACCATATACAACTTTTTTTTAGATGGACCCCGCTCGAAAGCTTATTAAAATAGAAAAACCACGAAATATTTTTTTTTAATAAGGGCTAATAAAAAAATTTTCTTGCTTCAGGTAGAAAGCGGTTTTTTTTCCCAAAAAATAGTACATGAATTTTTCAAGTTGCAAGGAAATTGCAACAGTGGCAACGTAGCTTAAACGCGGCATACAATTCAAACAAAAACAAACCACACACCCGGCTTTCTTCAACCGTCGCGAGTCAGTCAGTTCCATGGCCGACTCGGCAAAACAGATACGGCCGCTCGATGCGCCATCTAGCGAAGCTTAAAACAAACTTTCGAATTTGAGTTTCGCGCGTCATTTGAAAATTACTTTTCAAAATCCGTGAGTTTTTTTGCCAGTGAGATAGTGGGACATTGTTTTAAAAGTTTTGGTAGTGCTTCAAAAAAATTATTAAAAAATGGTTTGAAAAAATAAAATAAAAATGATAAAAATTAAACAACAAGAACACTTGTTCAACAAACAAATTCAATTAAAAAGGACATTGTAAATTTAATTTAATTCATAAAAATAAAGTCAAGTAAAAACAAAAGTATATATACAATAGTAGCTCAAACAAAAGATGTAAGAAGAACAAATTAAGAACAGTCAGAAACATTTTCTAACAAAAATGAATTAATAAACAGAGGACTGAAAAAAAATTTCAAACAATCAAAATTATTTTAAACTTCTTACACTAATCTTCATACCTTTTTCTTCAAAATGCCTTTTGTGCAACGTATCGTAGAACCAAAAAATCTGTCGAGAATCTCTCTCTTCAATGAAAATGGTACTCCAAAAATTTCTGATCAAGAACTACAAGCCGTAACCAATACAACGCTATGCAATGCGTTACGGCAGCTAGCTTCGTTATCTCTGGTAGCTGACGACATTTTTAAAACGTTGGGTGGTGAATTGAGGATGATATACAAGAGGTCGGAGGAAGTGAGGACGAGAATCGCCGTGGTGGAGGAGAAAGTGGCCCAGTATGATCCCAAAAAGGTGCCAGTGCGTAAGTACCTTATTTGTTTAAAACTAAAGATGCTTCTGAAGCTCTGGTTGATCAAGGATTGTACAAATATTGTTTAATAAAATAAGTGAAGCTGATTATAATTTTACAAGTTTTAGTGAGGCTAAGATGAATAAAACCTCAAACATTTAAACAATTAGTCCCAGAAATTATACCTTATTTATTTCAGCTTCTGAAGCTCTGTTTGATCGAGGATTGATTGCACAAAAATTGTTCATTAAAATAAGTGAAGCTGATTTACAACTTTTAGTGAGGCTAACAAGAACAAAACCTCAAAATTTCATAGTTTGAAAATGGAATGTGAAGGAAAATAATTTAAAACATTTAAACCATTAATCTCAGGAATTACACCTTATTTATTTCAATTTAAAGATGCTTCTGAAGCTCTGTTTAATTGCATTTAAATGTTGTTTATAAATTGAGTGAAGCTGAGTATAGTTTGTTTCTAGTGACGCTAATAAGAATAAAACCTCAGAATTTTATAGATTATTTGGGGATTTTGCCAAAGAAATCAATTTAAAATATTTTAAAGATTAATCTATCGAATTATAAAGAATATTTCTTTGAATTTTTTTAACCAGAAATCAAGAAATTAAAGTCTTTGGAAAACAAAAAACTCACATATTTACAGTAAAACCCATTGAGGTAGAATCAACCTCCATGGTAAATCCATATGAACAAGGTAAGTTGTAACCTCTGGTAAAACATCATTTTTAAACTTAATTTCTAACAGAAGTTGCATCTGGTTTACAATTACAAGTGTCAAGCACAGGAACGTCATATCGGAGAAGGGACAACCGCACTTACACTTAAATCCTGCTGTTTCTGAAGCTCGGTTTAATCTAACTAATATTGTTAATGAATTAAGTGAAGTTGATGATAATTTAACACCTTTTAATGAGGAGACTAATAATAAAACCTCTAAACTTTTTGTGAACTTTTCTGAAGAAAGCGGTTATTTAAAACAGTTATAAGATTCGTTCATCAAATTGAAGGCAGCCTTTAAGAATAGGTATTCCTCCGAATTTTTTAACCAGAAATCGAAGAATTAAAGTTGTTGGAAAACACAAGAACTACTACATATTGCATTATTAGTAAAACATACATTTTTAAATTTAATTCTAACAGTTAAGTACAGGAACTGTTTCCGAAGCTCTGTTTAATTTCACAAATATTGTTTATGAATTAAGAGCTGATGATGATTTTACAATTTTAAGTGAGGCTAATAAAAATGAAACCTTTGAAATTCATAGTTTTAAGGATTTTATTAAAGAAGACAATTTAAGATCATGCAAAGAATCAATGCATGGCATGCTTCAAAAAACTAAACATTTTGCCACCCACAAACAAAAAAATTTTTGACACATCCACTTGAAATACGAAAATAAGTCCCATCTGACTTCCTTTTCAAATTTCTGACCCAAATGATTTGGTTTATTTCAAAGATACTAATAGACATCAAGTGTTAAGGACTACAAATTATCGAGGCGCCACATATTTTTATTATTATCTATATTGACGCCCCTAAAAGAACACGTTTTAAATTAACGCCCCTTGAAGTTCGTCCAAATATACATTTCGGTATTTTGGTTCTTCAAGCTTTAAAATAAAAGTTTAAAGCTTTCTCAGAACCCACTTGAGCAGGTAGATATTTAGCTTCTTTGAATAGAATGTGTGAATGCTGCATTGGTAGCTCTTCTCAACTACATGTTTGGTTTCTTATTAGGAATTATTTCTTTAGTTAGAACTCTTTTGTATATTAATTACTTGAATAATTTTGCTTTCTTGGAATTCGTTTGTTTTAAATATAAATATGGCATCTTTACCATTTTTGATTTCCGACCTCGGGACTTTTCCTGAAGTTTGGTGAACTATCAAGAAGACTATTGTCATTAATTATCAGTACTATTATTTTTAACTTTGTTTTATGTATGTAGTTTGTTTGTTATGAGGCAATTTTTAACACTCGTTAATTTTTAAAAGGACATCCCCTATGTCTGTAATTATTATTCGATTAACATTGTCATTACTTATTATAAATTTTCTTCTTTTATTCCGAAAAACCTACCTAGTGTTTTTTAATTGGTGGGTATTATAAACCAAAAATTTTTAAACCTTTTTAACATAAATTTAAATTTTCATCAGGACAATGCCTATAAAAAACCTCTATAAAAATAAATCTTTATCGTAAACCGTTTTACACCCTAGGAAATTGGGCCCTTTTTCTCGATTTAAATTTTATGTTGTTATATAAAATAAAATGTTCAATCCCAAAACGAAAAATGAGACTTCGAGACACAATACACAATGGTGTGAAAGCAAAACAAGTAAAGAATGCAACGAAATAACCCGAAAAAGAAACAAAACAAAAAAAAAGAAATGACAAGAATTACTTGCTTGATCATCTTTTAAAATTGGATTTTTCTGGACTTGCAATACAGAAACAGGAAAGTCAAAGGGTTAAAAAATTGTACTTTTTTGTAAATTATACGACTAAAGAGTAGGAAACGTACCAAAAGCCAAGTTAGAAATCAAATTAATTAACTGATTTTGAACAAAACTATCATTAGATTGCCCTTTTAGGTCGTTGGCCCCTTTTCTTTTTAGCAGTTTTTTTTTATTTAGATAAGCATTTCATTTTCTTAAATTTTTAATTAATCACCTTCTAGGATTATTTTGTGTTGGGGTATTCTGCAAAAGTGTTAAACAAAATCAGTACCTTTGGTAAAATCCAATTCTAGTACTGTGAGTTGTACTCGAATTACAGTACCGGCCTTGAAAATCAGTGACGGTCCAATGGATACCATCGTGGTACCATACATTGATGCCGCTGTTACAAAAATTGTTAGACATTTAAAAATTAAAGATCCTGATAAATTTAAAATTAGGTAACGCTAGAGACCCTGTATGAAATATTTTAAGAAAATAGAAACGCTAAAGAATAGTATTAAAAAGCTTAAATCCGGAAAAGCTAGGGGACCTGGGGTAATATACGCTGAAATGCTCAAATATGGATCAGAGAAACTACTACGAAATCTCGCATATTATATTATCAATCAATTCATAAACGAACATCCAGTACCTGATGATTGGAAACTTGCATTCATATCCTCAATACATAAAAATGGAAACAAGCTAGATTGCAACAATTACAGAGGAATTTCAGTAACCAGTACTCTAAGTAGATTGTACGGTAGGATTCTTAGAGATCTCATAGAGAATGATTTTCATGAACAAGAAGAAGAAGAGCAAAGTGGGTTTCGTGCAGGCAGATTTTGTAGTGATAATGTTTTTTGTCTTAAACAAGTAATTGAGAAAAGGAGTGCCAGAAATATAGAGACTCATGTTACCTTTGTGGACCTACAGAAAGCATATGATACCGCTCCAGTAGAAAAAGTAGACAGTGTTGGAGCAAACTAATATAAATCATACATACATAAAAGCGATAAAAGAACTATACAAAGGGTCAAAATCTAAAATTACCATTGGAAATCGACTTTCAAAAAAATTTCTGGTGACGAAAGGCTTAAGACAGGGATGTTGTATCTCTCCAACTCTTTTTAAAATATGTATCGCAGTAGTTCTAAAAATCTAGAAATGTAAAGTACACGGCATGGGAATATAACTTTAACGGCCAATTTACCATTTACACACTACAGTTTGCTGACGAACAAGTAATTGTAGCTAATGATAAAGAAGACATGGAGTATGTGATAAGAAAGTTAACGGAAGAATACCAAAGTAGGGGTTACCAGTGACATGGACAAGACACAGTACTTATGTATTTAAAACGAATCAAGTGACTGTGAACTAGACAATGTACAAACAATATCTCCATGCAATGAGTATGTATACTTGGGTGTCACATTTGATAAGACAGGAACAGAGTGTAAAGAACTGGAAGAAATAATAGTAAAAGCAAAAAAGGTTATTGGATGTCTTAACAGTATTTTATGGAGCAGAGAGATAAAAAGAATGTAAAATTTAACATATATAAAACACTGGTGAAAATCACGCTGTTATAGAATAGAGACTTGTCGCGTAACAGAAAAATATAAAACAAAAATGGAAAGTGTCGAAATGGATGCAATAAGATCAATGAGAATATCTAGATCACATAAGAAATGAGATCATAAAAGAAAGAATGGAAATCGAGGGATGCATAACGGATGACGTCACTAAAACACAACTGATTTGGTACGGCCATGTACAACAGATCAACGAATAAACATTACCAAAGCAGGTTCTAGAATGGCAACCAATAGGGCGCAGGAAAAGAGGACGTACTAAACTGGAATGGCAACAGTCAATCCAAAGATCAATGAGTCAAAAAGACCTGAGAGAAAATGATTGTCAGGAACGAAGAAGATAGAGAATATGCGTCGGACAACGTAGAAAACGTTCTAAACCGAAATAGTAGTAGTAGAAACGCGACAAATCCATCAAAGTTCATTGGCGTTTCATTAAAATAATTTAACTATTCAGCGGTGAGTGACGTCAATCATGAATAAACCAGGGCTGTTTGGCCGTCACCCCCGGTATATGTTTTGTGAAAAATCATTTATTTTTATTTTCCCACTCTTATAAGTTAACAAGGACGGACTAGACAATGCTAGAGTATAGAACCGATACTTCCCTCCTTTGATTTTGACTTAAATAAATTTGACTTTGATAAGTCTGTCACGTCTCTATTTTCTTAAACTATGTCATACATAAGGCTTGTTTTAATTTTTTATAAAATAGACCTCTTAAATAAAAAAGTCTAGCAAAGATTCAAAATCTTGGTCAAAAGTCAATCTCATCTTGCTGATATAATAAGGAACATAAATCTAATTAATTTTGTATTTTAATGGGAAGTAGTACTATTATTAGAAATTTTATTATCATCTTAGACATTGAAAATGGGGTAATAACAATGTCATAAATTCTAGCTTTATAGTAATAAATAAAATTTAAATTAATAAAACTAATTAGAAAAATGAAGACTTTATAATTAAAATTGCCTCTAAATAATGTTCATGACTTTTTTTAAAAAATATCGTAAATTTTTTTTTTTTTACAAAACCAGGCCTACGAAGTCCACAAATACCTTATATCATAAATACAGGGCATACCCATAAACTATTTTATCGGATCAAATTGCGGATTAAAATTGTAGTTTTTTTTAAATTAATTGTTCAGATTTATTGTGAACACCATAAAGAGTGTTTAATGACATCTATAAACCACTCTTAACTTTATTTACAAAATATACATAAAAATATAAGTACTTACTTATGGAATGTCACTCCCTTACTTCTCCCGTACATTTTTCCACAAACCGCACATGTTTAACTGAATTATGTCCTATTTTCCCCTGAAAAAAAAACACAATTTTACAGGACAAACGCAAAATACCGCAAAATATAAATAAACAACAAAGACTGCGTCCATCCACATAGCAGCTGTATGTCTATGTGCCAAAATACACGCATGCGCACATATTTTCCAGAGCAAGCTATGATTGCTTCGCTTTTCGATTTTTTGAACCAGTATTTGGAATACCCGTAAGTTTGCCATTAAAAAGGAACACGGCAACATTGCATATCGATACAAAGTACCGGCTTTCAAGAACCCATGAACCACCAACGAAAAAAAAAAGAACCACGATGGTATGCTTGTGTGGTACGATCACCGGCATCGCTTATTTAGTCCCATGCTGAGGTAGAAATGTTGGGTTTGTGAAGGTATTATAAACCCAGGATTGGACATGTAACGTAACTAACCAGGGTACCTTTTTTAGGGTTGGTTTTTTCAAAATTGCACTCTATTTGCCTCAAAAATTCACGCCAGAAGCAAGAAAAAAAATTAAAATTTCCCGCTAATTTCTTCTAATAATTTCCAAAAAAAATGTTCTGTTCGTTAATCAGCATCAACCGTAACAGTACAATTTAATTACACTTTTGGATTTTGAAGCGAAAGGTAAGCCACAGTACATATTGTCAAGGAAAGAATATATGACAATTTTGCAAACCGTTTACTTTAAAAATACTTAAAAATACTTAATAGTGTACGTGTGAGCTAATAGAACTAAAAACTGAAATATATTTTATTCAACTCCTGACTCAATTACCTTTCGTTTGATACCACACAAGCCATGTTTTGACTTAAACTCTAATTTTTAAAATCTACCCCCATCCTTTTTTTAAATAACTTTAAATTCATTTTGTTTAACTCCAGACTTAACTACCTTTCGTTTGATATCACACACGCCATATTTTCACATAACCTCTCATTTTTAAAATCTACCCCCACCCTTTTATTTGGCTTGCGTTCGGTGGATTTCGTTCATTTTTAAATGGGACCACCACGGCCCAAGACCCAGCCTAGGTACCAAATTTCATTTAAATCGGACTAGCGGTTTTTGAGTTATGCGGGTTGGTCGTTACAGACAGACATACAGACAGACAGACGGCGAGACAAAAAAGTTTCAAAATCATCTGAAACGCAAATATATATAAAAATATTTAAAATCGGAGCAACTTTTTTTTTCTCGAAAAAATTAGGATCACCATAAGCTCACACTACTATCATAGTATAGTAGTAGTGTGAGCTAAAAACAGTACATATATATCGGCTTAACTCTATAATAGGTCAATACGAACAGATAGTAAATCATAAAAAAATTTAATATCAACCTTTTTTGCTCCAGAGAACAAGAGAAACGAGAATCTCTCGACGAGAGAGGGTCTTTTTCTCGTCTCTTCTCGAGCTTTCATTCGAGAGAATATATCCCTCTCGTCGAGAGAGTGCGAGACGAGACGAGAGGCGAGAATCTCTCGTCTCGGCGGCAACACTACACGTATCTACTTCCCCTAGAGGTTCTAAGGTCTAGTACACCCCCAAATGCTTGAAGAACCACTTTAAACTGGATTTCAGCTTATATTTTTTTGTTTTATTCCATTTAATTTTTAAATTAAGTTTTACTATAAAACATTGGATCAAAAACTAAGGCCTACGCATTATAATTCGGTACCACATGGTCATAAGCCGAAATTTAGTAACCTTGTCAGCTCGAAATGAGAAAAATCGTGACCGTCAAGTTATCGAAATCAGAAATCTCGGCGGTACCACATAATGGAACCATCACGGTGGTACGCAAACAGAGCCGGGTTTGATGGATTTTGTTGCCTGGGCATTTGCAAGGACCTCTATTGGTCAAGGCTTCCATACCCACTTTTTTCAAACCCCATAATATTCTTTTAAAACACACACGGTAAAAATTTTTTGTCTACAATGAAAACACATTCTTTTCTTGAATAAATTGTTTTACCTTAAAACAATTTATTTTGAATTAAAATATTTATTTTTAGTTCAACGCAGCGTTTAATCTTGAAAGGAGACTTTATTTTTCTTCTTTAATTGTTTTGTTTCAGTATACTCCATTTTGTAACAAAGCAAATTGTCTTCATATAAGTAATATTTTGCTTCCAGAGAAAACGGTGCCTTAGATTTATTCGATTCCAATTTGGAGTAAAACAATTTCGGTTTCTCATTAAAATAAAGAGGCAAGACATTTTTTGTGCTATGTCAAGAAAATTATCTTGGTGAATAGGAAAGCACAAATTATTTTACTTCAAAGCAATTTTCTTTGATCTAAGACAATTTTTTTACCGTGCATAAAATGACCTATCATGACCGTAAACTTAATTTTTAATGTATCTAACTCTACAAAAATAAATCATTGGAAGCACGATTGGTCGATCTTGCTGGCCATAATCCCCGTGTGATTATCAATCGATTGTAAATTGGGCGAAAAGATCCCTATGTTGCTATAGTTGATATTGTATTAAAGTGGCACCGCGTCATCAAAACCGTGATGGGCGGGAAGGAAGTAGAGGGGTACAAACAGTGGCACGCACTTCCTTTAATTTTTTTATTGATATTCATTAGCTTTTACTATTTTACTTGCTTTTTATTTATGTCTTCTTCTAAACGATTTCATTAGAAAGGAACATATAGGTACTCTTATTTGGTTGTTACGAACATATTGATTTAGCCGGGCTTCGACGTTTTCTATTCGTTGTTGTTTTGACTGTTTTATGTCAAACAAATTACGACCAAGCTTTTTACAAAACAAATTACCGTTTTTGCAACTAAATCACTATTTGCGCACATTTTAATATAATTTTGAATTCTCTTTTATGTTTCGGATCTTTATTTATTAGGTAAGTAACTATTTGATATCTCCTTTAAAAGGTCTCGGTGTTTTATTATAGAAATATAAAGCGGCACACTGCATGTACAAAGTGAAACACTAATTTTTTAAGACTTCTTTACTTAGATTTTGCCGCAAAATTTGGTTTACCATAGCTATGACGCGGTGCCACTTATATACATCCTCAACTATAGTTATGTGGTCATTTCGGTATACTCTCTTGGAAAAGTCTTTTAATTACGTTTACACTGCCTTTTGTATAGGGTGCTCCAAATGCGTTGGGGTTTCGGGTATTTTAGGGCAGCTAGGAAAAACTTAGCCCTGTACTTGCGAGCGTCAATTGACAAGGAACAGCATCTAGATAGAGCAAGCCGGTTTTAGGCATTGAAGGATTTTTAAAAAGCCTGCAATTTGGGAGGGGTCTATAATTTTTTCATTTATGAATATAAAATTTTGGTCACGTGATTCCCTGATAATTTTAAGGTAAAGTCCGTCACGGTACTCAAGGTAACTAAGTACAGCCCTGTGGTAGACCTGCACCCATTAAATTACGAAATATCGTTTATGGTGGTTGCGTTTGGCTTGGTATATCTTTGGCTAAGAAATATAATGCTATATAATGAAGGATAGAAAACTGGTAAAAGACAGGTGTAAAAGCTATTTTTTTTTAGTAAGACAGTCAGATAAACAGATACACACAGATATACAAGAGCTTCAATATTAATAAAAGATAAATCTGCTACTACTATGTCGGTTTAGAACGCTTTTCTACGTTGTCCGACGTCTATTCTCCACTTCCTTCGATCCTCACAATCATCTTCTGTCAGGATTTTTTCACTCATTGATCTTTGGATTGACTGTTGCCATTCTAGTTTAAGGCGCCCTCTTTTTCTGCGCCCGATTGGTTGCCATTGTAGGACCTGCTTTGGTAATCTTTCGTCGTTCATCCATTGTACATGGTGGCACCATATCAGTTGTCTTTTAGTGATGTCATCCATTATGCTTCCCACAATTCCCATTCTGTCTTGTTTGATTTTTTCTTATATGATCTGTTTTAGATATTCTAATTGATTTTATTGCCTTCATTTTTACACTTTCCATGTTTGCTTCGTTGCTTTTTTTTAACCGACAAGTCTCTATTCCATACAACAGCGTGCTTTTTACCATTGTTTCATATATGTTAAATTTGACATTTTAGCTCACACTACTACTATAAGTAGTGTGAGCTATGGTGATCCTAATTTTTTCGAGAAAAAAAAAGTTGCTCCGATTTCAAAAATTTTTATATATCTTTGCGTTTCAGATGATTTTGAAACTTTTTTGTTTTGCTGTCTGTCTGTCTGTCTGTCTGTCTGTAGGTCTGTCTGTAACGACCAACCCGCATAACTCAAAAACCGCTTGTCCGATTTTAATGAAATTTGGTACCTAAGTTGGGTCTTGGGCCGTGATGGTCCCATTTAAAATGAACAAAATCCACCGAACGCAAGCCAAATAAAAGGGTGGGGGTAGATTCCAAAAATTAGAGTTTATGTGAAAATATGGAGTGTGTGATATCAAACGAAAGGTAATTAAGTCTGGAGTTAAAAAAATGAATTTTAGTTTATTTTTAAAAAAAGGGTGGGGGTAGATGTCAAAAATTAGAGTTTAAGTGAAAATATGGCGTGTGTGATATCAAACGAAAGGTAATTGAGTCTGGAGTTAAACAAAATACATTTTAGTTTTTTTTAAAGGGTGGGGGGTAGATTAAAAAAATTTGAGTTTAAGTCAAAACATGGCTTGTGTGGTATCAAACGAAAGGTAATTGAGTCTGGAGTTGAATAAAATATATTTCAGTTTTTGATTATATTAGCTCACACTATAACTATAGTACCTAGTGTGAGCTTAGGTGCCCATAGATTGGCAGAGTATTTTTATTCTCTGCTCCATAAAATACTGTTAAGACATCCAGTAACCATTTTTGCTTTTACTATTATTTTTTCCAGTTCTTTACAGTTTGTTCCTGTCTTATCCAATGTGACACCATTGTCCATGCCAAAAATAAATTTAAAGAAAGTTAAACTACTAGAACACAAGGTACGTCGTATCCAGCTAAAAACAAAATGGGGGGGTTTTGGTACGGGCAATTTTTTTAATGTTATGGCCTTCTAACGGGGGGAACATTTATAATCTATATGAATTTCGTTGCCTAATTGAAAAACATCTGGTAAGATTGGAGGGACAGCTGCCCTTCCTTGCCCCACCCGGGATACGCCCTTGCAAGGAAAATAAAATTCTGTAACATTGTTATTTATGTTTATATCCACCTGTTTGTGTTTATTAATTATCTAAACCCAGATAAATTCACATATAATCAGCAATATTAAATTTATTAAAACGAGGTCAGCAAAGGTTTTTCAATCTACTTGAAAATTCTCTTGAATTTTTGTAAAAGCAATTTTCTTATCTTTATAAAAATTAATCATAAAGTGTAAATAGCGGATTGCTTGAAGTACGTGTTAAAATATCAACTTTTGAAAATAATGTGCGTGTGGATTTACAATAATAATAATATAACGTTTTTCACTCACATTTGGAATTGGAAGATTAATTTTAGAAAAATATGGTATTTGACAAATTTTAGAAAAGTGTTTAGAATGATACATAGGTCCCTAATTTGCTACTCAAAATTATTAAAATAGTATATTTTATCATGACTACATTTAAAATCAAGTTTTCTCATTTCCGATTTGAATTTGCCGCTAAAACGCTCATTTCTATCATGGCGTTGCAATGACGTCACAGCGCCGTAAACTGGCGGACAGATACACGGCATTCAAGTGTTTATTTGTTTTTGGTCTGTGTATTGACTGTTTTTTATGTAAAAAAATTTCCTATAAGTGGTGTGTAGTGCCTCAGTGTTCGAATACTAGCATAACAACACCTAAAAAACTATTTATTCATGTGCGTACAGCATTAAAAGAACGGAAAAAGTGGCTAGAACTTGCTCGAAGAGACCCAAGGGCCTAATACATCTTCACTTTACATTTGTGAAGATAACTTTGATGTGAGTATAACTAAATTGTTTCTAATTTTACTCACGTTGTCTATAATATATATAACTATTTCGTAAATCACTTCAAGTATTGCTGGTCGTTGTATACTTTTTTGCCTCCCTGTCCTGCAATTTTTGATTGTTTCTTAATGCTTAAAATAATAATGATTGGGTATTTAATTGAATCTATTGTAAGTGGCATAATAAACAAAAAAGCAAAACATATAACTTAACCTCAAAATCATATCATAAAAGAACTTTCAGTTATATACAAAACAACTCATCGAATAATTATATCAACATTTTAACGTTTCTAAATTTCGCAGAACAAAAATTACTATTGTTTTGCAAGGAAGCCTGCCACCATAAAGGAATGGAGCATTGGCAAGTTGGAGCTATCGGCTTTGGAGAATCCGTTTTCCATTGAAAATATTTTTTATAAGCAAAACACAAAATAAAATCTAATTTAGGACGATAATTCGCACTTTAAACCAAAGCAAACATTACCATCCATAAGAAAATAACACAGAAAATAGGTTCGGTCGAGGCGTTTACTGTTTTGTGACGTCACTCGCAGCTGATTGGTAGACCGCCTGTTTTGAATCACGTGGCTAATTGTTTTAATTCAATTAATTTATTTAATTAAAAGAACTATGAATTTGAGAAAAAATTAAACAAAAAAGTTTGTTTCTAGCATTCCCAAGACCTATAGAGATATCTAAAAATAAATATATATTTATTTTTTACTACTGTCAAACACCCTATTACTATTGTAGAGTCTACATGGGCGCACCCAGGGGGGCCTCGGTGCCCGCCCGCTCCCCTCAAACCCTAATATTTTTTAGATATTTTTCACGTATTACTTGAAAAAACACAAAAAATAGCTTGAAATTCTTATTATTAGGCTTCGCCCTCCCCCCTCAGGAGACCTCGGGCCCCCCAAGACATATTCATGGGTGCGCCACTGAGTCTACAATAAATATATGCATCCCTGATGGATCTGAAACCCTCCTTGTTCATTAGCGCACTCCAAGTGAACTCCACGCTATATTAGCCTTGAAAACAGTTTTTTCTAAATACCTCAGAAACGAAAGCTTCTTCGAAGTTTTTAGATATAACACAAATTATTTAAAAAAATGTGTTCTACTATATTCTAAAAACCGCATATTGATACTAGTTCTTTCAAAAAGTAAAAACAAAAATAATCAAGAAATAGGTAGCTAATTGGTGCAAGTTGTCTACAAAAACCTCTAGGCGCCCTTTATTCCTGCCTTCCTTCCTTTTTCCTATTTTTATTTTGTTTCCTCAATTATTTAAGCAAAAATAGAGAGAAGGTGGCTCTAAAACAGACCGCCTGATAACGACCGGATGTCGTTTACACAGATGTGTATTTGAAATGTAAAAAAAGAAGAAAAAAATTACGTAAACACACACCGGAAAAAATTAGCCAGAAACGGAATACATGCTGGAATTTAAAAAGCGATAAAACAAGCGTCAAAGTAAAAAAAAACGAAGCAAAATGATTGAAAAAATCACTAATATATTAAGTTTTCATCTCTATCTGAACATCTATCTCTCTAGAGAATGGTTTTTAATTTTTTTACAACTGGCGCGCGTCGCCTTTTAGTCAAGTCAAGTGTTTTGAGAGAAAGTTTTATTATCGAAAAAAAAACCGGACATTTTTTTTTATTGATTTTGAACTGTACTATCGATTTTAATTGGACAAACTGCGCTCGGCAGAGAATTAATCACAGTTTTAACTAATTATATTTTTTATCCGCCGTCTAAAAATCCAAGATGGCGGACGAAATTAAATTGTACCCAAGATGCTCGTTTATTCTTGTGTTGCGAACATGTTCTAATAGTTTTTTTTAAATTAGTAAAAAAGCTGCATTCTTGTCACGCAGAACAAGGTATGAGTCAGCGAAATCGGTTTGGTGGTTTTAAAAAAATATTTTTGTTTCAACCATTGTTTTGAATATTATACGATTGCCTTGCCAATCTGCATATATTTCCTTATAAATTCATTACTATATTATAGTGTAGTGAACTTATATGTATATTAATCACTCATGAAAATGAAAATCGGTTCAGTAGTAATGAACTTATAAGGAAATAAGTGCAAAGCAATCGTATAATATGCACAACAATGGTTAAAACAAAAATATTTTTTTTATAACCACAAAACCGATCTTGCTGATTCGTACCTTGTTGTGCGTGGCAGGAATGCAGCTTTTTTACTGATTAAAAAAAAATAATTAAAACATGTTCGCAATAGAAGAATAAACGAGCATCTTTGAAGGGTACAATTTAATTTCGTCCGCCATCTTGGATTTGAGATGGCGGGCAAAAATATATATTTAGTAAAAACTCTGATTAATTCTCTACCAAGTGCAGTTTGTCCCATTAAAATCGATGGTATAGTTCAAAAATTATAATGAAAAAAAAAATTGACCAGTTTTTTTTTTGGCTCACCCGGTATATATTTTTTTCTCTGTGGTAAGTACAAGCTTCGCTTTTATTAAGAAATCTTTTTTACCTACGCCACTGGAATTGGTTGCGTAAACAAACATACTTGTACATAAAGGCTGATACACTTCGTAATATGTGAATTAAAACCATGATGAAATGATATCATCAAAAAGGTTAATTATTTTCCTCTCTTTTAACTTGACTTCTTCTAAAACGACTGAATGAAATAAATTTATCAAGTTTCTACATATCCTCATTTTCCAGCTTTATTCATGTAATCCGAAACATACTCGATCCTGCTTTTCTACAGGGAGAAACCCATTACTAGCACTGAAAATCTATCTATTTAGCCTTCTTCGATCCATCTTTGGACATAGGCCTCCCTCAATATCTTTCATTCTTCTCTGTCTGTCGCCATGTTCATCCGTCTAGCTCCTTCATGTCTCTTCAAATCATCCGCCCATCTCATGTGGGGTCTTCCCCTACTTCTTTTATTTTCACAATACATCGATCGTCTTTCTGTCTGATATTATGACCGGCAAATTTCCATTTTAATTTTGCTACTTCTCCTCTTATATCCCTTACTTTTATTTTATTTCTTAGTGTCCAGGTCTGGGATTCATAGGTAAGTCCAGGAAGGATACATTGGTTTACACTTTCGTTTTGAGGTACTGAGGATATTTTTTATTTTTTAATATGTAGCTTAATTTACCGAATGCTGTCCAGGCCAATCTTACTCTCTTGATTTCAGCCGTTTGGTTTTCCTTTTTTAGTATAATAATTTGTCCCAGGTTCATTGTATATTGATATATATTCCTCTTCTTGTTCTATTTTCTCTTGGTTTATTCTGATCGTGGTATCCTATCCTCATCTGTGTTTGTTAAGACTTTAGTTTGTTATATCCAATTCTTCCAGCATTTTTATCAGTTCTTCTTTCTTATCTGTTATTAAGGCAATATCATCAGCATAATCTTAGGTGGTTCAAGTATTGTCCGTTTACTTTGATTCCTATTTCTTCCCAATCTAAGTTTTTAAAAACATGTTTTAGGGCCTGGTTAAATAGTTTAGGAGATATTGTGTCACCCTGGCTGACACCGCTTCTTATGGGGATTGGCTTGGTTCCTTCGTGGATTTTGATTGATGTTATTGCTTCGCTATATATATTGGCTATTAAGGCTGTGTATCTGTAATCTATTCGGCTATTAATTAAAGATGCTTTTACCGCCCAGTGCTCA
Source organism: Aspidapion aeneum (assembly GCA_963576565.1). Lineage (NCBI taxonomy): Eukaryota > Metazoa > Arthropoda > Insecta > Coleoptera > Brentidae > Aspidapion > Aspidapion aeneum. The sequence continues at coordinate 15,781,734 of OY755047.1, forward strand.
AAGCTTTCGATACCATTGAGCACTGAAAATAAATAAACATAAAAAATAGTGTAGAATTAGATCTTTAAACGTTAAGCAAAATATATAAAATATTAGAGGTATTTCGGAAGTGAAAGATGGCTTTAGTGGACTCTCGATCTGTCACAAGGGCGTATCCAGAGGTGCATCTCGGGGGGGGGGGGAGGTTACTTTAGGTGAAATTCTCTGTTGGTAAAAAACGGTATATATTTTTTTAAGCAGCATTTTATTAAATTAGTCAGAACTAAAAAGTACAATATTTATTTTGAATTTTTATTAGCAAAAACCTTACTTTTTACTCATTTTTTGTATATTCAAAAAATTCTCGGGGGGGGCAAGTGCCCCTAGTGGCCCCCCCCTTGGATCCGCCACTAATCAGTCGCCAAATCTAAGATTTGTTTAGACATTTTCCACATATTTCATGAATAAAAAGATAAAATAACATAAAATACGACATCATAAGGCCTTGCCTTCCTCCTCCAAGACACATTCCTGGGTGCGCAACTGTTTTAAGGCATATGTTTTTTTTTAACAAAGTCATTTATGAGTTATGCTACGCCCTTAGGCGTGTTTTATCAATCCTAAAAGATTGACATGGCTTCAATGAAAATAAATTTAGAAAAAAAACTTTTTGAAAACAAGCTTTTATAAAATGGACTAAAAAGCATAAAATAATTTTTTGAGTGTTCTGATATCATAATAATAAAACCGATGGGCGTATTAAAGGAAATTTACCCGTTTTCCTTTTAGCCTTGTTAACTCGAAGTTTACTGAAAAAAAATTCATTATATTATAGCAGAGAAATGTAAGGGTAGATAATTTAACCCAACCCAACCCTACTCAAGCTACCCTTACATTTTTCTGATATGGATAGACATTACGCCTGCTTGATATTAGGGAGATCATCCGCGACCGGCAGTGTGTCGATTTATTTTGTCACATTGAAAAAGAAGAGTCGGCCCATCATCGGTTGTGGACGATCCACCAAATGCGCATGGAAAGGCATTAACCTAATATTAAATACGCCGATCGCTTTTATTATTATGATATCAGAACACTCAAAAAATTATTTTATGCTTTTTAGTCCATTTTATAAAAGCTTGTTTTCAAAAAGTTTTTTTTTCTAAATTAATTTTTTAATTTTTAGATTTGACTAAGTCTATACATTTCAGCTAGCGCATCGATATTGCAGGGAGTCTTTCCTGTCAATTTTAAAATATCTAAGTCTTCGATGAGAATGCCGTCCAACGATTTGATACTAAACAAAATACAAACTAAAATTTTACCCCCTCTCCGCCCTCCACGTTAGGGGGGAGGTAGGCAGTCAGTGATACCACATTATTGGATTGTCATCAGAACTATAACATTATGCGAAATTTAAAGTTAATCGGATACGTGGAAGTCAGTTGAAAGTAATCAGAAAAACTTGACATTAAATCGTCCATTTTGAATCCTTCATATTGAATTTTTGTAATCTGATCAAAAATTCGTAATTCTCATCCTCAAAAACCCCCAGATACCAATTTTGGTGGAAATCGGACAAACTAAAGTTTTACCCCCTCTCCATCCCCCACGTTAGGGGGGAGGTAGGTACCCGATGAAACCACATTATTGCATTGTTATCGGAACTAAGATGCTGTGCGAAATTTGAATTCAATCGGATTTTTGGAAGTTCTTCAAAAATGAGTTGCAAGATTTGATTACATACATACCCACATACATACATACAGGTGAAATTAAATAAAAGCTTGTAAAAAAACATATTCTGCTTGGCAGTCAAACTGTTAATTTGGTATTTATTATTTTTTAATTTAGAGCACCCTGTATGTGGCTGTGTACAATTAGTACAAAACAAGCCTTGTCTAAATTTAAAAATTCATTGTATCTAATTTCTATTTCCTTATTACTGTTCAGAATGAATGTCGACTCTTTAAAATGTCTATTTGGGCACTCATATGTAAAAGGTTTCCTACACTGGTTATATAAGGAACCCATTTAATATCTTCCGGTAATTTTCAAAACTATATACATATACATAAAGCGGTTAAATTTTAGTCATTCGTAAAAAAATACATAATATTTTTTTTATTAATCTTTTATTAATTCGCCCTAAAAATAAGTAGTACCTACCTATAAACATTGAGTATATAACCTATAGAGGAGCCACCGGCGAGCTTTACCATATTGAGGGACAGATGGCGCTGAAATAAATTCGTCTGGTACGCAATATTCACTGCCAGTACGATTTAGTTACATGTGCGAGTTCCGAGGCTCATGCCTATCATACAAATGCCATTATATCATAGTAGTTGAATATTGCGTATCAGACGAATTTATTTCAGCGCCATCTACCCCTCAATATGATAAAGCTCGCCGGTGGCTCCTCTATATGGGTTATTTACTTAATGCTATAAACTCTTCAAAAGTGTTTTCACATGGGAGATTCTGTAGTACATTACAGCTATTGGTATTTTTTTATGTTGCAAAATTAATTAAAAATATACAAACATTTTTATAAATTGTACACTATCAGCAATTGCCAGGTATTCAGCCTTCACAAGTTTGATGTAACGAATCGCTAGACCGTATAATTTTACAAAAAAAAACAACAGTTGTTTCCTTGAAATTACGAAATTTATATATGTGGAACGGAACAGCAGGTACACTGGGTTCGCTAATTTTAATTTTACTGTCCTGCAATACATACAAAGATCTGGTGTTTTTTAAACCCTTTGAAATACTCTGCCAATATATGGGCCCCTAAGCTCACACTAGGTACTATAGTTATAGTGTACGTGTGAGCTAATATAACTAAAAACTGAAATATATTTTATTCAACTCCAGACTAAATTACCTTTTGTTTGATACCACACAAGTCATGTTTTGATTTAAACTCAAATTTTTGAAATCTACCGCCACCCTTAAAAAAAACAAAAACTAAAATGTATTTTGTTAAACTCCGGACTCAATTACCTTTCGTTTGATATTACACACGCCAAATTTTCACTTAAACTCTAATTTTTTAAATATACCCCCACCCTTTTAAAAAAAATAAATTAAAATGTATTTTGTTTAACTGCAGACTCAATTACCTTTCGTTTGATATCACACACGTCATATTTTCACATAAACTCTAATTTTTGAAATCTACCCCCACCCTTTTATTTGGTTTGTGTACGGTGGATTTTGTTCATTTTTAAATGGGACTATCTTGACCCAGCCTAGGTACCAAATTTCGTTAAAATCGGCCAAGCGGTTTTTGAGACAGACAGACAGACAGACAGACAGACAGACAGACAGACAGACAGACAGACAGACAGACAGACAGACAGACAGACAGACAGACAGACAGACAGACAGACAGACAGACAGACAGACAGACAGACAGACAGACAGACAGACAGACAGACAGACAGACAGACAGACAGACAGACAGACAGACAGACAGACAGACAGACAGACAGACAGACAGACAGACAGACAGACAGACAGACAGACAGACAGACAGACAGACAGACAGACAGACAGACAGACAGACAGACAGACAGACAGACAGACAGACAGACAGACAGACAGACAGACAGACAGACAGACAGACAGACAGACAGACGGCGCAACAAAAAAGTTTCAAAATCATCTGAAACGCAAAGATATATAAAAATTTTTGAAATCGGAGCAACTTTTTTTTTACGAAAAAATTAGGATCACCATAGCTCACACTACTATAGTATAGTATATGTGTGAGCTAATATTATTTTGTATTATAGTATGTATGTATGTATTCGAAAGTGGTGGCAGGCCCTACTGGACCTCCATGCACTGCGACCACAAATGGATCTATTGTGCCCACGTACCTACATACTGAGTTTGACTAAAGTGGCATATTTTTTTTTCCACCCGATTACAACAATAAATGATTTAGGCTTAACACTGTATTATAGTAATACGTACTTTTCTTCAGAAATACATACGGTCTTGAACGATGTAACCATCCACATCACCAATAGCAAACTCTGAGCGGTCGCGTGTTTTTCGAAATGACATGTCTCGACGAATGGCATGGTCGACCGCTCTTCAGAGTTGTTGAATTTTACGCGTTTGAAGTGAAATCTGTTTTCCTGCCCCATACCGGCTGAACATTTCTCGGTCGAATCGTCTGAGAAGCTTGCGCAATGGAGGTCTTTTTGCATAGCATGTAACAGCCCGAAGCTAATTTTAAGTCTTGCCATTGGCCAACGCATTTGATGGGAACTATCCAGATCGTTCAAGACCCAAAATAGCTACACAGGGGGGCTTGAGCTCGGATAGTCCGGCCAGAATAAAATGAGGCGCAATAGAGATGGCTTAACTCAATCTATCTCCCTCTGTTTACACATGGGCGCACCCCGGGCCCCCCCCCAAGCCTTAGATTTTTTTACATATTTTTTACATATTTCATGATAAAACACAAAAAATAGCTTAAAATTTGATATCATGAGGCTTCGCCCCCCCCCAAGAGGCCTCGGGCCCCCCAAGACACATTCCTGGGTGCGCCACTGGTTTACAGCACTCTTGTCTTACTGGGTGGTCTTCATTTTTGGCAAATTTGCCATGAACAAAATTTTAATATTACAAGGAAAAACGGTACTCGTCTGGTACGTTTAACCAAATCGACTCCAGCCCGTTTATAATTCACACCCTTTTATTGGGTCTCTATTGTTGCCGCTGGCTCAATTATACTCCAACCCGTTCACAATTCACACCCATTTATTGATGGGCTGGCTTAAACAGGATGAATAGGCATGTTTCAAATACATTTTAAAATTCAAAAAGAAACACTGGCGTATCATTTACACTTTTTGAATTTTTTAATAAAACTGTGTGGAGTTCCAATTTTGAAGGTATAACGAATGTTGAAGAAAGTCAATTGGTATTGTTTTAGGTTTCTAGATTCGTACGCACCTCCTAATGAAATAGATAGGTACCTATACAGGGTGTTCGGCACATGAAATTTTTTTGGGATATTGTTGGGATCATTTGCTACCTTTTCAACCTTAAAACTTGGGTCCTTAGAGTCACGGCTAAAGAATAAAAAATTTTTTTCTCAAATTACCCAAAATCCCACCTTTAAACCCTCGTAAGCTTTTTATTAATGTCTGGAAAAGCACCATTTTTTTGATAATTCTGTAATCTTATGCTACTTCAACTAATTAATAGATTTGTTAAAATTTATGTATCAAAGGGTTTTTCATTGAAGAACATTAGTGATTTTGTGAAAGTATCGACACTTGTGAACTTATTTTTTTTTTTAAACTTCTCTAGTTGATTAAAAAGAAACAATTCTGCTTTAAAATACGGATGTTCCGTGAGGCGGGCAATAATCGTTCGGACCTGATAAGAAAAACAATTTTTAAATAAATAAAGAACACAATACATTATTGTTAAAACTTAAAACTTTTGTTTAGGTAGGTAAACGATCATAAACATCAAATTGTTTTTCTTACCAATTCCGAACGAGTTTCGCCCTTCTAACGGAATATCCGTATTTTTATCAATGTGTAGCATACCGTTAGAAAGGTAATCAACTAAAGAAGTTTTTAAAAGAAAATGAAGTTCTCAATTGTCGATACTTTTTTTGATTTTTAATTTTGAAATTGATTTTCTTTTACAAAATCACTAATGTTCTTCAATAAAAAACCTCGTATGTCCCTTTGGTATATCAATTTTAACAAATCTATTAATTAGTTGAAGAAGCATAAGATTACAGAATTATAAAAAAAATGGTGCTTTTCCAGACATTAATAAAAAGCTTACGAGGGTTTAAAAACGGGATTTTGGGTAATTTGAGACAAAAAAATTTAAAAATTCCCGTGACTCTTAGGACCCAAGTTCCCAGGTTGAAAAGGTAGCAAATGACCCCAACAATATCCCAAAAAATTTTGACGGTTCATGTGCCGAACACCCTGTATAATTTATGATATGCATATGTAATAGTTGTGAAAAAATATTTATTTTTAACAAAAATCAGGTATGTAGTTTTCCAGCAAAAAAAGGCTTAAAAGGAGTAAAATATAAAACTAATATTGATAAAATACAAAATTATAGCACGCCACTGGCCAGAAAAAGATAGCGCTAAATGAAGCCATCTCTTTTCCGTCTCATCTTATTCTGGCCGGCAATAGATGCATTTTAAAATTGATTTCTGGGAGAAATCAATTTTTAGGGGTCAGTTGTCAGGGGCTCTGGGGAGGGGGCTTGAACCCCTAAGGCCCTCCTGCGTATGCCTCTGGTATATGAGTATAAGAATTATCAAAGAGGAAATTGTTAGTTTAAAGCGGTTTAAAGTTTTTAATGAATAAACAAATGTTTAGTAAAGATATTTAAATAAGTACTTTAACTAAAAGCATATAATATAAGCAAATAGGAAAATAGCATTTGAAACATGTTTCCTAGAAAATAGTACTTAAGTAATTAGCTGTAATGTTCTTGCTATTTTTGTCCTATTAAGTAAGTCATGTTGACTTTAAAAAAGCATTTGAAATGGCTTGAAAATGGTTGACTCTTAATTAGAAAATAGAAGGAAAATGAATACCTAACGTTTTTTTTCTCTAATTGATAACTTCGGCCACCTTTGGAACACCAGATCGGGTATTTTTTTTATCCGGTACCTTTGTCCCAGAGTTTTTTTTTTAATTTTTATCCGGTCCTTTTGTCCCTTAGAGGCGGCAGGGTAGTGCCGTGGTTTGGTCGTCGGTTCACATGCAGAAGGTACTAGGTTCGCGTCTTGAACAACGATGCAAAAATTCCCTGCCGCTCACTTTCTTTTCAGCATTCAACAGTCTTCATCTATTAAGCGTGCGATGCGATGCACGCAAATTATAAGTTGACCTTAAACATCAAGAATATACGCAAGTGTAGTCCAGAAGCCGACAGGCAGCCAGACGAGGAACCAGGAATAAAAACCCAGGAGCCTGCTATAAGTGCTATAAAGTCGGTACCAGGATGGCGCTAGCATAAATCTCCTACAGTCAACATACGACGACCACGACTGTTGCGCTGAAAACGAAAGAACTCTATCGTCGATAACCAAGTTCTGCTGGGACGATAGCGATGTTGATGATGATGATGATTCATATGTGAGTGGGTCTTGCAGCCCTTCCACTGCGACCACCAGTGGGTCGATTGTGGCTCACTTTTGAGTGGTTTCTCACCACTGTATGCCTCCAAAAAGGCCGGCCATCAGTTTGGGTGAGACACTATTCAGATCTTCTGAGTCGATCTGAGGTTTACCGAAAGTATTCTGATGTAAACGTGCAATAGCCGGACATTCGCACAGTACATGTCTGACTGTTTCGTCATCCTCCATACAGAGTCTACATTTGGTCTCTTCTGTTAGTCCCATTCTGTGCATGGGTACTCTCAGTCGACAGTGACCCGTAAAAAGACCAGTCACTATACGTATCTCCTGTCTGGTAAGTCCAATAATGTTCCTCGCTCTGTTTCTACAAGGTCCTTTACTGAACTCTTTAGAGTGAGCCAGTTCTGGTATATTTATCCAGTATTGCTGGAAGCTATTCTCCTTCCATTTTAATATGGTTGATTTAGCAGCATTGTATGATATCCCCAGGGCTGGCTCAGGGCCAAAAAATTCGGCAGATGCCGCTTCCCTCGCTGCTAGGTCTGCGGCCTCATTTGCCTCGTGCTATAGCAATGTTCGATAGATGCAAGTCTAACATGTAGCAGGACCACCATTCGGAAGGGGTGCAAAAGCGTGGGTCCACTGTGTATACTTGCTACGCAGTATCAAGATCCCTGTTCTCGACTAAGAGGTGCCACGCAAAATTAAGTCCTCTTAGAGAAAGAAAACTTGCATCCTAAGGGGCACGTGCATCAGTTTGGTATATGGTGTGCGGGCAAATCGAGGTTTGCGAAAAGGACGCGCCAGCCGTGTGCCTAGTCGCTAGACGAAAAAGGTTACTCAAAAGTATTTGGTTGGTGCAGTCAATCCATTTTACTCAAACCACGTAGGTCTGTTACCTTTAGACCGGAAGTTATGGCCGTTTTTATCGGTTTTTGCACCCAGTTGAACCATTCTAAGGGCCGAACGCCATTTACCCGCAAAATACCCATTTAAATTCTAAACTTATTTTATTGGAGGGGGATGAGAATTTGAATATGAATGAAGATAGATGTGTCAGGACAGTTCTTGAATTTATAAACAAGGGTTTAATTAATGTAGATTACTTTTCGAAATCAATGCTCTTAACATAAACTCTAAGATCCCTTTTAAATGGGAAAAAATTAAGCAAAAACTATTGTAAATAAAGGAATATTTACCTAAAAAATCGAACAAACCGATTTTCCATTTTATCCATTTTTACCTTCTTCTTTTTAACTTTTTTTTTTAGTCAAAATTTTTACCCAAAAATACCAAGGTTCTGGAAGCAGTTTTAGCTCACACATATAGTAGTGTGAGCTATAGTGATCCTAATTTTTTCGAGAAAAAAAATAGCTCCGATTTCAAAAAATTTTATATATCTTTGCGTTTCAGATGATTTTGAAACTTTTTTGTCGCGCCGTCTGTCTGTCTGTCTGTATGTCTGTCTGTAACGACCAACGCGCATAACTCAAAAACCGCTTGACCGATTTTAATGAAATTTGGTACCTAGGCTGGGTCTTGGGACGAGATGGTCCCATTTAAAAATTAACAAAATCCACCGAACAAGCCAAATAAAAGGATGGGGGAAGATTTTAAAAATTAGAGTTAATGTGAAAATATGGCGTGTGTGACATCAAACGAAAAGTAATTGAGTATAGAGTTTAAAAAAATACATTTTAGTTTTTTTTTCTTCAAAAAGGGTGGGGGTAGATTTAAAAAATTAGAGTTTACGTAAAAATATGGCGTGTGTGATATCAAACGAAAGGTAATTGAGTCCGGAGTTAAACAAAATATATTTTAGTTTTTGTTTCTTAAAAAGTGGGGGTAGATTTCAAAAATTTGAGTTTAAGTCAATACATGGCTTGTGTGGTATCAAACAAACGGTAATTTAGTCTGAAGGTGATTAAGATATATTTCAGTTTTTAGTTTTATTTGCGTGCACGTACACTTTAACTATAGTACCTAGTGTGAGCTTAGGGGCCCATATATTGGCAGAGTATTTTTTTAAACAATGGTAATTTTTACCTTCCAATCCCGCGCAGCAATGGTTAGAGAAAGTAATATTTTCGAAGAAAAAAAATGTTTTTCAGGTAACGCCGAAAATGTGTTATTTGGGTGTATTTTGACCTATCTTAGCAATATCATCGTTATGTCTGTGTATGTCTGCTGTCTGTAACACGATAACTACTCAACCGCTGAAGCGATTTTCATAAAATTTTCAAGTAAAATAGTACTCGACAAGCTGATTAGATTTTGTTCAACATCCATTAATGTTAATAACAGTTTTTGGACAATTAAAAAAGGTTTAAAAATGCTAATTTTTTAACGGAACATCGCATCGATATGCAGTTTTCGGAATATAGTAGACCACATTTTTCTAAATAATACCTATGTGCTATAACCAAAAACTTTCTAGGAGCTTCTTGGGATATTTACAAAAAACTATTTGCAAGCCTGATATATCATAAAGTTCACCTTGCAGTGTACTAATAGGCTAACTTGGAAGGTATCAGATCCGCCATGGATCCATTTATTTTTACTAAAATGTCTATTTTTAATATTTGGTTTCCTACGGAAACATTTGCCAGAAATCAGTTTAAAAAATAGCAAAATGAAATTACTGCAAAACATACATAATAACACGGTTAACTTGTAAAGTTCTTCGCCGTAAATAAAGATAATAGAGACGTATTGGAATAAAGCCATGCAATGACACTATTATTGAATATTTTGACAGATTTACATTGCAGGCTGACAGTTGATCTTTCAAAATTGACATACCAATGTCGAACTTAAAGCTAAGTCGTTTAATTATACATAATTAAAGTCGACAGTATTTATTTCGGTTTGTAAAGTAAAGAAAATCCTTGTATTGAAAGACTAGCTGTCATATAGCGAGAATAATTCTTATGGTTATTTATCAGAAACGTAATAGCCACAGAAATCGATTTTAGGGGCGATTTTACTCGCCCAAAAAGTTTCGAATAAATATTTTTTAAATATAGAGTAAAATATACTCTGCCAATATATGGGCCCCTAAGCTCACACTAGGTACTATAGTTATAGTGTACGTGTGAGCTAATATAACTAAAAACTGAAATTTATTTTATTTAACTCCAGACTAAATTACCTTTTGTTTGATACCACACAAGCCATGTTTTGACTTAAACTCAAATTTTTGAAATCTACCCCTACCCTTAAAAAAAACAAAAAACTAAAATGTATTTTGTTAAACTCCGGACTCAATTACCTTTCGTTTGATATCACACACGCCATATTTTCACTTAAACTCTAATTTTTAAAATATACCCCCACCCTTTTTTTTAAAATAAATTAAAATGTATTTTGTTTAACTGCAGACTCAATTACCTTTCGTTTGATATCACACACGCCATATTTTCACATAAACTCTAATTTTTGAAATCTACCCCCACCCTTTTATTTGGTTTCTGTTCGGTGGATATTGTTCATTTTTAAAGGGGATATCTCGACCCCAGACCCAGCCTGGGTACCAAATTTCATTAAAATCGGCCAAGCGGTTTTTGAGTTATGCGCGTTGGTCGTTACAGACATACAGACAGACAGACAGACAGACAGACAGACAGACGGCGCAACAAAAAAGTTTTAAAATCATCTGAAACGCAAAGATATATAAAAATTTTTGAAATCGGAGCAACTTTTTTTTTCTCGAAAAAATTAGGATCACCATAGCTCACACTACTATAGTATAGTATATGTGTGAGCTAAAATACCTATAATTTTACCTGACACTTTACAATAACAAGAATCAAGAAAAGAATCCTTTCTACAGAGCTAAAAAACAAGTTCTCTCGCAGTCAAGAAAGAAAAATTCCCACACATATAGAGTTTAATGGCGCACGGGGTGTGTTTCTTTTCTGTAGTGGATAGGCTCTTAAGTTAATATAGGTGCCCTTTATGTATTCTTAAGAGCACGTTTCCCACAAAGGATCACGTGAAAAATTGAAATAGCTTTAAAACAGAACAGAATTAAAAAGATATATTAAAACCAACATTATCTAATAATAGGGACTTATTGCAATAAGGCCAGGCAATAATAGTGCCGGGCACTATTCTGACAGTTTTCGATTGGAAACTGTCAGATGATCTTTCAAAATTGTCGTTTATTTTCCATTAATATTGGCGGCACTATTAATTCCGGCTCTTATAATACACAAAGGCCTAATTTCAAAAGAAGACAGCTGGTTTTAATATGCGAAACTGTCAATATAGTGCCCGGCACAATTAGTGCCTGGCACTATTACAATAATATAATTATATTAAACGTAAATTTCAGTACCCGTGAATTTTATCCTTATGGGACTCCTCAGAACACTGCTTGGTCAATGTGACACCCTTGCGAAGTTAATCAGACCGTTTAGTCTCTCATCCTACTTCTATAGTTTAAAAATCCTCGCAAGAAGAGCCATTTATCTAGATACGAGAGAAACTAGAACAAGAGCTGGCTAGTATAAACTGCTAATATAAATATCGATCGATGAAAAAATTGATTGCAAAGAAAAAGAGACCATCCGTGACCTACGACAGCTCTTCTGCCTTTCAGGCCAGATCAACGCTGATTATCACCCTTCAGACGTGAGCGTCAATCAGCGGAATTTTTAAGCCAAATCATATTAATAAACGTAAATTCCAATACCCGTGAATTTTAAACGAAAACTTGTTTCATTTATTAATAATAATAATTATGAAACTCCTCAAGAAAAAAACATCTCGAGATCCGTAAGACACAACATTTTTAAGACTGAATCCGAATCCGACGTTTAAAAAAAAGTTCCAAGATGTCCGGAATTTTGCCCAGTCGGTCATTTCATATGAAATCAATCAATTAAATTTAAACATTTTTAGATCAGTAGTTTTTCTTTAGTTAATTTTGTACATACATGTACTAAAATAAACTCAGATATCTTGAGTATCTACTTATTACCAGTGTGGTGACATATTGCCCTTTTGAAAGGTAATTTTAAAAAAAACATTACAAAAAAAAATAACAATTTGTTTTTTGTAAAAATTAGATGTGGTAACATTTCGAAAAATTATTTCTTAGGCCTATATGATGTGGCCAATCAAACCTTCAACATATATAACTTTATGTTTAATGCATTCCATTTTCGTTCTCTAAATAAATTATCAAGTTTTTATTGGCTTTTAGCACCGGAGATAATTCCTTTATCCCGGCCTTACTAAGAGCCCTTACTCTAAAGTGAGTTTAGGATAATTCGCCGTCGCTGATTGGCCGCGGCAGAGCCAAGTTGTCACCGGACTAACTCGCCGCGGACCCAACTTGTCGTAGCCATGGTTTTATTTTGCAATTTTATTTATTTAGAGGTCCTAACCTACTACTACTACTACTACAACTACTATGTCGATTTAGAACGTTTTTCCAAGTTGTCAGACGCCTATTCTCTAATTATAATAAACGTAAATTTCAGTACCCTTAAATTTTAAAAAATCAAACATGTTTTCGAGGCTAGTCGAGTAAAAGGAAGTTTTTGTTTTTCTCATATTTTCCTGTGGGTAGCTCGAAAGCTTAACCTCACGGGGGTCCAAGAGCTAAGGGGCACCTAATAAGTGTTGACAGTTAACTGTTTCATCCTTATGGGACTCCTTAGAACACTGCTTGGTCAATGTGACACCCTTGCGAAGTTAATCAGACCGTTTTGTCTCTCATCCTACTTCTATAGTTTAAAAATCCTCGCAAGAAGAGCCATCTATCTAGATACGAGAGAAACTAGAACAAGAGCTGGCGAGTATAAACTGCTAATATAAATATCGATCGATAAAAAAATTGATTGCAAAGAAAAAGAGACCATCCATGACCTACGACAGCTCTTCTGCCTTTCAAGCCAGATCAACGCTGATTATCACCCTTCAGACGTGATCGTCAATCAGCGAAATTTTTAAGCCAAGTCATATTAATAAACGTAAATTCCAATACCCGTGAATTTTAAACGAAAACTTGTTTCATTTATTAATAATAATAATTATGAAACTCCTTAACAAAAAAACATCTCGAGATCCGTGAGGCACAACATTTTTAAGACTGAATCCGAATCCGACGTTTAAAAAAAAGTTCCAAGATGTCCGGAATTTTGCCCAGTCGGTCATTTCATATGAAATCAATCAATTAAATTTAAACATTTTTAGATCAGTAGTTTTTCTTTAGTTAATTTTGTACATACATGTACTAAAATAAATTCAGATATCTTGAGTATCTACTTATTACCAGTGTGGTGACATATTGCCCTTTTGAAAGGTAATTAAAAAAAAACAATAAAAAAAATAATAATAATTTGTTTTTTGTATAAATTAGATGTGGTAACATTTCGAAAAATTATTTCTTAGGCCTACATGATGTGGCCAATCAAACCTTCAATATATATAACTTAATGTTTAATGCATTCCATTTTGGTTCTCTAAATAAATTATCAAGTTTTTATTGGCTTTTAGCACCGGAGATAATTCCTTTATCCCGGCCTTGCTAAGAGCCCTTACTCTAAAGTGAGTTTATGATAATTCGCCGCCGCTGATTGGCCGCGGCAGAGCCAACTTGTCACCGGACTAACTCGCCGCCGACCCAACTTGTCGTAGCCATGGTTTTATTTTGCAATTTTATTTATTTAGAGGTCCTAACTTACTACTACTACTACAACTACTATGTCGATTTAGAACGTTTTTCCATGTTGTCAGACGCCTATTCTCCACCTCCTTCGATCCTAACAATCATCTTTTGTCAGGTTTTTTTGACTCATTAATCTTTGTATTGACTGTTGCCATTCTGGTTCAGGACGCCCTGTTTTCCTGCACCCTATTGGTTGCCATTCTAGGACCTGCTTTGGTAATCTTTCGTCGTTCATCAGTTATGCTTCCCTCGATTCCCATTTTTTCTTTTATGATCTGTTCTAAATATTCTCATTGATCTTTTTATTGCATCCATTTCGACACTTTTCATTTTTGCTTTGTATTTTTCTGTTACGTGACAAGTGTCTATTTCATACAACAGCGTGCTTTTCACCATTGTTTCATATGTGTTAAATTTTACATTATTGTTTATCTCTCTGGTCCATAAAATACTGTTAAGACAACCAATAACCTTTTTTGCTTTTACTATTCTTTTTTCGAGTTCTATAAAGTCTGCTCCTGTCTTATTAAATGTGACACCGAAGTATACAAAGTCATTGCATGGAGATATTGTTTGTCCATTCTCTAGTTCTAACTCATTTGATTCGTTTCCAATACATATCCATACAATACTTGTCCACGTTCACCGTTAACCCCCACTTTTGGTATTCTTCCGTTAACTTTCTCATCATATACTCCATGTCTTCTTTATCATTAGCGACAATTACTTGGTCGTCACTATTATCCACAAATAAAGTCTCCAAAAAAATAATTGTTCAATGAAAAAACTTTTGTAAAAAGTAATTTTTCAAAAACCAATTTTTGGAAAAAAAAATAAAATCAATTTTTGAAAAAAAAAACAAAAAATTGTTTTTTAAAATTTTTTATTTGTTCTTTCCAAAAATGTCTACTATTTTGAAATAAACTACATTGCATACTAAAACCACAGCGGCGGCAAATTGTCGCGGCGGCAAATTGTCCCGGCGGCAAGTTGGGTTCGCGGCGAATCGACGAATCGACGACGGCGAATTGTACCGTTTCCCTCTTTAAGTATCCATCCGCTTTAATTACGATATCGAAAAAAGGAGCCATTAAGCCCAAATTAGAAAAAGAAATAAAAAGCCTCTTATTTTCTAAGCGCGCGGTCTAAAAATATAAAAATAACAGGAAGTCTTTGTTTCGTAAAAACAAAAAAGTCACTGCGCTTTATGCACAATGGAATGGCATTGTTTTTTTTTTTCTGGGAGGACTATTTTGAATCCGTGGGCTCAGCATAATTAATTATTATGTTCGTAAAATGACGAATTTCTTTTGTTTGGTAAAACAAGAGTTGTTTTTTTAAATCTCCTTTCTCTGCTTGTACAAACATTTTTGCGTTTTTTATAAAAGTAAGATAACCCAGAGCTGTCAGGTACTTCTATTGTAAAAGTAAAAGACTTGGGGAAAATCAAGTACTTTTATAATGTACTTGGTACTTGAAGTACATTTGAAAAGAAAATGTACTCAGTACTTCAAGGACGTTTACAAATCTTAATGTAATTGGTACTTGTACTTGAAGAACTTTCATAATGTACGTGTGACAGCTCTGAGAAAAACAAACAAAAATATTTTTCAAACGTAAATTTTAGTACCCCTCAATTTAAAAATCAAAATAAGTTTTTGTTTCTCTCTCCGTGGGTAGCTCGAAAGCTTAACCTCACGGGGGTCCCAGATCTAAGGGACACCTAATAAGTGTTGACAGTTAACTGTTTCGTCCTTATGGGACCCCTCAGAACACTGCTTGGTCAATGTGACACCCTTGCGAAGTTAATCAGACCGTTTTGTCTCTCATCCTACGTCTATAGTGAGAAAAACCTCGCAAGAAGCGCCATCTACCGAGATACGAGAGAAACTAGAACAAGAGCAGGCGAGTATAAACTTAGAACACCCTGTACCTAAAATCTTCTGATAGCTTTAGAGTTATTTAAAATATTTTTAGACCTAGACCCCTCAAGAAACATGTTAAAATTTAAATTCCAGGTATTAACAGAAAATTTCTTTACCTAAGAATAGTTAATTGAACCCTCACCCCAAAGTGTAATTTTAACACATTCTGACTAAAATAAGACGTTCTGTCTGTATGCATGTCTCTCATAAATTCTTAAATATATCTGTCAAGAGGAAATAAATTTTAAAAAATATTTTAATGTATGTTAAAATTAATTGGACGTTATCTTTTAACGAGATTTTTAGTCAAAAGTTTTTTCAGATGAAGTGTGATCATAGTGTGATCTAAAAATAACTTTAACTTGGTATTTTTTACGATAAAATACATTTTTTAAATTACTGAAATAATTCATATGTATCTAACACTCAGGGCCCTATACCCAGGAAAAAGTATCTTTTTTATTTAATTTATTTTGTTTTTTATTTATTTATTTTTTTAATTTTTTTTTTATTATTATTGTTTTTTTTTTATTTTTTTGTTTTTTTATTAGGAAGTTTAAAATAAAATTTTGAAAAATCTCGGGAAAATTTGCGTTTCTGTGAGCGGGAATTGCACAAAATTCTTGCTAACATCGAACCTTTCTAAAACGCTAGCAACCAAAAAAGTCTGTAAAAATTTTATCAATTTTGCACCCGGTCACTTGTGTCCTTTTATCAATATTAATGTTAATCCTGGAATAAAATACATAAACGAAATATACCGGATCTAATACCTTCCCAAAAAAAGATATTAAAATTAAAGAAATAGTCCATGCAAATGCCTAATTAAAGACGGTTTTCTCAAAAGCTAAATAATAAATTCAAGTGCAAAACTATTAACTAGGTAGGTTCATTGAATACCTACCTAATTTGAAAAACTAATAATTTTTTTATAGTTCTTGAGGTTTTCTCAAGGTCTCCTGTTTACAATGCATTTGTTCCATCGATCGTCTTTCTGTCTGATATTATGACTGGCAAATTTTCATTTTAATTTTGCTACCTCTCCTCTGACATCCCTTACTTTTGTTTTATTTCTTATCCATTCATTCCTTTTTCTACCTGTTAGCATTAAATGTAACATTTGTCTTTCCATTGATCTTTGGGCTTTTATTACCTTATCCATGTATGATTTTGTAAGCGTCCAGGTCTGGGATCCATATGTGAGCACAGGACGAATACCTTGGTTATACACTTTCGTTTTAACGAAAATTGTAACGATAACATTTTTAAAGTTAGAATTTCGCAAACACTTCAACTCCTAAAATAATCTTGCAAGTATTTTAAACATTTAGTTTCAAAAACTAAATTTTGCCTTACTTTTATGTTTAAGACTTCAGATGGCTGTCTATTAAGAATCTTGCAAATTTAATTAAAATTTTGCTGCAGACAAGAAATTTTCTTACATCATGATTTTCTCAGATGTCGTGCGAGATAAAATTACGTTAATTATAAGTTTCTTCTCTTGGATTATTTCATAATTATTTTACCTGTGCACACCTTATTTACTTGTATTATAAAATGATTGAAACCACGCCCTTGCATAATTAACGCCTGTAAAATAAATAACTCTTTATGAATATTGTACTTATGAATTTTATAAAAAAGTTTTGTTGTATAATTTTTTTTAAAATTCTGTTATTTTTAGGTTTGGGGATATAATATAAAGTTAGTATTTGTCTTATGGAATGACCCCCACTTTATTCGATTTTTAAAATCAGCTTTAAATTTCCTTTAAAATGACGTATCACACTTTGAACGACTTTAATTCGAGTTTTTTTGTGTTTTTATTTTAAATTTATCATTACAGTGAACCCTCCTGTAAGTGGACACTCACGGTTTCGTCGATTTAGTTCGCTTATTGGAGGTGTCCGCTTATGAGAGAGAACTGCGAAATTTTAATATATATCTATTAACAATTTCCGCTGCTTGATTTTTTCCGATATTAAATTTTTCAGCGATCTTTCGTGCTGATAGATGTTCCTTCTCCGAAACGTTAACAACTTCCATTTTTTCGCGTAAACTAAGAAGTTTTTTACTAGGCGCCATTTCAAAGAGATCTATTACCACGGATGGTGATCCAAGTCCAAGTGCGGATTTTTTTTCTAGAGGGGGGTAATTACCCCGTTACCGTTACCCCCCCCCTAGAAAAAAAATTATATTACAAAAAAAAATCGTCGACTATTACCCCCCCTAGATTTTGACCTAGATCCGCGCTCGTAATTCCCTAGCTGCAGAGTGCGTTGTTGCCAACAAACTACATAATATTTATGCCCATCTCGTGCAGCGCTCCGTCCCGTTGTCAGAGGTTCGCGTCCGGTTAAGAGAGGTTTCAGAATTTTTTAACCAAAAAAAATTGTCCGCGTCCGGTTATTAGAGTGTCCGGTTATAGGAGTGAATTTTACATGTAAAGAAATAGGGAAAAGCTTGGTTCCAACAAATTTGTCCGCCTAAAGGGAGTGTCCGCTTAATAGAGGTGTTCGCAAGCAGACGTTTCACTGTACTTCTTTATTTTTGATTAATTTCCTAATTGGATCATATTAAAGTATTTTAAACCCAGTAAACAAAGCAAAATATAAATTGAAAATAAACAATATAAAAAACACAAAGAATAAAAATAAATAAAAGGGTCATCCTATAAAGAAATAACAACTTTATGTAATATCTCAAAAACTAAAAGTGATAGATAAAATTCAATTTGACAGTTCTTTATAAAAAAATCTATAAAAAAGCGACCAACATAAAATTTTCATAAATAAAAAAGTTAAGCAGTAAGCATCGCGATTACTGTAGATTTGTTTTCTTTTATGTTTTCTTCTATGTTTTCGTTTATTGTTTTAATATGTTCTTTTTTCTCCTTTGAGGTACTTATTTTTTGTCTTACTTATTTTTTAAGTGAAAGAACGATTTTAAAATGCTTAAATTATCCAATTTTCGCACTTTAAAAATTGCAAGCGAAAATCGGTCGTTAAGTTGTATTCCCATGCCGTGTACCTTACATTTCCAGTTTTTTAGAGCTACTGTGATATAGTTCAAATTATACCCATTTGTAATGACGTCATTTTTGTTTATCTTTGTTTAGTATACTATAAACAGCGGCACGTGACAATAAACTTTTTAAAAAAAGTAGTGTCTATGATTTAAATAGGTAGGTAATTGGTTATGTGAAGTATCCGTCACTGTCAATCAAGAAACATTAATTGACAAAAATATCTACACCATACGTTTTTTTCTCACCTGGTGACGTCATTACAAATACGTATAATTTAGACTATATATATTTTAAAAACAGTTGGAGAGATACAACATTCCTGTCTGAACCCTTTCGTTACCAGGAATTATTTTGAAAGTCAATTTTCAATTTTAATTTCAGATTTTGACCCTTTGTATAGTTATTTTATCGCTTTTATATACAGGGTGTTCCAACTAAAAGGTAACAGACGTGTTTTTTGGTATTTTTTGTGTGAATTTGGAGAAACGCTCGGACACGTCGATTTTGTTTGCGAGGGGGACACCTTTTGGCTATCTTGAAATTTTTGTAGCACTCACCATCTTCGAAGGGTATACTTTACCCCTATATTTTGAATAGGGAAAGTGGGTCTAGTGATACCTTGTTTTGAAGGCCTCTTGAATGTCTTTACAACCGTGTAAAAATTTCAAAAATCTATCCATTAGTGTTTGAGACAATTGCCTTCAAACTTCCAAATTTAACATGGACTGATAAAATAAAAATTTAATCAGAATTTTATATTTTTCGAATTTGATTTTTATTTTATCATTCCATGTAAAATTCGAAAATTTGAAAGCAAATATCTCAAAAACTAATCTATTGATTTTCGAAACTCTTACACGGTTTTAAAGATATTCAAGAGAACTTCAAAAGAAGGTATCACTAGACCCACTTTCCTTATTCAAAATATAGGGGTAAAGTATACCCCTCGAAGATGGTGCGCGCTACAAAAATTTCAAGATAGCCAAAAGGTGTCAGCCTCGCAAACAAAATCGGCGTGTCCGAGCGTTTCTCCAAATTCACACAAAAATGCCAAAAAACACGTTTGTTACCTTTTAGTTGGAACACCCTGTATGTATGATTGATATTTGTTTGTTCTAACACTGTCCATAATTTGTCTACCGGAACGGTATCATATGCTTTTTGTATGTCCACAAAGGTAACATGAATCTCTATATTTCTGGCACTCCTTTTCTCAATTACTTGTTTAAGACAAAAAACATTATCACTACATTAAATTAATTTAACACATAAGTAAAACTTATTTTTTTGTCTTACTTGTTTTTAATGTAAAAGAACAATTTTACATTGCTCAAATTAGCCAATTTTCACACTTTAAAAATTGCAAGCGAAAATCGATACAAAAGCAATGCACCTTGAGGCTTCCTAAATGGAATACCGGAAGTGAACCTTATATAGGAGAACTGTCAAACGGCTAACTAATGGCTCCTAATAGCTACTTTCCAAATACTTCTCGCCTGTAAAGGAATTCTGGGTTATCACTAGGTCACCTAAAATAAATGTCACTTCAACACAGAAAAAAAATTATATGATTTCTAGAAAACGATATCTAGTTTTGAAAAGAGATTCAGTATTTCAAAACAAAAACTGTATCATTATCTTCTCTTAATTCATCATCTTTTTTTAATTCATTGATCTATGGATTGACTGTTGCCATTTCAGTTTAGGACGCCTTTTTTTTCTGCACCCTATTGGTTGCCATTCTAGGGGTTGCCATTCTAGGACTGGCTTTGGTAATCTTTCATCGTTCATCCGTTGTACATGGCCGTAAAATATCAGTTGTCTTTTAGTGATGTCATCTGTTATGTTTCTCTCGATTCCAATTCTTTCTTTTATGGTCTCATTTCTTATATGATCTGTTCTATTTTCATTGGTCTTCTTATGTCATCCACTTCGACACTTTTCAGTTTAGTATTTTGCTGTTGCGCGACAAGTCTCTATTCCATACAACAGCATGCTTTCACCACTGTTTCATGTATGTTAAATTTTACATTCTTTTTTATCTCTCTGTTCCATAAAATACTGTTAAGATAGCCAATAACCTTTTTTGCTTTTACTATGCTTTTTTCAAGTTCTTTACAGTCTGTTCCTGTCTTCTCAAATTTGACACCCAAAAATACATACTCATTGCATGGGTATATTGTTTGTCGATCGTCTAGTTCTCAACTCACTTGATTCGTTTTCAATACATAAGTACTGTGTCTTGTCCATGTTCACTGTTAACCCTTACTTTTGGTATTCTTCCGTTAACTGTCTCATCATATATTCCATGTCTTCTTTATCATTAGCTACAATTACTTGGTCGTCTGTCGTCACTGTAGTGTATATATGATAAATAAGTCGTCTGTCGTCACTGTAGTGTATATATGATAAATAAGTCGTTAAGTTGTCTTCCCATGCCGTGTTTTATGTTTCCAGATTTTTAGAGCTACTGCGATAAATATTTTAAAATTAGTTGGAGAGATACTGAACTGAGATAATGAACATCCCTGTCTTCCTCAATACCTTCGGAACTATTTATAATTAGATATGAGTTTTGCCAAATATAGCTAAGAACACTTTTTGAATGTTAGGCCTGCATCTTGTAAAGGAGTCCTAGATAAAATAGTATAATAGTAGTGTGAGCTAAAATACCTAACATTAGGATTTCGGTAGGTTTAACAATTCAAATTGTGGGAAAAAAATAGCAATATTCTTCAATTTTCAACTAGATGCTGTATCAAAATAAAAAATATTTACAGGGGGTTTCAAAATATCGAGTAATAGATCAATCAATAATAGAACAATTTTCGGATTTTTACTTGATAGTTTAAAAATAAATGTAGATATATTTTTAAGAATTGTTCATACTCGTCTTAGTCTTTTGTTTTTGATTAGTCTTTGTCCTTTGATTAATGTTAGCTGTCTTAAACAAAATCGGCTGTTCATACTCGTCTTTTGTTTTTGATTAGTCTTAGTCATAACCCACTGAAAAAAAAAAATCAATTTCAATAAAAAGGCCCTCTTCAAAAGTCATTTTCTACACAAAACAATCTTATTTAACCTAATCTGTGCACGAAACACAGACACAAAAGAACAAAAGCGAAAAAGAAAAAAAAACAAATAAAATTTTGAGGTTATGTTGAGATTTTCTGTTAAAAACATGATTAATGGCGGTAAATTCAAAATTTCGGCCGCGCGCTTGCGCTCTTCGGACGCCCTGTCCTAAGGATTGAAAGTTGGCAACTCTTAAGACAAAAACTAATCAAAAACAAAAGCAAAAGCATTGTATGAACACTTCTATAAGAAACAGTGGTTTTAACTTTCTCATGACAAGACATATGACTAAACCAAGACAAAAGACTAGACAAAAGACAAGTATGAACGATCCATTTATTTTTATACAGCATCTGATGGGGCACCAAATAACGTCAATTTTTTCCATTTAACCAAAATCCCATGTAGTAACTTTTATTTGAGATATTTGAATACAAAAAGCATATGATACCGTTCCAGTAGAAAAATTATGGACAGTGCTAGAGCAGACTAATATTAATCATACATACATAAAAGCGATACAAGAACTATACAAAGAGTTAAAATCTAAAATTAGAATTGGAAATCGACTTTCAAAAGAATTCCTGGTAACGAAAGGCTTAAGACAGGGATGTTGTATCTCTCCAATTCTTTTTAAAATATATATCGCAGTAGCTCTAAAAAACTGGAAACGCAAAGTACACGGCATGGGAATACAACTTAACGACCGATTTACCACATACACACTACAGTTTGCTGACGATCAAGTAATTGTAGCTAATGATAAAGAAGACATGGAGTATATGATGAGAAAGTTAACGGAAGAATACCAAAAGTGGGGTTAACAGTGAACGTGGACAAGACACAGTACTTATGTATTGGAAACGAATCAAGTAAATTAGAACTAGAGAATGGACAAACAATATCTCCATGCAATGAGTATGTATACTTGGGTGTCACATTTGATAAGACAGGAACAGACTGTAAAGAACTGGAAAAAAGAATAGTAAAAGCAAAAAAGGTTATTGGTTGTCTTAACAGTATTTTATGGAGCAGAGAGATAAAGAAGAATGTAAAATTTAACATATATGAAACAATGGTGAAAAGCACGCTGTTGTATGGAATAGAGACTTCTCGCGTAACAGAAAAATCCAACGCAAAAATGGAAAGTGTCAAAATGGATGCAATAAGAAGATCAATGAGAATATCCAGAACAGATCATATAAGAAATGAGATCATAAAAGAAAGAATGGGAATCGAGGTAAGCATAACGGATGACATCACTAAAAGGCAACTGATATGGTACGGCCATGTACAACGGATGAGCGACGAAAGATTACCAAAGCAGGTCCTAGAATGGCAACCAATAGGGCACAGAAAAAGAGGGCGTCCTAAACTGGAATGGCAACAGTCAATCCAAAGATCGATGAGTCAAAAAAACCTGACGGAAGATGATTGTCAGGATCGAAGGAGGTGGAGAATAGGCGTCGGACAACGTAGAAAAACGTTCTAAACCGACATAGTAGTAGTATTTGAATCAATTTGGTGGCTGTCTGACAGCCATTTCGTAGATTTAAGACTCTTTACTTCTTTCACACATAAAACACCTGAAAATTTCACCTTTCGCATTGTTCCCCATAAAGTCAAACCTTTTTGTTAAACTAGCAATGTTACATGGATACCTCATGCGGTGCCTTTTAGGAATGCTTCGAAAATGCCATAGCCTACCACGGTGTGAAATATCTTTGGAAAATTAGGCTTTTGTTATGTAACAATCACTGGATTTAAAATTTTTTTGAAAAAAAATCTAAAAAAAATTGGAGGAATGGTTTAGGAATAATCAAAACAGCTATAGAATCAAAATTAAAGAACAGGTTTTAAAAAAGTGCAAAAACTAAGCGAAAAACAACTCTTTTTTATGTCGAAGCTTAGAATTTTATAGACTAACTGACTTACAAAAAGACTGATGCAGAACTTATTTTAAAAAAAAGTAAATGGATCCATGACGGATGACGGATCTGATACCTTCATAGCTAGCCTATTAGCATACTTCAAGTGAAGCCATGATATATCAGCCTTGAAAACAGTTTTTGTAAATATCTCAGAAACTAAAGCTCTTACGAAAAATCGCATATTGATACGACGCTCCATTAAAAAGTTAGTATTTTTAAAATTTTGTGTGTGTGTGTATTACTTCTGTCCGTAACACGATAGCTCCTAAACCGCTAAACCGATTTTCATAAAATTTTTAGGTAACATATTGTTCGACACTCTAACGAGCTGATTAGATTTTGGTAAAAATCCATTAATGCTAATGACAGTTTTTTGACAATTACAAAATCTAAAAAATGCAAACTTTTTAATAGAGCGTCGTGAGGTTTCGGAATATAGTAGACTCATTGACTTCTATACCCTACGGGTAGACCCGGCATGGGCCAAAATTGCCATTATATCAAGCTTTTATCGCAATTGACCAAATACAAGTAAGAATTTAATGAGCAAAATAGGGATGAAAATAGAATTTCGGTTTGGTGAGTCCGGAAACATGCAACATCGCAAAAATATTCTATTTGCTTGTCTTGGATAAAAAAGGGCAGTGGCGGCGCAAAATAAAAATTTTGAATTCCACTAGAATTTTTTTATCAACAATTTTCTGTTTGAATAATAAATAATTCATGAATACTTACTTGTGTGTGTTTACAAAATTCTCTTCAGTAAAAAAAAGAGTAAAAAGAATTTCTAAGCATGCTAAGTGCAGTGGATGTATTAAAATTATTGTTTTCATCTTAGAACTTTACAAATGTTGTACCTTCCAGGTAAAATATTTTCTTTCTTTGAACAAGGGTCTTCTTCAACTCTTCTTTTCTTGGGTGGACTACAAGTTATGCTCGTGTCAGATGAAATTTCGGAACTAAAAATTTCAATTCGGAATGGGACAACCGGGCGCCGGGCCAACTCGGCGCCGCCAACAGGGCGCCACGCCGGGCCTAATGGGTGCCGGGCCAACTCAGCGCCGGACTATTTTTTTTTTCGATAAAATGTGCAGATAAAAACAAAATAAATATGTTATTTATACAAAACTTTCAACATCTCTTAAGTCGAGTGTTGAAATTTGGTAGGTGTAGTTTTCTGCGACTTGAAACACCGCCAAGTTCCATATTCGATACATATCGATGCATAAATAAGAAAGTCCGCCATTTTGGATGCGCCATTTTAATTTTTTTAAGTTTGTTTTTCATCTGCACATTTTATCAAGAAAAAATATTTTAGTCCGGCGCCCAGTTGACTCGGCGTCAAGTTGGCCCGGCGTCCAGTTGGCCTGCCGCCCAGTTGGTGGCGCCGAGTTGGCGGCGCCCAGTTGTCCTAGACTGCAACACATTTCAGGGGTCTGGTACGTTTTACCACCTTTCTTAAAACTACGAAGTTTTTTGAAAAATAATAATTTTAGACCATTTTATAGTGATTTCTAAAAAAAAAATTGCGGACTATCGTTGATTTTGTTAAAAAAATTGAAATTGAAACATTCTTAAAACCCCATTAAAACCCATACAAATTGCTACAAAAGAAGCATTTTCTCATTTCAAACTGAAACAAAACGGTCCCTGACGTCTATCAGCTGTCAACAAAAACTTGAAATAACTAAGGTCACTGATCGAAATCGGGTCAGTTTTTTTGGTCCTTTTATGAAAATGCACAATTTTTAAAAAAGCATGAAATTCAAAACAAAATCAAGAAAACTATGATTCCTACATTTTTACAAATAAAAATTAGTTTAATTGAACATTATATCAATTTTTATTCCTTAAAACACTAAAAATTAATAATTATTTACTTTTTTAAAATTTATCGAAGGTCTAACTGAACAAAAGCAAACTGAACCCATCCGTATCGAAATGAACCAAATCAAACCGAATCTAACGGTTCGGTTTGGTTCGGTTCGATTTGCTTAAACTGAACCGAACCTAACCGAATATAGCTAAACCTAACCTAAACAATCCTAGCGGAACCTAACCGAACATACTCAAACTGAACCAACCTAACCCAACCTAACCCAACCTAACCCAACCTAACCCAACCTAACCCAACCTAACCCAACCTAACCCAACCTAACCCAACCTAACCCAACCTAACCCAACCTAACCCAACCTAACCCAACCTAACCCAACCTAACCCAACCTAACCCAACCTAACCCAACCTAACCCAACCTAACCTACCTATTGTTAATAAATATAGTAAAAGTTGTTAGGTTTATGTCCAGGGGGTAACCATTGTCCATAATCGTCGGAAATCGAGTTAGGATTAGTGTATGCGACCATAAACATTGAGTGGCGAGTGAGTGTTTGGTCTTCAATTTTTTTAGGGAAATTTTTCAAAATCTTTTTTTGGGCACTCTGGGCACCCTAATAAACCGTAATCTGGTCACCCTAATCCATCGCAATCAAAGAAAATGGGTAATCGAAGTGTCACAAATTTTTTGTTGGTTTCTATTCTTCTTTTATATTATGTAGGACAAAATTATTAATTAAACTAAGTGACCTTATTAAGTAAGACAGCATGATAGTCAAATGACATTAGAAGGACATAAACATATGATACCGGCCTGTAGACCGGTCGTGGTGGTCATATAATAATAAATATATACTTTCGCGATGAAAGACCAAAATTTAACTTAAAATTACTGTAAAGTCCGCAAAAAACATTAAATTTATCGAAATTTATAAAAACATAGATCAGTGTGTGTAACAATTCATCAAGTGACGTGACCGTGACATGTCAAAAGTTTGGTTCAAAAAAACAAAAACAACTGGATAAAAATCGGTATGTAAGCATTTAAAAAGAAATCATTTTTAAGAAAATCAAATACTTTTTTTTAATTTTCATGCAATGCAAAAAAAAGTGCGGGGAAGTGACACTTTCTGAATCAAAATGTGTGAGGGTAAAATCGCACGGTCGCAGAAAAAACTATCTATCGTGACGCTACTGAACTTTCTCGTGTTTTAGGAAAAACTATCCGTCAAGACGACTTACCCATGAAATGTTGTTTTTTTATGGATTTTTTTTCTTCTTTTGCACAAAAAACAATTTTGGACCATGTTTAAACTCAAATAGTTACTTCTAAACTTGTTTTTAAACGTTTTAAGATTTCTTTTTGTAATATTCCCGCACAAAATTCAAAAAAAATCAAAAAAAATTTCCGTACTTAGACAACATTGTCTATCAGTTTTCCCTGTATACACGGACTAACAGGTAGAATCACTCAAAATACGGCAGGTGGATTAAAGGTAGCCAGCTGCTTTTCTGTCGCACTTATGCCGTCAGTGTGAAAGAGATAAAAGTACCCTTATATTATCTAGGGTATTATTAGCATGCAAAATCACCCTATCTTTGTCCGTTTCACATGTTCAATAATGTCTATCTCTGTTTTTATGGTAAAAGAAATACCCGACCATAGGAACCAAATTGGATAGGGTCAATAAAAAATGCCTTGTCTTTCCGTCTCTAACGCCCTTTTAGGGCGTTATACAATGAGTAGACTACATTTTTCTCAATAATGTGCGTAATAACCAAGAACTTTTTAAGAACTTTAGTTTCTGAGATATTAACAAAAAACTGTTTTGAAGGCTGCTTGAAGATTCCTCATGGATCCATTTATTATTTTTTTTTTTGATTTAAGCATTTTGAAGAGCCTCAAAAATTCTACTAATTTACCATTGTAAACTTTTGTCTATTTTTAATAATAACAAAGTTAGCAATGGTGGAAACTTAATTTGGAACACTCTGTATAGAGCAGCAGAAAATATAATTCGAATCGCCATGATTATTTTCAATTTCCGTAGGTGGAAGCAAAAGAGAAAAACCAAAAAATTCGAACGGTTTAAAAATGATAAAATAAAATACAGCAACGAAAAAACAAATTCTATAACATTGCGGTACTGTCTGTCTTATACGTACCTTTGGTAAAAGTACTGGTTCAAAATTACAAACCATCCAGTTTTCTATATTTGGTCATCGTATCACACCATATAAGTGAAAATCAAATTACTACATTCAGTTCATACTTACTCAACTCGTATAGATTGTTTGTAAGTTTGTAGCAAATGCGACCATATGTTTTAAAAACAATTATTTTGTAGTGATTTTGACAAAAGATTAATAGTATAATATACACCAAGGGACTAAAGTGTAACTTTTTATCCCGAGGCGAAAAATTTGTAACTCGACCGAAGGGATCAAGGAATAATGGCATCAGTTCAATACAAAAACTGGTTTCTTAAGTATCAAAGCAATCTATCCGCAATATCTTCCGCTCTTATCTGTCTGTCACCGTGTTCATCCATCTGGTTCCCGCATGTTTCTTCAAATCGTCCACGCTTCTCATTTGGTGTCTTCTCCTACTTCTTTAATTTTCCCAAGGTCATCAGTTTACAATATATCTGCTTCATCCAGATTTCAGATGTTTGCGGATGATACGTGAATTTACTTAAAAGGCAATTCTTTGGAACATATTATTAATTGATTAAATTCTGACTTAAAATTAGTTTTAAATTGGTTAAATACAAACAAATTAAAGTTAAATGTTAATAAAACGAAATATATGACAATAAATTTGAAAAGTAATCCATTAAATTTAGAAATTCAAATGGCGTATATAGAAAAAAGTTTCGGGGTGGGCCCGAGACAGTTTTGGGGGGGGCCCCGAGACCTCATGAGGCTGTATTTTATGCTATTTTATGTTTGTATTCATGAAATATGTGAAAAATATCCAAAAAAATCTT
The DNA here is from genome assembly GCA_963576565.1 of Aspidapion aeneum. NCBI lineage: Eukaryota > Metazoa > Arthropoda > Insecta > Coleoptera > Brentidae > Aspidapion > Aspidapion aeneum. Next base: position 15,810,332 of record OY755047.1, read on the forward strand.
AGCTTCGGGGGGGCATGGGCCCCCCAGGTATATACGCCAGTGAAATAAACAATGAAAAATTGGAAATCGTGAATTCATTCAAATATCTAGGAATTATAGTAGACTCAGAATTAAAGTTTAATTTATACTACGATAATATCATCTCGAAAATAGCAGCAAAAATTGGATATTTAGGAAGAAGAAATCATTATTTATCATTTTTCTCAAAAAACACATAATTTTGCCATATTTTTTGTATTGCTCAACTATTTTATATTCAGCTAATGAAGACATTCTGGAAAAATTACAAATTTTACAAAATCGTGCAATGAGAATAATTTTAAATGCAGATAAATAAGCCAAAATAAAAACAATGTTAAAGAAATTAAACTGGCTAAATGTAAAAAATTTAATAGTTTATAATGTTTGTATTTTTTTAAATAAAATTAATAATAATTTACTACCAGATTCCTTAAAACAATTTATTAATCAAAATTATAATTATCATTCTTACAATACCCGGACAAAAGAAGATTTTCATTTAAGCACTACTTACATCAAAATTAGTTGTTCAAAAATCAATATTTTCAAAGGGCTTGAGTGAATACAATAAATTAAACGTGTCAATTAAAAATGAACCAAATTTAAAAAAAATTAAAAAAAGTATAAAAAAATATTTATTTTCAATACAATTTATATAAAGTTATTAAATTTTATCAATATAGTGTTAGGTTATACCTTTTTATTTATTTGTTTTATAAATTTAAATTTTAAGTATAGTTTTAAGTTAATTTAAGAAAAAATTGTAGCAAATATGCTAAATAAAAGCTTAAAACAAAAAAAAAAACAAAATCCATCGTCTTTCTACCTGATATTATGATCGGAAAATTTCCATTTTAATTTTCCTACTTCCCCTTTCACAACCCTTACTTTTGTTTTATTTCTTATCAATTAATTCCTTTTTCTACTGTTAGCCTTATATGTAACATTTGTCTTTCCATTAATCTTTGGGCTTGTGTTACTTTATCTATGTTTGATTTGTAAATGTCCAGGTCTGGGATCCATAGAGAAAGTGGTGAACAATGGTTATACACACTTTTGTTTTGAGGTTCTGAGGATATTTTTATTTTTTAATATGTAGCTTAATTTAACGAATGCTGCACAGGCCAGTCTTACTTGTCTTGATCTCAGCTGTTTGGTTTTATTTTTTTAGTTTAATAATTTGTCCCAGGTATATATATTCCCCTAGTTCTTCTATTTTCTCTTGGTTTATTCTGATCGTGATATCTATCTTCATCTGTGCTTGTTATGATTTTACTGTATAGTTAATACTCAAGTCTATATTTTTAGCTGCTGTATCCATCATTTTTATTAGTTCTTCTTTCTTATCTATTATTGTCCGCTTACTTTGATACCTATTTCCTCCCAATCTAAGTTTTTAAAAGCATCTTCTAGGGCCTGGTTAAATAGTTTAGGGGATATTGTGTCACCCCTCCTGACAACTCTTCTTATGAGGATTGGCTTGGTTCTTCGTGGGTTTTGATTAATGGTGTTGCTTCGCTATATATATTGGCTATTAAATCTGTGTATCTGTAATCTATTCGGGTATTAATTAAAGATGCTTTTAGTTCCCAGTGCTTAATGCTATTGAAAGCTTTTTCAAAGTCTATAAACACAATATATTCAAGAAAAGGAATATCTTGCTTGAAAAATTTGCAAATCGAATGACTTTGGCCATCGATCTCTCAATTAAAACATTTTATGTTGCCCGTATGTTTATGGTATTTTTTTTAATATAATTTTTATTTTTTTAGTTTGAACAGAGAATTCCTTTATTTTTAAGACTGATTTTTCTCAGGCTTCCATAGGCCAAATTCCTTGTGGTATTACTCTTTTTAAAATTAGGTAAATATCAAGAAAATTAAAATATTGTAGACAAGCAGACGTCGTCGCATTAATTTGATATAATTTTTTTTCTGTGCACGATTCAAAAGCTGGTTAAAATTATATCCCTCCTGAAAATATAATAACTATTCAACAAAGAAAAGTCTATGTCATTTTTAGCTCACACTACTACTTTCTATAGTAGTGTGAGCTATGGTGAGAAAAAAAAGTTGCTCCGATTTCAAAGTTTTTTTATATCTTTGCGTTCAGATGATTTTGAAACTTTTTTGTTGCGCCGTCGTCTGTCTGTATGTCTGTCTGTAACGACCAACCCGCATAAGTAAAAAACCGCTTGTCCGATTTAAATGAAATTTGGTACCTAGGTTGGGTCTTGGGACGTAATGGTTCCATTTCAAAATGAACAAAATGTAGGTTTCAAAAATTAGATTTTATGTGAAAATATGGCGTGTGATATTAAACGAAAGGTAATTAAGTCTGGAGTTAAACAAAATGAATTTTAGTTTATTTAAAGAAAAAGGGTGGGGGTAGATTTTAAAATTTAAGTTAAGAAAGGTAACTGAGTCTGGATAAAATATATTTCAGTTTTTAGTTATATTAGCTCACACGTACACTATACCTACAGTACCTAGTGTGAGCTTAGGTGCCCATAGATTGGCAGAGTATTTTTTAATGTGGACTTTAAATAAAAATGTGACAGTCCCAGTAACGAGTCCAAAAACAAAATATTAAAAATTACATGGCAATTTTTAAATTACTCTTAACATTGCGTGTAAGTAAGTACACATTGTAAAATACTTTTACAACGGTTTCTTGAATATTTTCGCAAAAACAATTGACGTTGCGTGTCTCTTTTTTTTTTGACCCAGACAAAACAAAAGCAAAATAATACAAGCCAATATTTACACATTAATGCTGGGTTTATACAGATAAAATAAACATATTTGCTGTTTATACAACCAAATAAAATAAAATTAAAGTAAATTTTAACACTGTTTTTGTAAAAAACGAAGGATATTTGGATTAAACCATTGGCTTGCTTAAAAATGGTACTAAAAACAAAACACAAATTTCTGCACCAAAACAACAACAAAGAATTATCAAATACCAAATTGCAAATAATGCAAGGACCTAAAATTATAAACAACAAGTGAAATTAAAGAAAGAAAAATAAGAATTAAGTTTTTGCTTCGACCGGGACTCGAACCCGGGATCTCTTGCTCTCCAGGCAAACATTCTAAACATTGAACTACCGAAGCCGTACATAAATTTTCGGAAAACTTCCATCTATGCAGGCTGCGGTGTCTCAATACAAGAACGAGAAATTCTCAGGGTATTAACTCGACCAAGTCATCCAACTGATCTCTTTAATTCTTCTTTCCGACTGTCAAAGGTATGATATCGGCTTCGGTAGTTCAATGTTTAAAATGTTTGCCTAGAGAGCAAGAGATCCCGGGTTCGAGTCCGCCGAAGCAAAATTTTTTTTCTTACTTTTCTTTCTTTAATTTCACTTGTTGTTAACAACAAAGAAGTTATGTAACGCAACATCGCATATGCGCATCTGCGCCCATCAGTTTTCAGAAAAAAAAAGTTGACCAACTTTTTATTTTAATTAAAATTTTTATATTTATCTGGTTCTGTAAAAACAACTACAAAATAGAGTTAACTATTTTATTATTATTTTGTCGGTTTAGAACGTTTTTCTACGTTGTCCGACGCCTATTCTCCACCTCCTCCGATCCTGACCATGATCTTCAGTCAGGTTTTTTTTACTAATTGATCTTTGGATTGACTGTTGCCTTTCCAGTTTAGGACGCCCTATTGTTTGCCATTCTAGGACCTGTTTGGTAATCTTTCATCGTTCATCCGCTGTACATGGCCGTACTATATCAGTGGTCTTTTAGTGATGTCATCCGTTATGGTTCCCTCGATTCTCATTCTTTCTTTTATGATCTCATTGTTTATATCATCTGTTCTGGATATTCTCATTGATCTTCTATTGCATCCATTTTGACACTTTCAATTTTTGTTTGTATTTTTCTGTTAATTTTACATTCTTTTTTATCTCTCTGCTCCATAAAATACTGTTAAGACATCAATAACCTTTTAAGTTTTACTATTATTTTTTCCAGTTCTTTACAGTATTTCTTATCAAATGTGATACCCAAGTAAACATACATATTCATTGCATGGAGATATTGTTTGTCCATTGTCTAGGTGTAATTCAGTTGATTCGTTTCCAATACATAAGTACTGTGTCTTGTCCATCGTTCACTGTTAACCCCCACTTTTGGTATTCTTCCGTTAACTTTCTTATCATACACTCCCATGTCTTGTTTATCATTAGCTACAATTACTTGGTCGTCAGCAAACTGTAGTGTGTATATGGTAAATTGGTCGTTAATATGTATTCCCATGCAGTGTACTTTACGTTTCCAGTTTTTTAGAGCTACTTTGATATATATTTTAAAAAGAGTTGGAGAGATACAACATTCCTGTCTTAAGCCTTTCGTTACAGGAATTCTCTTGAAAGTCGATTTTCAATTTTAATTTTAGATTTTGATCCTTTGTATATTTCTTTTATCGCTGTTATGTATGTGTGATTGATATTAGTTTGCTCTAACACTGTCCATCATTTTTCTACTGGAACGGTATCATATGCTTTTTGTAGGTCCACAAAGGTAACATGAGTCTCTATATTTCTGGCACGCCTTTTCTTAACTTTTATTGTTAATTTTAATCTGTATGAACCCAGCATAATTTTTTTTTGAAGAGAGATAAAATAAAACATTATTGAAGAGAAAGTTTGTCTGGTTATTTATCAATAAACCGATCAAAAATATGGGTTAATATTTAAAAAAATATTCTTATCGACGGAGTTCTCACGACTGAAAATGTAAAAACAAAAAAAATAAGAGTATTGACTTGCAAGACTCAATATTTAACACCACAATCGTCTTAAACAAACAGTTTTTGTTCAACTCTTTGTTTTCTGAACAAATATTGACATTCTAGAGTAACACCCTTTGTACGTTTGGATAATGTACAGAGAGAGTAAGTATTGCGGTTTTGTGTTTAACTCTTTTTCTACCTGTCTGTTTATTCAAGAAAGAGCTTTACTGGATTATTTTTATAGATAGTATAATACTAACATAATAGAAAAAGCACTAGAAGAGGGAAAAGTTTGCTCTGTAGTCTTTCTAGACATAGCTTTAATTTTAAACTAAAATTTTTTTGCCGAATCAATATCTACGGACACGGCAGTGACCGCCAAGTGCGTGTAAAATGCTGTACCATCTTTTCTTGAAACATTTCAGCCATATTTGACCTATCTAAAACTCTACTTCGGAATGAGCTACGAAACTCAAACTTTGCACAGTCGAAGATCTTCATAGAGTTAATAATCTCTCCAAGTTTTATGAACTTTCCATAAAGTAGTAAAGTGGTTAAGAAATTTCAAAAAAATTCAAAATTGCCAATTACTCATCAAAATTCTACTAAACTTCCAGACATGCAACAAAGCTGAAATTTGGCAAACTGATAGAAATTATGACTAAACCGTTGGAAAAAATCAAAAAACCCCAAAATTCTAATTTACTTTCCTCCCCTATACATGGAAAATTATGTAAAAGTTACATTGCCCACTTCCAGAAACGCCAGAGAAGCTGAGCTTTGGAAAGCCAATAGGAACTATGATAAAACTACAGACAAAAATTTAACCGAACCGAACCGAACCGAAGACCCCAAAATTTAAATTAACTTTCCTTCCCTATAAATGTATAGTTATGCAAAAGTAACATTCCCCACTTCCAGAGACAGAGGTGGCTTTGGAAGACCGATAAGAATTATGATAAAACTATAGAAAAAAAAAATTAAAAACACCATAATTTAAATTTACTTTCCCTTCCCCATAAATGTAAAATGTAAAAAGAAACATTTTTCACTTCCAGGAACGCTAAAGAGCTGAGATTTAGAAGGCTGATAGGAACTATGATAAAACCATAGGAACAAATTAAAAAATTTTAAAATATTTATTTATAAGACATTGCAAAAGTTTTGAATAATAATCCGCATATTTTACTACTTTAAAACTTAAATATTATCCAAATCCTTTAAAAAAGGAATGAAATCATAACAAAAACATTTTATGTAAAAAAAGCCAAGTACGCGAAAAGTAAAGCCAAGTTCTCCAATATAAATTTCAAATGAAAGGTTCTTACTCCCACTAAGCACAAAATCGTAAAAAACGTTAAATAAATGTTGAAAAAAATATGTTTTTTTTCTAACACAAATTTGTGTTAAAATTAAGTCAACTTTTGACATTAAAAAACATGTAGAAAATCCTAACGAAAATTTCATGCAAAAGCATACCAAAAATATATTTCTTAATAACGTTAAGAAACCAATACTTTAAAAAACCATAATTTTATTAACATTAAAAATAATACCATCAATATGTGGTTATTTTTATAATGTTTTTCCTAGATCTCATTTCTAACGTTAAATTTAAGATATATGAAGCTAATAAATGTTTTGTTTTATTTAAAAAAAATATAGTATAGAGGGCGCTGCCGCATAGTTCCACTACCAGAACGGGCCATCGCCATTTTAGTTACGTTTCGCTGCGAGTTCATAAGAGTCGGAAGCAGATACGCTTTGTGCAATTTTCGTTAAAATATTTACCTTTTGTAGAAACAAACATGGTAAATTAAAAAGCACAGTTATTAATAATGATAGTGAATACATATTTGGATAGGAATATACACCAGTTGTGTGGAAAAAGATGGTATAGTTAAAGAACAACAAGTTTGTATGCAGTGATTTAAATGAAGCATCACAAAATTAGGTAAGAAAAGTAAAAAAAAGTAAAAAATTGTTTTGTATGGAATATCGCATACCTAACGTTATACGTAATCAAACAGGGAATGTGACAATTCACCGCGGACGATTAGCCGCCGGACCATAAGCAGCGTATTAATTTGAGGCAGAATTCGCAAGCCTGGCAGTGGGACCAAACGAATGCTTCGTTTGCATTCATGCCAAAGTGAATACGCGCCTTGAAATTGTTTGCCTTGTATTCACTTGAGCATGAATTTTTTGGCCTCGTAGCGAAGGCACTTACTACAAAATTATTGTTTACATAGAATTTTAAATTTTATTTTAGAAGCTACGGATCCGAATTTTCTTTACTGTGTCGAGTCACGAAAACCTCAACAGACTGTTGCTGCTCTGCGTTTCCAAAATAGAAGAATTTTATTTACGTTATTTATGTTACTTTATCTTTAGAGATATTTGAAAAAAATATTTTTTTTCATTGTTAAAAAAACATTTATTTTTCAATGTTACAATAACATTTCTTTTCCACTGTTAAAAATCAATATTTTTTTAACGTTCGAAAAGCATTTCAAAAAACGTTATAAAACATAAGATTATTTTTCTAACGTCAGAAAACGGGTTATTAAGCTTCTTTTTCATTATGAATATGACGTTGGACTAACATCCAACCTAACGTTATGTTTTTAAATTAAACATTATTTGACATTATTAAAACGTTTTATGTTTAGTGGGGCTAGTTTGGAATTTTTTTTCTAAAGTTGGCTGTTACGGCTGCAGTGCTTAATTAAACATAAAGAAGTTTGGCTGTAATAGCAAAGTTAAAAAAAAAAACATTTCCAAACTAGTAAGAACATTTCATTTTGAAATTTTGATTGGAAAACTTGGCTTTACTTTTATCTCAAATCTTTTACCGAATACCCTTTTCGCGTACTTTTCCGCTTTTTTTTACATTGAGTGTTTTTGTTATGATTTAACTTTTCTAGTAAATTAAGTAATAAAATTGGTAATTAGTCTTACTGACTAGATGGTACGACAATAAAGACAGTCTGTTTGACAAATAATTTTAAAAAAATAAATAGTTGTTCGGCCTACAAGACTAATGCAATATGTATGAACCATGGCTATTGTTAAATGCTGTGTATGTAAGTATTGTAAGTAATGTATTTTTGCGCCATTTTTGCAGCCTCTTTTGTACTTTTATAAGCTCGGAATACATGCTTTTCATGAATGAAAGGCGTCCACAATTTAGAGGCTAAAGGCCCTATTATGCGCTCCTTCACAATACCCTCGAACCTCATTTACAAGTCTGCATTTTGCAGCGTCTCGAATACAAGGTAAATTTAAATCTACTTTAGAAACATTGCCATTTTTAAAATTAATTTTTAAACACATACTTTCAAAAAAGAGTTTAGTTTGCTTAAGCAAAGTTTTGGAGATATTTAATATTTGCAGTTTTATCGCCTGCATTTTTCGATGTTTATTTAAAGACTTCATCAGTGCCCCGCCAAGTTCGCGTAAACTGCTGTACCATCTTTTTTTGAAACATTTCAGCCCATATTTGACCTATCTAAAACGCTACTTCGGAATGAGCTATGAAACTCAAACTTTGCACAGTTGTAGATCTTCATAGATTTAATAACCCCTACAAGTTAGTAGTAAAGTAGTTACGAAATTTCAAAAAACGTCGAAATTACCACTCACTCACTCACTCATGTATAGATCATCAAAATTTTAGTGTACTTCCAGACGTGCTACAAAAGCTGAAATTTGGCAGACTGATAGAAGTTATGACCAACTTTTGGAAAAAATCAAAAATCCCAAAATTCTGATTTATTCCCCTCCCCTATACCTGTAAAGTTATTTAAAAGTAATATTGCTCACTTCCAGAAACGCTAGAGAGCTGAGCTTTGGCAGGCTGATCGGACATGTAATAAACTATAGAAAAAAATTTAAAAACCCCAACATTTGAAATTGCTTCCCTTCCCTACAAAAGTAAAGTTATGTAAACGTAACATTTTTGCCTACTTCAGAAACGCTACGGAGCTGAGCTTTGGAAAACTGATAGGAACAATAAAACTATAGGAAAAAAAATTAAAAACACCAACATTTTAATTTACTTCGCTTCCCTATAAATCTAAAGTTATGTAAAAGTAATATTGCTCACTTCCAGGAACGCTAGAGAGTTCAGCTTTAGAAGGCTGATAGGAACTATGAAAAAACTTCAAAATTTTTATTAAGGCATTGGTAAAGTTTAAAAAAATGAGTCATCATCAATCATAACAAAAACATTTCATATAAAAAAACCAAGTTCCGCGAAAATGGTATCCGTAAAAAGAATTGAGATAAAAGTAAAGCCAAGTTCTCCAATAAAAATTTCAAAATAAAAGTTTTTAACTAGTTTGGAAATATTTTTCTAAACTTGGCTATAACGACGGCAAATGATTCTTAAGCACAGTGCTAAAATGAACATAAAGAACTTTGGTTGTAATAGCAAAGTTAAAAAAAATTCGACACTAGTAAGACCCCTTCATTTGAATTTGTGTTGGAGAACTTGGCTTTACTTTTATCTCAATTCCTTTTACTGAATACCATTTTCGCGTACCTTGGCTTTTTTAAATGAAATGTTTTTTTGTTATGATAAATTAATTTTCGGGCTGCTCCCTCAAAGCGGGGTAGTAGTCTAAAAAAGATCCTCATTTATTAAGTGATGCACTAAATTATTCCTAATTATCAGTGATTATGTCCTGTCTTACAATCAAAGTTATTATCCAGACTTAGTGCAGTTTGACTTTATTCTATTTTAACCGTTAGGATGTTATAATTTAAGAAAAATGTCCGGTTTTTTTGGCCCACCCGGTATAAAGCACTGATTGAGAAAATTCAAAACTCTTCTAAAAAGTGCTGGATAAAAGTTTTTGATAAATGGTTTGATCGAATGAACAAGTGTAGAGAGTTAGGAAAATAATATTACAAATATTATAACAAATAAAAGAAAAACTTTCTCTATTCAGAAAGATAAGATATACAAGTTCTAAAAAACTTTTCTGATCCAAATGCGCTAATAAAGTCAGATTTTGAATGACAAGAAGTTGATTTACTTACTGTAGCCGCAGATATAGTTCGGGATATAACAACATCAGAAGTTACGGAATGAAAGAAACTTTTCAAATATCTCGAGGAAAACTTAGAAAAGCTTATCACGTAAAGACTTCCACTAACTTATTATATTATCAGATAAATTCTTCTTATATTTCGCCACTGAACAATTTGAACAAAATGTACAGTTAATTATGGAATTAGAGGCGATAATAAATGTAATAAAACGGGGTTTGAAGATAAATGGTTTTTTTAGCCATTTATAAGTTTGTATTTATTTTTTTATTTTGATATTGTTTTTAGGATCAACAAGCACTATGTATATGCAAGACAAGGTTAAAAAGCAGAAAAATTTATGGCAACTACCTGCTTGTTTTTAGACCGATTTTCAGGTTTGCTATATTTTTATATAAGTTGTGTTTGGCTAATCTGATCTTGAGTCACTAACTCTAGAATAATTTAAATTTTGTAACTGTTAACAAATTTCGCGAAGTATTTTGAGTTTTTGAAACATATGTTAGGCTTATGCTGGTGTGTTGTCTCTTTGTCCAGAGTGTTTAAAGTACAGTTTTTTCTTTCTCTGTAAAGCATTATGGCCTTGGAGTTCAAGCCAATGAGCCAATGAACAGCAGGCTCGATATTCAAAGCAGGGTTGATTTCAGATAAAAAAATTAAATTAATATAATGTTATACAGCAAACCTGAAAATTTGCCTAAAAACATGTCACTGGTTGCCAGAAATTTTCTTTAGTCTTAACCTAGTCTTGCATATAAATGATGCTTCTTTATCCCAAAAAGAATATTAAAATCAAATCAAAAATACATAAAAACTAATTATAAATGGTTAAAAAACCTAAAAAATCTTCATATCCCGTTTTGTTACATATAGCCAGATTTTAAACTACTGTTGTTCCAATAATACTGGTTATAATTCTTAATATAATATTATAACTTACTAAACCTCTACAATACACATTTTCCAGAAACGTTGAAGAAAATGTATCACGTACTTACTTAATTCTTATATAAATGATATTTCCAGATAAATCCCTCGTATTTTTCGCCACCACGGAGCAAAATCAGCACAATAGGCCCCAAATTAGAAGCCCCACCTAGATTTGGCCCTTCAAAAAAAATGAGAACAATACGATTTTAACCTTTCAAGCATTTGCCCCATTTCCTATACCTAACAAAAAGTGATTGGGTATTTGAGTTTGATCAAATTTGTGGCCATATGGATAATGAATTTAAGGTGGACAATTATATTAATACAGACAAAGAAGTTAATAAACAATCAATTCATAAACGGACATCCAGTACCTGATAATTGGAAAATTGCATTTATAGTCTCAATACATAAAAAAAGGAAACAAGCTGGATTGCAACAATTACAGAGGAATTTCAGTAACCAGTACTCTAAGTAGATTGTACTGTAGGAGCTTTAGAAATCTAATAGAGAATGATTTTCATGCGCCAGAATAAGAAGAGCAAAGTGGGTTTTATGCAGGCAGATTTTGTAGTGAGTAAAGTAATATAAAGACTCATGTTACCTTTGTGGCCCTAGAAAAAGCATATGACACAATTTGTACTTGAATGTCACAGTTGATAAGACAGGAACAGAATCTAAAGAATTGGGAAAAAGAATATTAAAAGCAAAAAAAGTTACTGGATGTTTTTAACAATATTTTATACAGTAAAGAGATAAAAAAGAATGTAAAATTTAACATATATGAAACAATGGTGAAAACATGTCGCGTAACAGAAAAATACAAAATAAAAAAGGATAGCAATGAAATTTATGCAATAAGAAGATCAATGAGAATATCTAGAACAGATCATATAAGAAATGAGACCATGAAAGAAAAAATGGGAATCGAGGGCACGGATGAAATCACTAAAAGACAACTGATATGGTACGGCCATGTACAATGGATGAACGATGAAAGATCAGCGGGTCCTAGAATGGCAACCAATATAGAGCGCAGAAAAAAGGGCGTCCTAAACTGGAATAGCAGCAGTCAATCCAAAGGTCAATGTTTAAAAAAAACCTGACAAAAAATGATTGCCAGCATCGAAGAATGTAGAATAGGCGTCGGACAACATAGACAAACGTTTTAAACTGACGTAGTAGTAGTAGTATTAATAAACATAATACAAAACAAGTGTGAAAATGACATAAATGCATCTGTGTATGTAACCTTTTAATGTAGATTTTCTTTTCAAATTTCTTCTAGATTGATCTCAAGATTGCGTCAATACAGGAAACCACCTCTCATCTACATGTGTATGCAATGCACCGTTGCGTATATCAAGTTTGTATCTCCAAAAACCGGAAGAACTTACATAAAATGTGGTAACCTGAAACATAAGCTTGTGCTTTGTACACGCACCCTTTTTACATTTCCGGCACGGACCTAGTCACGTGGAGAGTGATAGGAAATCTTGAAATAATATTATGTTTAAACGTAAATTTTAGTACCTGTGTATTAAAAATCAAAAGGTACTACAAGCCGCATAAGAAGAGAGAGGTGTCAGATAGGGTGAAACAATATCCCCTAAACTATTTAGCCAGGCCCTAGATGTTTTTAAAAGCTTAGATTGGGAAGAAAAAGGCATCAAAGTAAGCGAACAATACTTGAACCACCTAAGATATGCTGATGATATCGCCTTAATCACAGACAAGAAAGAAGAACTGATAAAAATGCTGGAAGAACTAGATATAGCAGCTAAACATATAGGCTTAAGTATGAACTAAAACTAAAATCATAACAAACACAGATAAATATATTACGATCAGAATAAACCAAAAGAAAATGGAACAGGTAGAGGAATATACATACCTGGGACAAATTATTATTAAACTAAAAAAATAAAACCAAACAGCTGAAATCAATAGACGAATAGGATTGGCCTGGGCAGCATTCGGTAAAAAAGGCTACATATTAAAAAAATTAAAATATCCTCAGTACCTGAAAACGAAAGTGTAATACCAATGTATCCTTCCTGTACTTACCCAGGGATCCCAGACCTGGACACTTACAAAATCAAACATGGATATGGTAACAAAAGCCCAAGGATCAATGGAAAGACAAATGTTACATGTTAAGCTAACATATAGAAAAAGGAATGAATGGGTAACAAATAAAACAAAATTAAGCATGTTAGAGGAGAAGTAGCAAAATTAAAATGGATATTCATAATATCAAACAGAAAGACGATCGATGAAAGAAATGTATTGTAAACTGGAGACCTTGGGAAAATAAAAGAAGTAGGGGAAGACCCCAAATGAGATGGACGGAAGATTTGAAAAAAACGCGGGAACTAGATGGATGAACATGGCGACAGACAGAGAAGAGTGGAAGATATTGGGAAAGGCCTATGTCCAAAGATGGATTGAAGAAGGCTAAATAGATAGATAGATAGATAGACTTTTTCTGACCATTGATAGCAGTTGAAAGGTTCTTTGCCCAAAAGTAGCTTTCAAAAAAGCAACCCATCATACCAACCTTTTCAGCAATCGATGGAAAAAAATTAATTTAAAAAAATTCTCTTTGCCAGATAGTATGTAAAACTTTTGATTATTATGCTTGTTGATTTTTTTTATATATTTTTTTAGAATCACCTAAAAAATAGACCGGTGTACTGTGGCCTAAAAACATTTAGCAATACATATGGCCCATTTGTGCTCCCTGCTTTAACCAAAATAAGCTATCAATAGTAGGAAATAAAAATATCGACAGAGGTTAAAAAAAAAGGCCAAGCTCTAAAGAATAGATTATAATACAATATGATTATGTTTTGAAAATCCATCTGCCAGAGGGATGCACATGCTATCCCATAGCCTACTGCCCCTATTTTCAAGTGTTTTCTGAAAGAGATACATCTAGAGGGTCCCTCTATTGCGGCAGTGAGTATAACAATATAAAATTTAAATTTGTTACACTGTATTAAAATTCATTGACGTTCCAATGAAGGTTATAAAAGAGATCACTGTTAACGATCAACACTGTACATCGATGCGGAAAGAGCATGTGTGAACTGGAACACGTGTTCAATTGCCATTGGTTCCAAATGTTCTGTTTTAATTTTGATTGGTTAATGCATCGTGATAGATATAGACGATTTGTTAGGTTTTTTTACCATTCTTCACTCAATTCTTCTTCCTCCTTGTATTTGATCTTTTGTTTTTCGATTTTTTGTTTTTTTTGGAATTTTTTTTCTTGCAATCACATGCTATACCATAGCCTACTGCCCCTATTTTCAAATGTTTACTGAAAGAGATACGTCTAGAGGGCCCCTCTATTGCGGTAGTGAGTATAACAATATAAAATTTAAATTTGTTACACAGAATTAAAATTCATTGACGTTCCAATGAAGGTTTTAAAAGGATCACTGTTAACGATCAACACTGTACATCGATGCGGAAACAGCATGTGTGAACTGAAACACGTGTTCGATTGCCATTGGTTCCAAATTTTCTGCTTTAATTTTGATTGGTTAATGCATCGTGATAGATATAGACGATCTGTTAGGTTTTTTTTACCATTCTTCACTTAATTCTTCTTACTCTCTGTATTTGATCTTTTGTTTTTCGATTTCTTGTTTTTTTTGATTTTTTTTTGTCTCTATTTTCAAGTGTTTTCTGAGAGATATACATCTAGAGAGTCTCTATATATTACGGCAGTGAGTATAACAATATAAAATTTAAATTTTTTACACAGTATTAAAATTCATTGACGTTGCAATGAAGGTTATAAAAGAGATCACTGTTAACGATCAACACTGTACATCGATGCGGAAAGAGCATGTGTGAACTGGAACACGTGTTCAATTGCCATTGGTTCCAAATGTTCTGCTTTAATTTTGATTGGTTAATTTACCGTAATAGATTTATAAGTTATCACAAGTGTCATCTTCGCGGATTTTTTAGTTTTGATTTACCATTCTTCACTCGATTCTTCTTCCTCCCTGTATTTGAACTTTAATTTTTCGATTTTTTGTTTTTTTGGAATTTTTTTCTTGCGATTACATGCAATCTCATAGCCTACTGCCCATATTTTCAAGTGTTTTCTGAGAGATACATCTAGAGGGTCCCTATATTGGGGTAGTGAGCATAACAATATAAAATTTAAATTTGTGACACAGTATTAAAATTCATTGACGTTCCAATGAAGGTTATAAAAGAGATTGGTTCCAAATATTCCGCTTAATTTTGATAGCCTAATTTACTGTGATAGATGTAGACATTATCACAAGATATTTGTTGCAAATTGGCTTTGGCGGAAAATGCTAAAATGTTAAGAAATTATCCCTTCGGTAACACGATTTGTCCCGTTCGGTAACGCTAATTTCCGATGTTACAGAAATTGTCTCGTGTTTTTTTGGAATTCAGTTGGAAAATAGTTGTATTTATATTCTGCCTTATCTATCTTTATAATTTTGTTTTGTGTGATAAATTGTGTGCTTTTTAGTTGCTGTCCCTTCAGTAACATTGATGTCCCGTCTGTTTAACAATTACGGCTGCAAATAATTAACTAAAAAAGACTTTGACTAACGTTATAATGTTACTGTGTCACTTTAGGCCTGGAAGATACATGCAATAAATCTTCTGAATTAGTTCAGCTATTTAAACAATTTGATTTATCTCTGTAAAATACACGGTTTAATAGATAAAATGGCGAAACTGCATACCGAGCGTGCCACGTATATTATCTATTTATGGCAAATCTGTAGAGCTATTTATTATAGAAATGTCAATAACACATTGTTATAAACAAAATAAAGGGAAAATTAATAGCTTTAGATGAACAGATTTTTCAAATAAAAAAACTGGAGCATGCATTTAACCAAGTTTACAAGTAGATACTATAAAATGACGACTAAAATGAAACCAAATCAATTCACGTTAATTTTACAAACAATAAGTGGATCTATGACAGATCTGATACCTTCCTAGCTAGCCTATTAGCACACTTCAAGTGAAGCTATGATAACCAGCCTTGAAAACAGTGTTTGTCAATATCTCAAAAACTAAAGCTCCTACGAAGTTTTTGGTTATAACACAAATTATTGAGCAACATGTAGTCTACTATATTCTGAAAACCGCATATTGATACCATGCTCCGGTAAAAAGTTAGCATTTTTAAATTTTAGCTCACACTACTACTATACTATAGTAGTGTGAGCTATGGTGATCCTAATTTTTTCGAGAAAAAAAAAGTTGCTCGGATTGAAATTTTATATATCTTTGCGTTTCAGATGATTTTGAAACTTTTTTGTCTCGCCGTCTGTCTGTCTGTTTGTCTGTCTGTCTGTCTGCCTGTCTGTCTGTCTGTATGTCTGTCTGTAACGACCAACCCGCATAACTCAAAAACCGCTTGTCCGATTTAAATGAAATTTGGTACCTAGGCTGGGTCCTGGGCCGTGGTGGTCCCATTTAAAAATGAACGAAATCCACCAAACGCAAGCCAAATAAAAGGGTGGGGTAGATTTCAAAAATGAGAGTTTATGTGAAAATATAGCGTGTATGATATCAAACGAAAGGTAATTAAGTCTGGAGTTAAACAAAATGAATTTTAAGTTATTTAAAAAAAAGGGTGGGGGTAAATGTCAAAAATTAGAGTTTAAGTGAAAATATGGCGTGTGTGATATCAAACGAAAGGTAAATGAGTCTGGAGTTAAACAAAATACATTTTAGTTTTTAAAAAAAGGGTGGGGATAGATTTTAAAAATTAGAGTTTAAGTCAAAACATGGCTTGTGTGGTATCAAACGAAAGGTAATTGAGTTGAATAAAATATATTTCAGTTTTTAGTTATATTAGCTCACACGTACACTAAAACTATAATACCTAGTGTGAGCTTAGGTGCCCATAGATTTAGGGTTACCAGACGTCCGGATTAATCCGGACATGTCCGGATTTTTACTACGTCCGGGTGGGTCCGGGCGGATTTTTCATAAACGTCCGGATTTTAAAGTAGCCGCCTTTATAAACATCAAATAATGCAAAATAAACTAGTTTCAAAAAATGTAATTAAACAATAATCGTCGTTAAATTTAGCAGTGTGAATTCACCTTTAAGCGGGGTCTTCACATAACGTTTTACCTTACATCTTGCCTGTTCAGTCAAAACGCATCAAGTAAAACTTTGTGTGTAGACGGAAAAACGGACGTTTTACTTGAACTGATTTAAGACGGAAGACCGCCTAGAGAACTGACCGGATCACGCATTGTTTTCTAATAAAACCATCGTTTTGTATCAAAAACTGATCTAAAAACGTACGTTAAAACTATCAAGTGTCTACACTAGTCTTTTAACCGTCATACTTGAGCCTTTTGACTGACAGGCAAGACGTAAGGTAAAATGTTATCTGAAGACCCCGCTTAAAGTAGTATTATTAATTTCGCCTTGTTGAAGTTTACACTTCTGCCGTGTGGTCTTAAGCACACACAAATTTTTTTGATGAAGTTTGTAATCGAAAAAAGTACATATCAGACAATTCTACTTCTGATGACGACAATCTGCCTACCCACGAAAAATATTTAAATGCAAGTATTTCTACCCAGTGGACCAAAGAAAGAAATAGGCTGCTTTTATCTTCTGTAAAAGGAATACTCATGACTTCATACAATTTAAGAAATATGAGCTGGTCAGAATTTTACGATTTTGTACTTCTGCCTAAAAATTCAACGCTGTTGAATAAAATACAAAGCAGTGAAAAGTACCTATAAAATAGTAGGTATATTATGTTATTTATTAGTTATTGTTTCAATTAAAAAAAAGTGGATTTTTTGAGTGTGGCATAGAAAAAATTTTGACGTCCGGATTTTGTCCGGATTTTCTTGATGGCTGGTCCTGGTTAGAGACGTTTTCATCTGGTAACCCTACATAGATTGGCAGAGTATTTTAATTGTCAAACAACTGCCATTAGCATTAATGGGTTTTGACCAAAATCGAATCAGCTCGTAGGAGTATCGAATACTTTTTTACCTAAAATTTATATGAAAATCGGTTTAGCCGTTTTGGAGGTATCGTGTTACGGACAAAAATAATATATTATCACAGCCTACCGTTGTTAGGTAGGCTGTGATATTATTTCTCTCCGTAACAAGATAGCTCCTAAACCGTTGAACCGATTATCACAAAAATTTTCAGGTAACATAGTGTTCGACAATCTTACGAGCTAATAAGATTTTGGTCAAAATTCATTAGGGCTAATGGCAGTTTTTTGACAATTAAACAATTTAAAAAAAGCAACCGTTTTAATGGAGCGTCGTATCCATATGCGGTTTTCGGAATATAGTAGACTACATTTTGCCCAATAATTTGTGTTATAACCGAAAACTTCGTAAGAGCTTTAGTTTCTGAGATATTTACAAAAAACTGTTTTCAAGGCTAATATATTATGATGGCTTCACTTGAAGTGTGATAATAGGCTAGCTAGGAAGGTATCAGATCCGTCATGGATCCATTTATTTTATTTTGGTAATGCCAATTTCCTGAAAGTGAAAGAACTATAGTTTGTGATGGGATTTAAAAGTTATTTGAGATTTTTAGAAAGTATTAAGTTACACAAATCCAAAAAAAAAACTATAATGTTCAATCAAATATACACAAACTTAACGCCTAGGTAGAAATGAACGATATGAAAAATTAATGCGCTTCGTTAAAAGTCAGATTTAGACCGCTAAGGGTAGATTATGTACCCCATTTATCTCTTTGAGGAAGGAATAAACGCGCCGGGATGTCACGATAAAAGAACAATAAACAGAATAAAAAAAAACAAAACAATAACCGAAGAAACGAACAACAAAAAGAAATATCGAAACAGAAAAACACTATCCAAGACCCAGAAAGATTCAGAAATGTATAAATTAAAAAAATTAAAATTAAAATTAAACCACAAAACATAAAATAAACAAAATAAGAAAAAAAAATAAAGATAACCAGAAAAAAAAAACAAAAATAGTAAAAAAAAGTCTTAGTCAGCAAACATTAATAGAATTGTTCAGTGAGCAAAAGTAAAAAATGTATATATAAACCCTTCCTATTTTCCGATGGGTTTAGTTGCAAAATGCAAAAGAAGATATGAATTCGAAGAACTTTTTTTCTTAGTAATGCATATATGTTTATTAGTGAAAGCTATAATTAAGCTAAGTATAAAAAATAGTATGACTTATCTCTAAATATGGGAAATATGTCTGACAAAATTTTCAAAAATTGAATTTTTAATTTTTTGACAATTTTGCCAGAGATATTTCCTATACTTAGAGATTAGTCATACCATTTTTTATACTTAGTTTAAGTATAGCTTTTACGAATAAACATATATGCAATACTTAGAAAAAAAGTACCTCGAATTTATAACTTTTGTTGCATTTTGCGCATAAACCCATCGAAAAACCCCCATATAACAAATTTTGCTTAGTATTGATCAAGGAACCGTTTTATCGATGTTTGCTGACTAAGAAAAAAAGTTCCCAAAATCTTCACGGCCTCCCCTACTATTAGTGTCTCTACCGTGATGTAAAGAATTACAAATCCCACATAAGGGGTGAGCCAATATAAAACAGCTGTCTAGCGCGGTTTATTTAGAGCCCCAGTGTTATAAAAAACACTCCCTTGTTTATTTTTAGAGGTAGGTAAAGGTATGGCACCATAAACTTTATTTTAAGAAGAATTTACCTCTGCTTTTCTTAGACAATATGAGATAAATCTTACGATGGCGATGACACTTTTGATTAAATATAAAATTATAATTATTACACATTGCAGAAGGCATATGAGAGTATACCACTACATCTACTTTGGAAAGCGTTGGAAAACACAAACATAAGCGTACAACTAATTAAGACCATCAAAGAGTTATACAGCAATAGTAAGGCAAAAGTTAAAATAAAAGCAAAACCAACCAAAGGCTTTCAAGTAAATAAAGGTCTTAAACAAGGTTGCTGTATCTCGCCTACGCTTTTCGAGATATACTTGGAACAAGCCCTTAAAGTATGGAAGAGAAAATGCCAAAACATGGGAATTCCGTTGGACGAAACCACCTTGTATACTTTATGTTTCGCCGATGATCAGATAGTAGTGGCTCAGGATTATGACGACCTCGAATATATGACACGAAAACTAATAGAAGAGTACAATAAGTGGGGACTAGAGGTTAATCTCAATAAGACAGAGTATATGTGTATCGGTGGAATGAAACAGGATCTAATCTTAAATACCGGGCAGCGAATTCAGTCCTGTGATGAGTATAAATACTTAGGTCTAAAAATAACAGCTGACGGAACACTAGACAAAGCTATAAAAGATCGAAACATACAAGGAAGAAAAGAAATAACTTTATTAAATGGAATAATTTGGGACCAAAGTATATCAAAACATAACAAAAAGCTTATATATAACACCATTGTAAAAAGTATTATTACATACGGCTCAGAAGTATGGCCAATCAAGGATAGAACAGAAAAAATGCTTTCCGCTACGGCGCTGGACTATTGGAGAAGAGCAGCAGGCAAATCAAAAAGAGAAAGAGTTACAAATCAAAGAATAAGAGAAATTATGACAGTGGGTGAACGTACTTTACTGGATGATATAAGAACAAAACAACTGGTGTGGTACGGACATGTACAAAGAATGAATGATGAAAGACCTACCTAAACAAATACTAAAATGGAAACCAACTGGCTGAAGAAAACGAGGACGGCCAAGGAGAAGCTGGAGAGAAGGAATAGACAGTGAAGTAAGAATAAGAGGCCTAGATGATGAAATATGGGCAAACAGAAACGGTTGGAGATTGGGTATCAAAAGACGTAGAACGTTGTGAAACCGATAAATATATATATAATCATTACACAACATCACCAAACCTAATGCCTGATTTACCCATAGCCCAAGGTAACGGAAAATTTAGTGCTTAATTTCATATCTTTACGAGGGCTGTTCGAAAAGTTTTCGACCTAAAATTTTCTGACGCTTTTCAAGCTAGAACTTGTAGTTCGCCGGCTGCAGAGTTTCGAATGCATACTGTGTTTTTCTAATTTTTGGCGATTAAAAAAGCAACCGTTTTTGGATAATTATTAACAATGGATAAAATTGAAGTTCGTGCAGTAATTAAATATTTTGTGTTAAAGGGTTTAAGCCCAACAGATATAAAAAGTTAGTTTAAGGAGACATTAGGGGATTCTTCTTCTTCATTTTCCACAATAAAAAAATGAGCTGCAGAGTTTAAGCGTGGCCGTAAATCGATATAAGATGATGAACGTTCAGGACGACCAAAAACGGCTACATCAGACGAAAACGTGGCAAACATTAACAATGCTGAACTGATTGACCGCCGATTAAACGTGCGTAAACTAAATATAAATATAGCTGAGATGGCAAAGATCTCATTAGACCGAGTGCACTATATTTTGCACGACATCTTGGGTATGCGAAAGCTATCGGCAAGATAGGTGCCGCATTTACTGACACCTGACCAAAAACGCATCCGATTAAATATTTCCCAACAATGTTTGGACCTATTTCAACGCAATCCATCTGAATATCTTCGACGGTTTATAACAGTAGATGAAACATGGATTCACCACTACACACCAGAAACAAAAGAACAGTCGAAGTAGTGGGTCGGGCATGGCGAAAGGGCCCCCAAAAAGGCAAAAACTGCCCCTTCTGCAGGAAAAGTTGTGGCTACGGCTTTCGGGGACTCTTATTTATTATTATTATTATTATGATAGATTGTTTAGAGCATGGCAGGACTATCACTGGAGAATATCATGTCAACTTACTGGACCAACTTAACGAGGCTATCCAGGTTAAACGTCCACATCTGTCCACAAAGAAAGTGCTTTTTCAACACGATAACGCTCCTGCTCATTCTTCACAGATTGTTGAAGCGAAACTGCACGAGTTACACTATAAGGTGCTTCTACACGCACCCCATTCACTTGATCTAGCACCAAGCGAGTATTACCTTTTCCCAAATCTAAAAAAATGATGACAAAGATTTACTTCAAATGAAGAGGTAAAGCTAGAGAATCGTTGAAGCAAATGTATTGAATTGGAGGGAGATTATGTAGAATATTAAAAAAAAATTAAATATTTGAAATTTCGTGTTTTTCTTGGCCAGGCCGAAATTTTTTGGAATAGCCCTAGTATCTCACTATACCAAGCTGACGAAAAAAATATAAGGATACCAAAATTAAGCATTAAGTTTATCCATTGTGCATTACGTTGCTGAATAAATCAACCGTAAGAGTCTTCCGTACATGAAGTCGATAACTCTCTACATAGGTATTTAAAAAAAAGTGATCTTAGAAATTTGGCCCAAGAAAACGTTAAACTTTCTTAAGACTACTCATCGTATGACTGCAAGAAAATTTTTTATCATATTGATGAAATGTTTCTGTTGTAATCAAATGATGCAGTTATAACTAATTTTACTGCACCTAGTATCAAACTTAATCGTGTGGAAACGTAGGTAGATGTCACCGTACGATTTCTGCCCACGTATAAAATTTTAAAATCCGATGCAAGTAGACAAACCCACAGGCCAGTAAGACTGTCAAGTTCATTACCCAGAGGAAATAAAGAAAGTTCAAGGGCACACTATAAAATGTAAATACTCATTTGTTTATTTAAAAAAATTAAAATCAACAATCTTAAGACGCAAAAAATATTCAAAGGATTATTAGATTAAGTCAACGTGAAAGGAAATAACTCTGTAGACATCTTTGATTTAGCAGACAAAGTACCTAAAGTTTTAGTACATGGCACTGAGGTATACTGCAGAACTACAGGAGCGAAATTTAATTTTGCCCTGGCAAGTATGCCACTGTTTTCCAAGCAGTTTATAAAAACCTACATTTGTTCAGACAGTAGAGCTGCACTGCCTGCCATCAAATCGGCCAGAGTAACTTGTGGACTTAAACCCTGGCAGCAGGAGACAACAATGTTGATCTCCTCTGGGTTCCAGGACATGAGGACATTCTTGGAAACAAGGAGGCTGATCAACCAGCTAGAATGGGTTCATCAGCTGATCCAGTGGGGCCAGAACCCATGGTGGGCACCGTGGAGTGTCTTGCCATGGCGACCTTAAAATGTGACTTGAACAGGCGCTCTCAGGCGCTCTGGGAAGACCCTGATGGAACGAGGCAGGCCAAGCTTCTTATCCGGGAGGTGAGCGCCTCCAGAGCGAGATCTTTTCTCACACTCGGGAGAAAAGATATGAGACTAGCGATAGCACTCTTGACAGGACACTGTCGCCTTAATAAACACTTTAGCATTCTGGAAATCGTTCAAGACTCGGAGTGTCGTTGGTGTATGGAGGACAAAGAATTCACTTTCCATATCCTAACCGAGTGCCCTGCACTCGCCGCGATAAGACTGACCCTGGCGATGGCAGAAAGTTTCAACCCAGAAAAATCTGCCACTTTGCCAAGGCGGATGGCTTTCAGCGCTGACACAGTGGATAGTGGGGTACAACGGGCCCAGCACAGTGGCCCAAGTGCATGGGACTTTTCCCGCCCATATAACTTTCATTCGTTCACGTGGCACTGAATAGAGGTCTGAACAAAACTTTATGACTCTGAAGCAATATAACCTTATCTCTGCTCTGAAGCTAAAAATAATTTTGCCCAATAGGAATCAACATTTGCTAAATTTCATAACCTTTATCAACTTAAAAATTGTATTGAAAACGCTAATACTGATTTTCCTGACGATATAGCAAATAAAAATTAATCTACTGATATCAAAACTGTAAATAATACTTTCAGAATTGCTGGGTGTTCCAAACACCTTACACCTACAGACATTTTCAAGTAAGATAAGTACTTACTTACAATAACAAAAAAAAGATTAATTATCTTTTAGAGATAAAGATAAACTTCACTTGTATGTGTGCAGTTATACATACATACATTATACTAAAACTCATGAATGGAAATAATTTCGTAATCTTACAAATAAACAGTTAACCCAATTTCGAGAAAATTAACTTTTCGACTTCTACAAAGGACGGCTTTCTTTCAACGACCTGCTATCGTCAAAATGTAATTTAAAAATTGTAATAAATATAGACTTTTTAACCTAGTTTCGAAATTACAACATTTAAAAGCAATTTTAATTTTTCTGAGTTGAAATTTTGATCTGTTTCAAGTGTTAATGGGATCTACATTTAGTTTTTTTTAAATTTGTCAAACACTCTGTGTTTATTTTATTACAATCTAGTGCTACTACTACTACTACTACTACTATGTCGTATTCGAACGTTTTTCTACGTTTTCCGATGCCTATTCTCCACCTCCTTTGATCCTGACAATCATCTTCTGTCTGATTCTTTTAACTCATTGATCTTTAGATTGACTGTTGCCATTCCAGTTTAGGACGCCCTCTATTTCTGCGCCCTATTGGTTGCCATTCTAGGACCTGCTTTGGTAATCTTTCACCGTTCATTGGTTGTACATGGCCGTACCATATCAGTTGTCTTTTACTGATGTCATCCGTTATGATTCCTTCAATTCCCATTCTTTCTTTTATGATCTCATTTCTTATATGTTTGGTTCTAGATATTCTCATTGATCTTTTTATTGCATCCATTTCGACACTTTCCATTTTTGTTTTGTACTTTTTTGTTATTTTACATTTTTTTATCTCTTTGCTCCATAAAATACTATTAGGACATCCAATATCCTTTTTTGCTTTTACTATTCTTTTTTCCAGTTCTTTACAGTCTGTTTCTGTCTTATAAAATGTGACACCCAAGTATGCCTACTCAATGCATGGAGATATTGTTTGTCCATTGTCTAGTTTTAACTCACTTAATTTACAATCTAGTAATAAGACTAATTTTATTAGCAATTTAATTTTAACTTATTTATTCAAAAAGTTAAATTTAAAAAAAAACAAGGGTAAACAACCGTAACTTACAATTTTATACTTAGGGATCACTCAACAGTTCTCACCGCTTGCTTGGCTTTAACTTTAACTCTCAATTTTCTTGTGTTTATAGCATGATTTTGTTTAATATATTTTATTTACTTCACTAGTTCAAACGGTTTCACGTTTTTTAGTCTTCGAACTAGCATAGTTTTGTCTAGAAGCTTCCACATTCACATGTCGATAGAGTCTATTTTCATGGCTTTTTGCGTATAGTTTTTTATAGTCTCTGCTATAGTTTCGATTTTTAAGTCACGATGAAGATCACTATTTCGAACGTACTAAGGTGTATTCAGAATGTTTCTTAATATTTTATTTTGAAATCTCTGTAAAACTAGAATGTTACTCTCTTTAGTACAACCCCATAGTTGAACACAATATGCCTGGTTTCAGTATTTGTCTATAAAACAGTAACTTGTTATAAATAGTTAAATTGGACTTCCTTCCAATTTCATTTTTCTACACTCGTTTCTTAAGTTCTTCTTTTTTTAGCTCACACTACTACTATACTATAGTAGTGTGAGCTATAGTGATCCTAATTTTTTGGAGAAAAAAAAAGTTGCTCCGATTTCAAAATTTTTTATATATCTTTGCGTTTCAGATGATTTTGAAACTTTTTTGTTGCGCCGTCTGTCTGTCTGTCTGTCTGTCTGTCTGTCTGTCTGTCTGTATGTCTGTCTGTCTGTAACGACCAACGCGCATAACTCAAGAACCGCTGGCCCGATTTTAATGAAATTTGGCACCTAGGCTGAGTCTTGGGTCGAGATGGTCCCATTTAAAAATGAACAAAATCCACCGAGCACAAGCCATATAAAAGAGTGGGGGTAGATTTCAAAAATTAGAGTTTATGTTAAAATATGGCGTGTGTGATATCAGACGAAAGGTAATTCAGTCTGGAGTTATAAAAAATAAACTTTAGTTAAAAAAAAGGGTGGGGGTAAATTTGAAAAATTAGATTTTAAGTTAAAATATGGCGTGTGTGTTATGAAACGAAAGGTAATTGAGTCTGAAGTTAAACAAAATACATTTTAGTTTTTTTTTCAAAAAGGGTGGGGGTAGATTTCAAAAATTGTAGTTTACGTGAAAATATGGCGTGTGTGGTATCAAACGAAAGGTAATTAAGTCCGGAGGTAAACAAAATACATTTTAGTTTTTGTTTTTTAAGGGTGGGGGTAGATTTCAAAAATTTGAGTTTAAGTCAAAACATGGCTTGTGTGGTATCAAACGAAAGGTAATTGAGTCTGGAGTTGAATAAAATATATTTCAGTTTTTAGTTATATTAGATCACACGTACACTATAACTATAGTACCTAGTGTGAGCTTAGGTGCCCATAGATTGGCAGAGTATTTCTTAACATGTGCGTTCCAGCGCAATTTGGTATCAAGTGTCATACCTGATTTAAATATGGGACGGGAATGTTTTTATTTGTGATTTATATGTGATTTATATTTTTGTTTGTAAAATCAACATGAATTGATTTGGGTTGATTTAATTTTATTCGCCATTTGGTGGTCCAATTGTGAACTAGAGTGAGTGCAACATGAAGTTTTTTTATTGACCCTTTAATACATTTTTCTACCGCCAATAAACCAGTATCATCGACAAATGTTACTTCAAGGAACAGAGAATTTGAGTTAATTTTTGATATTAGGGACTTATTGGAATAAAACCTGACCTTATTTTAAAATCGGCAGTATTGTGACAGATTTACATATAAAAAGCAGCTGCCTTCTTTCAAATGTCGGCCTTTGTGTATTTAAGAACCGGATTTATTAGTGTCTCTTTTTATTACAAGAAAGTTAGCGCCGAATTTTTAAATTTGACTTTGGTATGTCAATTTTGAGAGGTCAGCAGTCAGTTTTCTTTGTAATTCTGTCAGAATAAAGCCGACTCTAGAATAAAGTTAGGTTTTATTCTAATAAGTCCTTGATATCCTAAATTTTGCGTTTACAGATACATTTTAGATATGTTTCGAACTAAGCTAAATGCCAAAATCAAAATGCAAAACGAAATTAACAGCCTTAGTTTTATTCTGCCTACAATAAACTAATTCAAACTGAAAACTATTCAGATCTAGATCTTCCTTTTCTATGTGGGGTCAATTTAAATACATCCTGATTTACATAACCGGTCATCCCCTTTTGTGTCCTGAAAACTGAGAACAATCGGTGTATCTTTTGTTTCGAAAATCCACCCCTTTTTTACCATCCGAATGGACAGCTGATGGGGTTATTGGTCAGTGAAAAAATACGGACGAATCTTTTTAACAACGCTATCCATGACATAGATCGCATGCTTTGATTTTAAAATTTAAAAAAAGAAAAAATATTGTGGTTAAATGTGGCTCAGTGAATAACGAACTAAAAATAAATCAATTTTATTGTTAAATATATTTGATATTATATAATTATATCAACTGATGTTTTAATATTTCAATGCGCGAATGAAAAAATCAGACCGCTAATAATTGTAGAAACAGATCGGATTGAAAAAGAATTAGTAGAGGAGGACTAACTCTATATATTATGGAAAAGACTTATTTTTTATTTTACTTGGAACAGGGATTTGCTAAGGGGAATTGAGAGAACAATAACGCGATCATAGAAGCCGCCAAACAATCAAAGATGTTTTATATTCATATCACCTTCAATCAATATCAATAACATTTTGTTTAAACAGGCCTTGAATTTTTTCTTTGATATTCTTAATCCATTTAAGCTAATATTTTACATTTCTTTAAGGCTCCATAAATCTTTCGGTGGTATTTTATCATCATAGTAAATACGACGATGCTGGTGTTATTTCTCTGCGAGAGCTTTAATAAAATATGGCCCGATAGTGGTCCAAGGTTTTTATGTTTGTTTACATGTTCTGGAACGACGTTATGGACCATTTATTTAAATTTATTATTAGATAAATTAAGCATTCATCGACATACCAAAATGTTGTTACAGTATCAGAGCTTCGAATATGTTCCTTGTGGCACCTCGTAAGCATTTAAGCCTTTAAATCTTGTACAACATTCACACAAGTTTTGATGTTAGACATCACTAATAGTAGCATTTAAAAAAAGTTTTAATACAGTTGACAACCATGAAAATCCTAATCGAACAAGCAAATGAATAAAACATACCAACATTGTCTTTATAGACTTTCGATAGCATTAAGCACTGGGCAGGAAAAGCATCTTTAATTAATAGCCGAATAGATCACAGATACACAGACTTAATAGCCAATACATATAGCGAAGCAACAACATCAAACAAAATCCACTGAATTAAGCCAATGCGCATAAGAAGAGCTATTTAACCAGACCCTAGATCTTTTTAAAAACTTAGATTGGGAAGAAATAGGCATCAAAGTAAGCGGACAATATTTGAACCACCTAAGACATGCTTATGATATCGCTTTAACAACAGATAAGAAAGATGAACTGATAAAAATGCTGGAAGAACTGGATGCAGTAGCTAAAAATATATGCTTGAATATGAACTACACTAAAACTAATATCACAACAAACACAGATAAAGATATCACGATCAGAATAAACCAAGAAAAAATAGAACAAGTAGAGGAATGTATGAATCTGGGATAAACTATAAAACTAAAAAAAGAAAACCAAACAGCTGAAATCAAGAGTAAGATTGGCCTGGGCAGCATTCTGTAAATTAAGCTACGTATTAAAAAATAAAAAATATCCTCGGTACCTCAAAACCTGGACACTTACAAAATCAAAGGATAAGATGACAAAAGCCCAAAGATCAATGGAAAGACAAATGTTACATGTTACAACTAACAAATGATGGATGCTGGGACGGACACGAAAAGACCTCGGACTGCTGATAGGTACTCTAACCGGACATAACCGGTTGAGGAGGCACCTGATACGTATAGGAGTCGAGAATGACCCTACCTGCCCAGCCTATGGACAGGAAGAAGAGACATCAAGACACCTCGTGGCAGAATGCGAGGCCTACGCAAGGATGAGACAACAGGCACTCGGAGCGCCAACTCTGGGCGTGGAAGAACTGCACATGCTCAAATGGGCAGACTACTGGACTTTGTAAAGAGAAGAGGAAGGCCCAATGAGTTACCCGACCATCAAAGGGAAGTGCAGACAGTGGGTTAAGGGACAGACTTGGGGCATGGCAAAAAGGGCCTACTCTGGCCTACTTGTCAGACCTGCGAGTCAACCCCCCCCACTACTACTACTACTACTACTACAACTAATAAATAGAAACAAGAACGAATCGATGTCACACAGAAAAACGATCGATGGAACAAATGTAACGTAGACTGGAGACCTTGGGAAAAGAAAAGACGTAGATGAAGACCCCAAATGAGATGTGCGGACGATGTGAAGAAACATGCGAAAACTAGATGGATTAACACGGCTACAGACAGGGAAGAGTGGAAGATATTGGGGGAGACCTATGTCCAAAGATGGATCGAAGAAGGCTAAATAAATAGATATTATAGATAGATATTGACATGACTACAAAATTTTCCTGCAAGAATACGATAACCAAAGATTAACCTGATACAGGCAACCGCGGTAAAGCGTAGAGTAACATTTTTTATTGCTTCTTGCTTTGGTAACACTTTACGTTGGGATCAGTTTACGTCTAAGGTTACGTCAGCTCAAAAGTCACGTTCTAGCTTACAAAATTAATTAACAGAAAAAAGAAAAATAACTTAGTGCCAGACAAAATATCTTAACTGTAAAATAAGGAATTGTTTTCACTAAGAAAGAAGATAGGAACATCTTATGTGGTCGGACATGACTAACGACTAGTGAAAGCAACATGTTCAAATTAAGGTAGACATTTTAGAAAAGTTTAAATTAAAAAAGATATCTGGAATGGCAAAATATTTTTTAAAAGGTTCAGAGGTTGAACTGAGAGAATTTCCTTTAAAATATCTATCGGGTGATCCATAAAATTTTGAACTTAATGTATTTGTTAATAACTTTTTTACCACTTAACCAAATTTAATGAAAATCTGGTTACATGCTCAGAAAATCGTAATTTTAAATTACTACCGCCATATTGAAATTTAAGATGGCGGACAAGTTAAAAGTCATGTGATAATTCACCCTTGTTTGTTTTTTATAATAAATTTGGTTATGCGTTAAAAAGAGTTATGAACAAACACATATTGTCCAAAATTGTATGGGCCACCCGGTATATCTTTTAGTATTTTTACAATACTCTGGAGATACTTGATCTAACAACCAAATTAATTAAAGAAAGACAATCTAGTCGTATTTTTTTTGCCCAAACTAAGTAAGGCTTCTATTCAAGTGTTGGATGGCATCATTTGAGAAAAATAACGGGGGGAAGCCTAGTAGAGAAGTAAAGGAGAAAGTTAATTGGAAAAATGATATTTTAGGTTATTTTTATTATCTGTAAGCAAGGCCGTCACCAGCGGGGGATCAAGGGGATCAATCCCCCCCAAATAGTCGTACTCTATCTCTATCTATCTAGCTTTCTTTTATCCATCTTTGGATATAGGCCTCCCCCAATTTCTTCCATTCTGTCTGTCGCCGTGTATTTCTCTTCAAATCGTCCGCTACTTGTTTTATTTTCCCAATGTCTCCAGGTTACAATACACTTGTTCCATCGATCGTCTTTCTGATATTATGACCGGCAAATTTCCATTTTAATTTTGCTACATCTCCTCTTACATCACCTACTTTTGTTTTATTTCTTATCTATTCATTCCTTTTTCTATCTGTTAGCGTTACATGTAACATTTGTCTTTCCATTGATCTTTGGGCTTTTGTTACATTATCCATGTTTGATTTTGTAACTGTCCAGGTCTGTGATCCATAGGTAAGTACAGGAAGGATACATTGGTTGTACACTTTTATTTTGAGATACGGAGGATATTTTTTATTTTTTAATATGTAGCTTAATTTACCGAATGCTGCCCAGGCCAATCTTACTCGTCTCTTGATTTCAGCCGTTTGTTTTTCCTTTTTTAGTTTGATAATTTGTCCCAGGTATATATGTATATTCCTCTACTTGTTCTATTTATTCCCATCGTGATATCCTCATCTGTGTTTGTTATGACTTTAGTTTCAGTGCAGTTCATGCTCAAGCCTATATTTTGAGCTGCTGTATCCAGTTCTTCCAGCATTTTTATCAGTTCTTCTTTCTTATCTGTTATTAAGACAATATGATCAGCATATCTTAGGTGGTTCAAGTATTGTCCGTATACTCTGATGCCTATTTCTTCCCAATCTAAGTTTTTAAAAACATCTTCTAGGGCCTGGTTATTTAACCAGTTTAGGGTTAGTCGATATAGTGTGTTAAAAGAGATTTCTGACCTGCACAATTTAGATAAAAAATTGCAGAATACACATATTTTTATTGAAATTTCTCAATCTCCCCCCCCCCCCCCCAATTTTTTCTGGGTACGGACCTGTCTGCAAGAAGCCAAAATAATTTTATGTCTCGGTATGTGTGTATATTGATTGCTTTTTGTATCATTTTTCTGTCCGTCATTACTTCAGAGAAACAAACTAACTAAAAGGGCCCCCAAAGTTTATCGTAAAGGAAAAGAGACACACCGTAGAAAGATCACAAAGGAAAATGGTATAACCAATGTCCAAAACCGAATTATTTAAAACCGGACATTATCAAAAAGTCATTTATCAAAACAAGACACGAGCAAAATCGTCCGCGAGCAAAAACAATTAGTAATCATCGGACAAAAACATATTTTCTTTGGTTGCTTAAAATGGGCTATAGAGGTTGCAGCGAAGGACTTTTTAATTGCATAGCAGTATCAAAAACGCTCTTCTCTAGATGAACGACACACAAGCTAAGCCTTTTTTTTATAATTTTGGCCAGTTTTGAGAAAAAGGGTGTTATACAGAACTTCGATCCTGTTTTTGTCCGATTATTATCAATTCTTTTTTGATTGCGAATGATTTTGCTCATGTCTTGTTTTGAGAAATGAGGTTTTTGATAATGTCCGGTTATTTATAATTCTGTTTGTGAAATTGGACTCTTATAGCACTTTCCTTTGATCTTGGACGATTTGTTCTGTCCTTTATGACGACGAATAGGAATTCAACTAAAATGTGCCTTTATCTTAGAGTAAGAATTTGTTTTCTTACTCTACGGCTTCTACAGTCAGACACATAAATAGATAATATATTTTTCTAGTCGCTCGTCAGGGAAGTCTCACGCTATTTGATTGGTATAATCGATAAAATTGTCTTTTTGTTTCAACTCGATACTTATTTTTTTAAATTGGTTACCAATCATTAGACATAGTCGTCTATCCTATTTTCACGTGCATATAACAAGACATAATACTGCTAATGATCAAGGATTTGTGAGATTAAGTATAAAACAGTTAAATCGTGGAAGTCCAACCAAGCCCAACAAAAAATACAGGCCACAACCCTGAAAAACTTAGCTGTTCCCGGGGGGGGGGGGGGATTTCCGCGGAATTTCGGTGAAATATTCTCAGACACCATCCCGATATTCCACCAAAGGTTTGTAAGAAAGCAACATGATTAAAAGGTTAAATCTCAAGATTTAGCATTCCTTATTTTGAATTCAAATTACCCGCCATGTACCACATGCCAAATGTTATATTTGACATGCATTTGACTTTGTCATCTGTTATTGTCACATTCGCTTCTGCTTTAAACTTAATTTTTGTGTGAGCTAATGAAGCGGCTATGAAAAATTAGGGATTATTATACATTTAAAAAAAATTGTTCTGCCAGAATAAATTAAAAACAATCTCAAAAACGGCTTTATTTTTAAAAAAATCAAATATTCATGAACCGTCATTCCAACTTCAATAATTTTAAGATCAGCTGTGTCGTAACGTGACCATCAAAAAAAAATCAGCCCCGGATGTGACGTCAACAAAGTGGAAGATCATGGCCCGTCCGTTTTGATAGCCCTGGTCCAACATGCGTTATTTCGATAACAAAAAACAAAATGTTCAATTCCTGTTGGTGGCGGAAATCTTGATGAAAACGGAATAACCAAACGTGATCAGGAAACTTTCAATCTCTTCTTGATCAATATTGGTAATCTCCTCATTATGCTTGATAAGGCACCTTCCGAAAATCATTTTAAAGATCATTCATATGACAATACATTCAATCCAGACAAGTAACCTCCAGTACCAGACGATTTTTTGGGCAGAAAAAGCACTAAAAGGAAGGAAGGAAAAATATATTCCGAAACGTTGCCAAAAACTTATTTACAAGGACACGAAATGTTTACAACTAATCAGGAAACTTTTATCTTAATCAATCTTGATAATCTCCTTAACATGTTTGATAAAGCACCTTCCGAAAATCATTTTAAAGATCATTTATACGACAATACATTCAGACCAGAAGAAACTAACAGGTTTGTAACACTACATTTACATTCGATTTACGTGCTTGGCATTCGCATTTCAATAGTTAAGTCAGGATAATGGTTAGTATTGAAACAAGTTTTTGTTAACTATCAAGATTGAAAAGTCTACGAAAGAGAAGAATTTCCTGAAGAATCCCCAAGCAGGAAAACTTTCTGATTGTAGATTTGCTTCACTCGACTGACATGCAAAATAAATAGTATATATAAAGTAAATTTTTTGCAACAATAATAAAATTCATCCAGACCATTTTTGGCCAGAAAAACTACTAAAAGAGAGAAAAGTTTAATCTGCAGTCTATCTAGATGTAACACAAGCATTTAAGAAAGTGTGGCATAAAGGCCTTAATTTAAAATAAAACTTTCTCTGCCTAAACATTATTCTGATATTTTTGAATCATACATATCTAATAGACACTTCAGAGTAAAATAGGAAGATTCATACTCAAATTTAAGAAAAATTCAAACAGGCGTGCCCCAGGGTAGTGTACTAGACCCTTATTTATATTTATTATTAACTTATATCGCGATATCGCAAAGGCAGAAAATTTTCCCTTAGCAACATTTGCCGATGATACTGAAAAACTTCAGGATTCAGTCACCCTAGTTCACAATCGGACCACAAAATGGCAAATAAAATTAAATGAACCAAGTCAATTCATGTTGATTTTACAAACAATGTAAATTAGATACAAATCACAATTAACAACATTCCCGTACCATCTTCAAATCAGAAAGCACATGTTAAGCAAAACAGAAGAACTTAAGATAAGGTTTAGAAAAATGAATTGGCTAATTTGAAGGAAGTTCAACTATTCATTACAGCTTTATAGACAATTATTGAAACCAGTATGGACATAATATGGTATTTAACTATGGGGTTGTACTAAAGAAAGTACCATTCTAGTTGAATAGAGATTTTCAAATAAAGCATTAAGAAACATTATCAATGCACCTTGGTACGTTCGAAATAGTGACCTTCATCGTGATCTAAAAATCGAAATTGTAGCAGAGACTATAAAAAAGTACGCAAAAAGCCATAAATATAAACTCCAGTGACATGTGAATGTGGAAGCCGTTGAGCGTCTTGGCAATACTATGCTTGTTCGAAGACTAAAAAGAGTGAAGCCGTTTGAGCTAGCAGACCAAATAAAATATGGAAAACAAATACTGCTATAAACACAACAAAATTGTGAGTTACATTTAAAGCAAAACTGTAAACTCTCAGTTTAAATCTCTTATTGACTAAATTGTAGTAAAATAATAAACACATTTGAAATTATAAACTATATATGTATGACATTTACAAAAAAATTCTGGGCAAAGCATTTTAAAGAAAAATTTCCTGAATAGATTTGTTGCACTCGACTAAAATGCAAAAGAAATAGAAGATAAAAAAATAAAGTTCAATTCCTGTAATAATAATAAAATTGAAAGAAGACAAGCCTTCAGAGATGATTTCAAAGCAAAGTGTTTTCAATAATTGGCATGAAGAAGACGACGATCTTCTAAATGTAGGAAATTTTCAACTTCTTGTATAGAAATAAAGTGAAGTACAGAGAATTTCTCTAAAATAAATCACTTAGGTGCCCGTGGCAACTACCGACTTCGCAGCCCGTAATTACAAGACCATTCTTCGGTAATCGTTAAATCTATAATCCGAGGACGTATCGTAAATTGTTTCCGAGATAAACGCGCAAAAAATACCAACAATAAGGAAGTTAACTTCTGTGCAACATTGCACGGAGAATGAAACAGGTATTAGGTTGGTCCATTACACAGGTTAGTGCCTCTAAACTGAGATTTATTACTTAAGAATATTATTGAAGAGTCACTTTCTGAACAGTTTTGCTTTTATTTTAACTAAAACTAACCAAACAACCAACAAGGTTGCTGTATCTCGCCTACGCTCTTCAAGATATATTTGGAACAAGTCCTTAAAATCTGGAAGAGAAAATACCAAAACATGGGAATTCCGTTGGATGAAACCACCTTGTATACTTTATGTTTCGCCGATGATCAGATAGTAGTGGCTTAGGATTATGATGACCTCGAATATATGAGACGAAAACTAAATGAAGAGTACAATAAGGACTAGAGGTTAATCTCAATAAGACAGAGTATATGTGTATCGGTGGAATGAAACAGGATCTAATCCTAAATACCGGGCAGCAGTCCTGTGATGAGTATAAATACTTAGGTTTAAAAATTACAGCTGACGGAACACTAGACAAAGCTATAAAAGATCAAAACGTACCAGGAAGAAAAGCAATAACTTTATTAAATGGAATAATTTGGGACCAAAGTATATCAAAACATAACAAAAAGGTTATATAACACCATTGTAAAAAGTATTATTACATACGGCTCAGAAGTATGGCCAATCAAGGATAGAACAGAAAAAATGCTTTCCGCTACGGAGATGGACTATTGGAGAAGAGCACCAGGGAAATCAAAAAGAGAAAGAGATACAAATCAAAGAATAAGAGAAATTATGACAGTGGGTGAACGTACTTTAGTGGTACTGGTGTGGTACGGACATGTACAAAGAATGAATGATGAGACTACCTAAACAAATACTAAAATGGAAACCAACTGGCCGAAGAAAACGAGGACGGCCAAGGAGAAGCTGAAGAGAAGGAATAGACAGTGAAATAAGAATAAGAGGCCTAGATGATGAATTATGGGTAAACAGAAACGATTAGAGATTGGGTATCGGAAGACGTAGAACGTTGTGAAACCGATAAATATATATATATATATATATATATATATATATATATATATATATATATATATATATATATATACATTCTGAACATCGTAGTATTTTACTAGGTATATTGAATGCTGTTATTAAAGCTCAGATTAAAACTAAGACCAAAATAAAACAACAAAAAGGCTGCTTTCAGAACAAGGAGTTTTATCACATAAAAACTGAATGGGATGCGGTAAATAAATATCTTTTATATTTTAAAATGAACTTGAGCCTAAATCATTCAAACTTTGCTGCAACTTCACCAGGTCTCACAAATGAAGCTCTGCGAAAAATGAAGATGTTCGAATGACTTTCCAGAAGCCGATAAGCACGTTAAATTTTATGGGAAGACTTATAAACTCTCAAGTAGGATAAAATACAAATCATAATGAAAAGAAGGGTATCATCAAGGTAAAGTAAAGCTAAGAGGCTGACTGGAAGGCTGTTCTGTTATTTTAAAATAAAATTAAGCCTAAATTATTTAAACATTGCTGCAGCTTCACTAAGTCGCACAAAATTACGTATTCTTAAAAATGATGATGCTGAAAGCATGCATTATGATCAGAAGGATCTAACAGCCAAAGCAAAAGCTATAGTGAGATCGAATAATAAAATTCTACGCTTTCCAGAAGCTGATAACCACAATAAATTTGATAGGATGTAATATAAGGGTTCTGTCAAGGTAAAACACTAAAAGAAACTAACAAAATAGCAACAAAAGGGGATCAACCAATACTTTGAAACCTTAAAAATGATTTAAAAGTCATGCTAGACGCATTTTATGAAAACCGCTTTTTTGCCTCCGAATAAACAAGCAACTTCCTAATTTCGCCACCCTTTGGCACTAAGCTCTAAAACATCCAAGGGGGTAATAAACCGGCTGGTTTCTGCCACGATAAAACTTTAGTCCTAATAATACAGTCGACGAAATGTTCTTTTACACGACGGGATATACTAAAAAGCACCTGGTGTTAGCACAGCAAAATTATTTTACCCCTAAACATTTTCTTTCCATTTCGTCTTTATTAGAAGTGTTTTCCCGTAGATAAAAGCTCTATCAAAAGTTTATGTTCATACGTAGAGATGGAAAGAGGTAAAAAGGAGAAAATACGAACATAAAGTCCACAAAAACATTAGAAATTGGTAAATCTGATGATCTCTTCAAAGAGTAAAAGAAGTGCTGTTGAGATGGGCGGAGAAAGAGGTAGCAGTTTGGCGATTTTAGCAGATATTGTCATAACAAGACAATTATTGTAAATGAAGAAGAATTAGAAGATATTGTCATAACAAGACAATTATTGTAAATGAGGAACTCTATTACAAGTTATGGTTATACATATCATACACTAAAAAATACAAAAGTAAAGTCGACAAAAACATTATAAATTATAGCAGAGGAAGACTGGCATGATGTGTTAAATTTGCATTAAAAATTAAAAGAAACTCTTGAGATAAGTGAAAAAATAAGCAGTAAAATCATCTTGGATGAAAATTATCCGGCTATTTTAGAAGATATTGTACAATATAATGTAATAATAAGACATTCCTTGGTAGGTAATGAACTCTATGAAAAGTTATGACTATACATATACTCAACCAGGAGAAAATACAATCCAAATGAAAGTCTACAAAAACATTAGAAATTATACCAAATGAGATGATCTCTTGAATTTGCACAAAAAAGTAAAAGAAGTGCTGTTGAGAGGCGGAGAAATAGGCGGATCATCATGGATTAAAATTGTTTGACGATTTTAGAAGATATTGTTATAACAAGACATACAATTATAAATAAGGAACTGTATTACAAGTTATGGCTATACATACCATACACTAGAAAATACAAAAATAAAGTCGACAAAAACATTATAAATTATAGCAGAAGAAGACTGGCATGATTTGTTGATTGGCATTAAAAAGTAAAAGAAACTGTTAAGGTAAGTACAAAAATTATCAGTAGGGTCATCTTGGATGAAAAATACCCGGCTATTTTAGAAGATAATGTACAAAATAATGTGATAACAAGACATTCATTCTCGCTAGACAATGAAGTCTATAAAGAGTTATGGTCATACATATATACCAAAAAGGAGAAAATTCAATTC
Organism: Aspidapion aeneum; assembly: GCA_963576565.1. Lineage (NCBI taxonomy): Eukaryota > Metazoa > Arthropoda > Insecta > Coleoptera > Brentidae > Aspidapion > Aspidapion aeneum. Next base: position 15,848,340 of record OY755047.1, read on the forward strand.
CACAAATTCATTAGAAATCTCAGCGAAAGAAATGTGGCAAGATGTGTTGAATTTTAATAAATAAGAGAAAGAAAATGTTGAGAAAGGCTGAAAAGGTAGCAGTATGATCACTACAGATGACAATGTTTTATCAATTTTAGAAGATATTGCATAAGATAAAGTAATGACACAAAGAAAAAGTGAAATATTTAAGTAACAAATGAAAAAAAATAGAGCTCTTGAAGCACATAGATTTTGTCCATAGAATGAAGAAGATACTGTACTTTACAAAAGATGAAGTGAAATATTCAATGAACAAATGACAAAAAGATAAAGCTCATATGGACCAGATGAAGTTTAAGCAAAGAAAGAATCAGTTAAACTCTCTTCGAAGAGCATCAAAGTGCGGTATACATAGCAGAGGAAGCATACTCTGTTAAATTTGAATTAAAAAGTAAAAGAAACTGTTAAGATAAGTGAAAAAATGAGCAGCAAAATTATCTTGGATGAAAATTATCCAGCTATTTTAGGAGATATTGTACAAAATAATGTAATAACAAGACATTCATTCTTGGTAGAAAATAAAGTCTATAAAAAGTTATGGTCAAACATATACCAAAAAGGAGAAAATTCAAATCTACAAAATCATTAGATATCTCAGCAAAAGAAGACTCGCATGATGTGTTCAATTTTAATAAATAAGAGAAAGAAAATGCTGAGAAAGGTGAAAAAAGTAGCAGTGGAATCATTACAGATGAAAACGGTCCAGCTATTTTAGAAGAATAGCATAAAATAAAAAATTATTATTATTATAAAAATATTCAATTAACAAATGAATAAAAGATAGAGCTTTTAGACAAGATATTTTGTGCAAAGAAAGAAAAAGAGACCAAGGGCTTTCCTTACAAAAGAAGAAGTGAAATATTCAATGGATAAATTACAAAAATATAAAGCTCTTGGACCAGATGTAGTAAGCAAAGAAAAAAGATGAGTTAAACTCTCATCAAAGTACGAAATATATTTATTCTCTTTGACTACCTTGGGAACCCATGCATCCAAGAACATACATTAAAGAACCCCGAAATCATTTTTTTTTGTTTTTGATTTTCATTCAGTCTTCGACGAGCATCAAGTGGGTCGTGCATCGACCGGCAATTGACATCTTTTCGGCAGCTTTTTATGATCCGTCTGACCGTCTGTCTTAAACCATCTGTCCATGTGTGCGTGCTTGTTTGGCTTGTATCTCTCTTATTAAACGAGATACCGTTAAAACAGGCCTCTTTTTTCGGGTGGGCGCAACTTCTCTTTTAATTTGGATTCGATTTTTTTATTTATGATTGCGGTTCTGAATTAAATTTATTATAAATTGTGTTAGATGGGAAACTTGGTGGGTTTTAGGACTGGACCAAAAGAAGCTATTAAGTTTTGTTTTTAATGCAACGCCGCAAAATGAATAATTCAATTTTTGACAATTTTGCCAGAGATATTTCCCATATTTAAAGATGTCATACTATTTTTTATACTTAGCTTAAGTATAGCTTTCCCTAATAAACATATATGCATTATTAAGAAAAAAAGTTCCTCGAATTCATAACTTTTGCATTTTGCGACTAAACCCATCGGAAAATCTAAGGGTTTATATAGAGATTTTTTCTTAGAATTGCTCACTGAACAATTCTACTAATGTTTGCTGACAAAGAAAATAGGTTCCAAAAAATTACACGGCCTTCTCTACTATGATGTGCGTTTAGCTGTCCTGAAAGCAATTATTGCAGAACTTGAATTAAACATGTCTCCAGAAGAATTAAAATAAAATGTTTTCTTTGTTCTTCATTTCTCTGTGTTTTTCAAGCAATTCTTCAATTATTGCTTCACTCACTATGTCAATTCCATATGAAACATCTGTTTTGTACAACAACCATTCGACTTGCAAATTGCAAATTAAGGTAACACGCCGCACGGCTAAAATCGACCCATGTAAACACCCCTTTTAGTAAACTTGGTTTGGGCAAAGATATATTTTTGAGAAAATACGCTTTTTAGATTTATTTTTTTTTCTGTGGACATGGTCAAATGCTGCAGACATTTATCAGGGGTAGATCTAGGAACTTTATTTGGGAGGGGGGGGGCGAATATCATAATAAATAATGCATAAAACTATGTTGCATATTGACCTAGAGGTATATTATGTGTGTCAAAACTAAATATAATTTGATTTTTGGGGGGGATTTCTCCTTTTGCCCCTTCTGTAGATCCGCGCCTGCATTTATAGGATTCAAAAAATATCGTCTTTAAAAAACACCTGACTATAATTTAACAAATATTTGTTTAAAAAAATGTTTGTCTTTATCATTTGACGGGATATTATATCATTCATTCTCACAAGCGATACTTGAAGTCAGGACCCCTATTTAATTCTTAATGTTCCTTTTTCGGGTAGACAGGACTTCGGTTACTGCGCATGCGTTAATTTTGATGGTTTTGGAACATACCCCGATACGTGACTAGATTATTCCACAATTGTCAAAAGTTTAGGGTTATGTCTATTATTTTTTTCTAAAAACTAGTTGATTGGGTGAAAATTTATCAATTTGTGGATTAAAATTTTAGTTTTTCTAAAAATAATTGTGCAGATTTATTGTGGGCACCATTAAGAGTGTTTAATGGTATTTATAAACCACTCTTAACTTTATTAACAAATTATGAAGAAAAATAGAGCTAGTTACCTACGGAATGGCACTCCCTTACTTATAATAATAATTTCCCATTTTTCACAAAAAAAAAACATAATTTTACACGAAAAACGCAAAACACAGCAAAATGTAAATAAGAAACAAAGATGGCCTCCATCCACACGGCAGCTGTGTGTCTACATGACAAGAGACACGCCTGCGCACTTGAAAATTCGCGTGCGCGAATTTAAATTTGCCAATGTTTTCATAGCCAGCTATAAGAGCTTCACTTTTCGATTCTTTGAACATGTATTTATGCTATAACGTATTTGATTTGAGGATATTAAAGTTTTAATTCTGAATGACGTGCTGCACTTGTCCACCTTTTATACGGATTTATAAACAAGATAAACAAGCCATATGCGGGGCTTTAGTAAAATTATTAATGCGCGTCTTCTTACAGTAAAAGATAAGAAAGCCATTAATATTTAATAAGCAGCCAGTGGTGTCTTGTGTGGGCTCAACAAGGAAGCTCACAAAACGAGCTTTATCTTAATTTTCTATCGCCATTTACAGCAAAAAAAAACATTAAATAAATAGTCCACAGTAGGGGAAAGTGGGGTGAGTTTGAACACTAGTTTTTTTTTGTAATATTTCGTTAAACCTTACCTGTAGAATAACGCTTATAAGTAATTATTTTTTCTACTATGTAATTCAAAAATCTGTTTTTTGAACAAGTTGCAAGTGTCCAATCTCTCCCCTTTACTTGGGACACATTGGACACTACATGGAAAGTTTTTAAATAGTAATTTCTGACTGAATTATAGCATATAATATTTATTTTAAAAAGCATTCTTAAAAATACAAATAAAACAAAAAAAAAGTACCTAACTTAAACATTGAAAAGTAATATACAGGGTGAGATACAAGTTTGTTTAAATGAGCGAAAAGTTGCGCTATTCTAAGCTCAATCAGATGCCGTATCAAAATTAGAAATATCTACAGGGGTTTTTAAAATATTGAGCAAGAACTAAAAATTGTGTTTTTTGAAAAATTTAAATATTATTGCCGCCACCTTGCAAACAAATTTAATGAAATTTGTTAGATTTCTGGTTTTTTTGAAATAATAGCCAACTTTGTTATTTATGATGATATTGGATTTATACTTCAATAAGCATAAAAGGTGCTTTTTAACCTTGTATAATAAGCCTATCTTTGGATGACGAAAAATGTGAATTTATTAAAAAAATAGTTTTTCACTTAGTTGGCTGTGAAACAAATGCCGTAGTTGTGTTTGTTGTCATACCGACGTAACTACCTTTCAAAACTTTTCCATTTATTTAATTTATATGCAAATCTTTAAAGCCCTTATTTTTTAATTTTTCTTTGGCTAAGAAATAATACAATGTCTTCTTTTATTTCTGAAACAAAAGTTTGCATTTATTATTTAATTTAAAATAAAACTAAAAACCGATAACAAAGCATTAAATTAAATAAGCAAATGTTCGAAATTTCCACCCTTGTTATTCATGCAAATCCCGCGTCGATGAATTAGAGACATGCATGCATCTTTAACCATTTCATCAGGAATTTCTTATATGGCTTGAACAACGGCTGCCTCAAGTTCTTCTATTGTATTATGAGTAGTAGAATAAACTTTATCGTTTAAGTATCCCCAAACACAAAAATCAAGAGGCGTAAAGTCCGGTGAACGTGCAGGCCAGGCAACTAGACCTCGATTTTCGATCCAGTTATTTCCATACTGATTCCTATAGTCGGTTATGATTCTTGCATTATGTGGAGGTGCTCCATCTTGCTGGAGCCACATGTTTGCTACAACTTGAAGAGGCAAATTTTCTAAAATTTGGTCAACGTAATTTTGTAGAATTTCTACATATCGAGGTTCCGTCAAATTATTATGAAAAATGTTAAATAGTATGTCGAAATCCCCATGTAGTTGCTTTTATCTGGGACAACCTGTATATAGCGTTATGCAAGGCAAAACTCCCAATGGGTCCCTTTTTTGTACATTATTAGCACTTGGACTCTAAAACGAACGAATTTTGGTCGTGCACCTAAACCGCACGGCTAAAATCGACCCGTGTAAACATCTTCGACGTTCTGTGTACCAAGCGAGATAGACCTAACTCACCTGTTTTCAGCGCGCTAACACACTGATCCACAGAGGCTGTATCCAAGCGCGGATCTGGGTCAAAACCTAGGGGGGGGGGAGTAATAGTCGACGACATTTTTTTTGTAATATATTTTTTTTCTAGGGGGTGTAATTTTCCTGCTTTCCATTATTTTATTAGGAAAAAGTGCTTATTTTTTTTTCTAGGGGGGGGGGTAATTATCCCGTTACCCCCCCCTCAAATCCGCGCTTGGCTGTATCGAGATCACATTTGTTTAATAAAAATAAAATTACATAAAAAAAGGAACGAAGATACGTTAAAAGAAAGAGAACTATAACTATTTCGAAAGATTTATGTCGGAACAAGGTCTAAGCATATGGAGCTTAAAAAGCTTGAGCTGATATGTGTGAGTATGTAAAGATACGTCAAATACAGAAAGATTTATTCTTTATTGAAAACGAACCGAGGTTACAGCAGACGAGGCGGTTTAAACTTTTAAGTGATAAAATAGGCAAGAATTTAAATCCTAACATAAAAAAAAGGAAAACTTACTAAGTAGAAGATGAAATGGTGATGTCATTTCTTGCAGTAGTGAGTCTCCTGAAAATAAAATAAATATGTAACACATATGCATATACGTAATATTCCAATACTCCCTGTTACCTATTTACACAATGGTTGATGCAAACATTCAGAAATAAATATACGAAAAATGCACAGATACCAAATTTACATAGATAGAGTTTTTGTCAACTGTACGCCGATGATTTGACCTAACGAATACAAGAATAAAATAATGCGTAAAAGTATAACCAATCAGGACAATTTATCTTAAGGGCCGTAAAAAGGATAGACATACCAATTGATATTGCTATTTCAAATATGTTTGCATTCTGCATCGTAAGGTACCGTAGGTATTGCAATAATACGTACTATATGGAAATAATATGCATATGTCTTTGAAAGCAACCAATCAGGTCTTTTTTGCTTAAAGACCCCAAGGCCCTCATGTTTGCATCATGAAGGGGCAGTTACCGTGGGTATTGGAATATTATGTATATGCACGTATGTACATAAAAAACGGGGGCACAACGTTGACAACAACTCACTGACCTAGAACTAAAATATCTTAAAAATAATTCAATTGTCAATAGAGAATAGAATCTTTATGTAAAAGTGCCAAAAACGATTTATGAATGGCTTTATAGTGCAGTTAAAAAAATTAAATATGTTAATAAATGCAACAAGAGAGCGCAAAATTTTACCAACTTTGGCAACTTTGCGCATGCTCTCACGGCATTGATTGGGTCTCAGGGCAAACACCATGAATGCAAAACAAATGCTGGGTTGCCAAGGTTCAGCTCCAACGTTCTACGACGTGCTTTGCTATGTCAGTTAAAAAAATCGGGATGTTGCGTCCAAATGTTTACCCACCCAAGTAATTAAAAAACATACCTTCACTACCATGTTTAGAATTTCTAATTCTATTTTTTTTAAAGAAACTTATCCTTGCCCACTCGAATTCCGCCATAAAATGAATCAAAATTTATCAAAAAATTTTACTGAAATAATTAAAATGTATTGTAAAGGGCGTCAATTAAAACATCCGTGCTCCACGCACAAAAACAATGCGAGTAATACGACTAAGTGATGGCCTGTGCCAGGCACAAAATTTCTTTGATTTACCCTATTTAAACAACGCTACCTATCACAGTCACTCATATAGGCTACAGATAAAATCTATCTCTATTCCAAGGAGCCAAGAGAAAAGTGGCAGCGTGTTCGACGCTGCTTTGGGTTTCAGTCGAAGCCGCGCATCGAGTCGGAGTGTGATCCACTGCATTGCACAGTGCTACCGAATTTCATATAATATAAATGAAAAAGAAATGCATAAAATCAAATCAAAACCAATAAAAATGTTTTATGAATAAAAAAACGTGTTTTTGTAGAAAAATACGGCACTACTCCACGAACCACCTCTGCACTGATCTAAATATATTTGCTAGAAACATACAGCTATCAATTTAAAATCAAATTTAAAGCAACAATGATGGGTTTTTAATGTCAATGCATTTAATAACATCTCTAGAATGCTTAATTTCGAATCGTACTGTGCGTTTCATTCAACAGTCAATCAAAGGCATTTTAATGAACTTCAGCAGGGAAATCAACTATCTGTAACAATCGGTAGGTTGGGATAACAATAACAACTTAACGAACTTAAGTACCATAAATGAAAATACATATTATGAAATGCATAATGTACAGCGTGTCCCATTTTCGATGGGATTAAATAGAAAACTCTTTAAAGATATTGATTTTCTGATTGCACCTCACCGTTCTCTTTTTTGAGCCCTTAAAAATGGTGTAATCAGATTTGTGCTATACCCCGTTGTTTCGCTAATACAGAGAGTTTTTGAAAAAATTGCATTTTTATTAATCCCTTATATCTCGCTTATTTTGCGAGATATTTATATTCTGTAAAAACCTTTTTAGAAGAAAATAATGACGTTGTCACTTTTTTTAAATCTTGTTGAGTTTTTGAGATATGGTATTTATCATAAAAAAAAATACGGACCTGGATTTTTTTATTACTATTTGGTGTGGTTTCATGCTATTATTATCACAAAAAAAATTAAAATTTAATATTTTTTTTTAGGGTTAAAAAAAATATATAACCGATTTTTAGTTTAACTGCTTTAATACTTAGCAAATTAAAATGGTTTTACGTTAATTTCAAGATTTATTTGAAACAAAGTCTACGAGTAATACAAAAAAATACCGAATTACAAAAAAATAATAACTAATTTTTCTTTAATGATGTAAATGTTCAAACTGATTGCCATTATGGTAAGACATTGTTGGCATTTTTGAGTAATTTTTCTTAATGCATTTTACATAAAAATATTTCTGCCGTTTAAATATTGGGATTTTGTTGCTTGAATAAAGCAGTCAAACATATCAATTTTTCAAAATTTGGATATGGTCGATTTCTAGCCATTTTAGAATAATTTTGAGTGAGTCATTAACAAAAATGACAAGTAAAATGACAATGTTAACTGCACGCTTGTGTTTTTCCATGTTGAAGAAAATTTCATGAGTTGCTGTGCTATACCCTCAAATAATTATTATGATATTATTTTTGTAACATTTTTTACTTTATTTATAAATCTTTTAATTAATATTTTAAAACAGATAAACTAAAAATCGTTCAACTAATGTGTCTTCCAATTTTTAATTTATATTTACGTTGGAAATTTCCAAGTTCGGACAAAAATTTTTTTTCAATAATTTTTTTTAACCTTAAATCAAAAAGTTTTATCATTTATCCGTATTTAATTTTTTTATGATAAATACCATCTCATAAACTAAACAATATTTTGAAAAATTGACAACGTCATTATTTGGCCTAAAAAGCTGCCATAAAAAGGTTTTTACAGAATCAAAATATCTTGCAAAATAAGCGAGATACAAGGAATTATTAAAAATGCAATTTTTTCAAAAACTCCTTGTATTAGCAAAACGACGGAGTATAACAAAAATCTGATTACACCATTTTTAAGGACTCAAAAAAAAAGCACGGTAAGGTGCAATCAGAAAATTGATATCTTTAATAATAACCGAGTTTCCCATTTAATTCCATCGAAAATGGAACACGCTGTACAGTGTCTCGACGGATTGAGTGATACCTTACCGGTACTTAATCCGTGGACACACTGTACAAGAATTGCATAATGTACACACAGATTTATAAATAAATAATAATGTCGCAAAGTTTTTTCTAGTTAGACGCATTTTAAACGATAATGCACCAAGGCATGACCTATTTCGTATAAAAAATTTTAAGAAAGGGTATTGGGCGTGTTTATCCCTCTTGTAGGGTATTGACATGAAGTACCTATTATCTCAAAAACAAATAAGTTTAGGAATAAGAACTGCTTGATAAAAAATATTTGTTATTGACACTTACTAAAGTAGAGAATTAAAAAAAATACAGGGTATTACTATTCCATTAAAATTAAGTTCTAACTAGGTTTACCTCATTTTATATAGAGAGAATCTGTACATAATATTGTTACAAATTTAAGTTATTTACATGCATATAGGTCCCAAAACAAGGTCCAGAGGTCAAATGAAACAATATAACGTAGGTCTGCCATTCGAACGCATTGCTATTGATGTGGCCGGACCATTTCCAGAAACTAAAAAGGGCAACAAATACATCCTTGTTGTCATGGATTATTTTAGCAAATGGCCAGAAGTTTTTGCTTTGCCTAACCAAGAGGCCGCTACAGTTGCAGAAGTTCTAGTAAATGATGTTTTCAGCCGATTTGGCATTCCTTTGGAACTACATTCAGATCAAGGAAGAAACTTTGAATCAAAGCTCTTCCAGAATCTCTGTGACCTTTTAGGAATACATAAAACACGGACTACTGCTTTGCATCCGCAGTCAGATGGCATGGTTGAAAGATTTAATAAAACAATAGAGGAACATCTTTGCAAAGTTGTTGATGAGCACCAAACAGATTGGGACCAATATATTCCATTGTTTTTGATGGCCTATAGAACTGCCATTCACAATACGACAGGAGCTACTCCATCTAGTATCCTGTTTGGTAGAGAACTGCGTTTACCATGTGATATCATGTTTGGTTCACCTGAAGAAGCACACTTAGAGGTTAATGACTATGTCGAACGTTTAAGGCAAAAGCTGCACGATATCCATGAAGTGGTTAGAGAGCGAATAGAAATAGCCAGTGACCGCATGAAAGCGAGATATGACCTGAAAGCAAACTCTTCAGGGTTCAAAGAGAATGATCAAGTCTGGCTATACAGTAGTCTACCGAATCCAGAGAAGCCCGAAGTCCAAGATGAAAGTTGTCCATCTAGACAGACTAAAACCTTACCTGGGAAATGTTGATCGAGACGATCAAACCTGAAGAGGAGGATAGTGTTACAAATTTAAGTTATTTAAATTTTATAATTGGAATTTATTTAGGTTTAGTGTAGTATTAGGTCGATTTATCTTAAGGTTGTATTCTTAGTCTAGGTTTTAGTTGCGTTGCCTGTGGCTTGCGGTCGCGGTAGTGCGGGAACTTTCCGGACGTCGAAGGCTGCCGGAAAGTTCGAGAGAGATGGACGATCCTATATATAGGGCCGGGGTCGCGCACCAGTCAGTCAGTCACAGATAGCGTGCTGTAGTGGTCGTGAGATTAACACGAAGTTAATAGACCGATTATAGTAGTGAATTATTAGCAAGTTATTACTAAGTTTAAGTGCGTGTTTTTGTACATAATTTGTCGAAATAAATTGACGTATCGTTTTCAACAATTGCGAGTTTTAATTTGTCGTTGTGAACCCGTAACAATATGATCGTAATATTCCTAACTCGATTTTTTAAAACAAAATCTATGTATTTAAGCTTTTTTCTAATTGAAAAAGTACCCACCCTCTTTATTTTGTTTTGAAAGAATAATATTTACTATAAATAAATATTTTTTAAGACTTTACTTTTATTTCAAGGATTGGATTTTTTTTAAAATGTCACCCTGTATATTATGTGAAAGGTTCGAAATGCTTGTCACATATCATATTATTTATTATTAAAAAGTTGTTTATCAAGAAGCAAGCAGTCAGTACACAGAAAAAAATATATCAAATTTAAAAGACCTATTTTTTCGATATTATCTTCTCTTGAATAATTTTTGAGTTTTGTTTTCTGCTTTTGAGAATTAAAAAACAACAAAAGATGTTTTTTTTTAAAAAATCGAAAATTTTTTGGAAAAACTAAATACTTGCTCATATTTTCCTTAATTTCAAAACAAAAATTGTAATAGTGTAATACATCATTTTATTAGAAATGTTCACTTTTAGAAAATGTATAGTATATATAGGGTGGTCCCCGTTGTGAAAAAATTTAAGAAATAAGAAACTTATGTTTGTACAAATCTCGTACTTGTATTAGTAAATCGCCTCTGCGCAGCGGCGTAGCGTGGGGTCGCGGGGGGGGGGGGGTCTTCGCCCCACTTTCCCCAGCCTCGAGGGTACTGCCGCCCCATGAGTGCCCTAAGCTTTATTAAGCAGCAGGGCCGGCAAAGTGAGTGATATAGATGACCAAGGGCGCCCTTTTCAGTCTTCGACCCCCCCGCCTGTTAAGTCACGCTACGCCGCTGCCACTGCGCCACAGAAAAGTTAGCAAAAAACTTAGCAAGGTTGGTTCTTGAAACCGTGGAAGGGTACTTTATATGTGTACAGAATTTGGTAAAGAGGTACAATTATTTAAAAATCCAAAATTTTTGCCTGGTCTATTTAGTTTAAACCGATTTGATTTGATATAGTTTTTTTCTGTTTAAGTACGTCAACCTATCGACAAAAACTTGTCACAAGATATGGTCATTTCACGCAACAGGAATACCAAGTATTACACAATGCCGCGAGTAATGAGAGTACTCATTATTTTCTTTTTAGAGGTCTTCGACCTTCAAGTAGTACCATTGCAAAAAGATTGTCGCCAGCATCTTAAGCACCGCAGTCAGTCTTAGGTCACAACATCTGTCAACAGGTTTTGGACTTATCAAACTAAAAACTAGAAAAGTATATTTTTGTTTCACAAGTTCCTAATTTCGTTCATTTGACTAAATTATTCTCCATGTTTCAATGGAAAACTGTCAGAATACTACTACTACTATGTCGGTTTAGAAAGTTTTTCTACGTTGGCCGACGCATTTCCTCCACCTCCTTCGATCCTGACAATCATCTTCTGTGAGGTTTTTTGACTCATTGATCTTTGGATTGACTGTTACCATTCTAGTTTAGGACGCCCTCTTTTTCTGCGCCCTATTGGTTGCCATTCTAGGATCTGCTTTGGTAATCTTTCGTCGTTCATCCGTTGGACATGGCCGTACCATATCAGTTGTCTTTTAGTGATCTCATCCGTTATGCTTCCCTCGATTTCCATTCTTTCTTTTATGATCTCATTTCTTATGTGATTTGTTCTAGGTATTCTCATTGATCTTCTTATTGCATCCATTTCGACATTACATTATTACAGATTTCCATTTTTGTTTCATTTTTTTTTGTTAGGCGACAAGTCTCTATTCCATACAACAGTGTGCTTTTCACCATTGTTTCATATATGTTAAATTTTACATTCTTTTTTATCTCTCTGCTCTATAAAATACTGTTAAGATATTCAATAACCTTTTTTGCTTTTACTATTCTTTTTTCCAGTTCTTTACAGTCTGCTTCTGTCTTATCAAATGTGACACCCAAGTATACAAACTCATTGCATGGAGATATTGTTTTTCCATTGTCTAGTTCCAACTCATTCAATATATAAGTACTGTGTCTTGTCCACGTTAACTGTTAACCCCCACTATTAGTATTCTTCCGTTACTTTTCTCAACATATACTCCATATCTTCTTTATCACTAGCTACAATTACTTGGTCGTAAGCAAACTGTAGTGTCTATATGGTAAATCGGTCGTTAAGTTGTATTCCTATAACGTGTACTTTACGTTTCCAATTTTTTACAGCTACTGCGATATATATTTTAAAAATAGTTGGAGACATACAACAGCCTTTCGTTACCAGGAATTTCTTTGAAAGTCGATTTCCAATTTTAATTTTAGATTTTGACCCTACAACTATACAAAGGGTCATACACTATTACTGCCTGGCGTTATTGCTATAAGAAGAAGGAGTGTTTTTTTTTCAGATGTAGTGAATCTACTGCAATCAGTAATGCAGTAAAGTGCAAGGTGGTCATTTCTCTTTGACCAAACATAGACTTTATGGCTTTTTCTGTGTAAAATAACAGAAATCATCAGACTTCTATAATATTTACATTCCTAACAGCTTTTCCTGCTTTTCCTGGTTTAAATGCAATTTTTTGTTTCAAATTATGATTCCTAATTTCAGTCTCTAACGATTCTACAGTATTAGTCAAATTTCAACGGTTTATATTTATTTTTTGACATTTAACGCCGCGAAGAAGAGTTTTTGCAGAAGAAAAAGTTTGCGTTTCGAAAAAATTAAGCAAATTACAAAAATTTTACTTACCATTTAAAAACTAGACTGGTTTACTGTTTTAATCCAAAGTGACGTTACTTTACTCCTAAAAGAAATTGCAGAAAAAAAAATACCTTAAAAAACATACATACATAATATATTTGGCAATACAATGATATTTACCAAACACAAAGCTGGTCTAGATGAGATTTCTTATGTCTGATTTTTATATTAATTTTTTTATTATATTATATTTTATCGTTTTTTTTACATATATATCGCAGTAGCTCCAAAAAACTGAAAACATAAAGTACACAGCATGGGAATATTAACTTAATGACCGATTTACCATATACACACTGCAGTTTGCTGACGACCAAGTAATTGTAGCTAATGATAAAGAAAACGTGGAGTATATGATAAGAAAGTTAACGGAAGAATACCAAACGTGGGGGTTAGAAGTGAACGTGGACAAGATACAGTACTTATGTATTAGAAACGAATCCAGTGTTGGAACTAGACAATGGACAAACACTATCTCCATGCAATGAGTATGTATACTTGGGGGTCACATTTGATAAGACAGGAACAGACGGTAAAGAACTGGAAAAAAGAATAGTAAAAGCAAAAAGGTTATTAGATGTCTTAACAGTATTTTATGGAGCAGAGAGGTAAAACAGAATGTAAAATTTAACATATATGAAACAATGGGGAAAAGCACGCTCGTGTATGGAATAGAGACGCATAACAGAAAAATACAAAACAAAAGTGGAAATTGTCGAAATGGATGCAATAAGAAGATCAATGAGAATATCTAGAACAGATCATATAAGAAATGAGATCATAAAAGAAATAATGGGAATCGAGGGAAGCATAACGCATGACATCACTAAAAGACAACTGATATGGTACAGCCATGTACAACGGATGAACGACGTAAGAGTACCAAAGCAGGTCCCAGAATGGCAACCCATAGGGCGCAGAAAAAAGGAGTCCTAAACTAGAATGGCAACAGGGAATCAAAAAATCAATGAGTCAAAAAAACTTGACAAAAGATGATTGTCAGGATCAAAGGAGGTGGAAAATAAGCGTCGGACAACGTAGAAAAACTTTCTAAACCGATAGTAGTAGTACTATTTAATCCTTTTGATTTTGTATTATTTTATTTAGTTTTGTACGAGTTTTCACAGGCTTTGTACTATTTTATTTAAATAAGATATTTCACCCTGTATAAATGAAGCCTTTTTTAACAATAACTTTGCTAATAGGGTGGGTCGAAGGTAGTAACAAAAGGGGTACTTAATAAGCTCTAGCTATACCCTTTGACAAAAAAAATACAACAAAGGATTTTTAGGTAGAATCCGGAAGTTGATGGGGTTTCAAGGGTGTTGGAGAGGGATTGTTTGAGTTTTATCGATGCGTTTTTTTCACCTACAAAAAGGCGTTTCCGAAAAAATCATTGTCAAGAGAATTAAAAAAAAGTTATTGTTTTTCGTTTTGTTAGATAGTTTTTAAAAGTCAAAATAATTGCTTACTGGCAATGCACAGTGTGTCCCATTTTTGATGGAATGGGAACTTACTTACGTTACTGTCCTCAAATTTTGAAATAAGAAAAATATGCCAAAAGTTTTTTGTAGCCCCTGTAGTTTGGAAGCTATGAGGGAAAATTAAATAATTTGGAATCCCAGAATTTCATTATTACGGCAGAAATTTCAATTCTGTTTAAACTTCTCTACAGAAAGTTGATTCTGTCAATAAAATGTCGTTGTTAAATTTTTGGTCCGTCGCACCCTGGGCCAGAGATCTCCTAAACATTGAATAACTAAATTTTCAAAAATGATGATGATGATGATGTCAACTATGACGTTGACACACGCTGGGTTGACAAATGTCGATAAATATAAGTGTTATTGTGCGGTGTATTTTGGTTCAACAAATTTATCAAGTTTCACATGATGTAGCTTAGGGTGGATTTACTTTTTTAAATAAGCTATAATTGGGTCATGTACAGCGTCATTTCAAGCTTATATACAATTAAAAAAAAATAGATTTTTTGGCGCATTCACAGGAAAAACTAATTATTTAATGAATGCATGTAAAAGCAAAAATCCAAATATCACTTTGATATTCTACAAGAGATATGTCAAGTGGTACATTTTGCTACACGTTTTTGTTGATGCTGTTTTACTGTCTAGTTACTAAGCTTTATGATTGAGAAAAAAACTTTTGCCGACTTGCGCCTATCCAGGAGAAAACGTAAAACTTTCTAAGAGATGAAGCTGTTTTTTAGTGTTATTACACAAATACATTTTAGAATTTTCTATAGCATTTTCCTAAAAACATTTTTTGGCGGTATTAGTAAAAAATAAATTAGGCCTAGATTATCAAAAGGTTTTTTCAACACGTCAGCTATCATGTTCACAGTTTTGACATAATTTCTGAAATGATGCAAACTATAGATTGTGAAGTATCTTTTGAGTGGCAACTGGTCCTAGATTGGAAAGAAAGTTTAACCTGTCATGCCATGAAATATATTTTAAAATTTCATAATTAATGGCAGTTGATTAGTGGTTTTGGTGGTTTTAGTAGATTTTTATTTTACTTTTTACGCTGTTTTACTTGCTTATAAATTGGCAAAGGTTAAATGGTCTTTTCAATGAACTGGCTGAACAACCCTTTTTTTTTACTTGCGAGTAAAATAAATATAAAAAATTAATTTGGTTCATATTATAAGCAATGGAAATGGCTAAATATTTTGTATTAAACTATCCTTGGTATGTACCAAATGCTAACACATGCCTTTATAAGCTCTGCACCCGTGCCCATGAAACAATTAACAATGCCAAGACATACAACAAGGAATTTTAAGAGAGATAGAGAGCACACACACACATACACACAAAAAAAACTGATTAAAAAAAAACAATAATTTTTTTTTTGCCCATGGACATATAAAGAATAAAAATAAAGTTACTCTAGCCAGCTGTGTAATAAATGAATGTTTTTGACACCGTTGATTTAGTGATTCGGAATAAAAAAGAATGTGCAGTTAAAGCTACCTATGTTTTTGTTTGTTGTGTTAGTTGGAATTAAACTCAGCTTTTTCAAAGTTTCAATAAATCACCTTCGAATTTCATTTTGTTTGTGTAGATCAATAGTATATATTTTAAAACTATTTCTTTAAACACCGTCGAAAAAATTTGTTCATTAGTCGAAAGGATCGATTAGTTTTTAAGATATAGGCCCTCAAGTTGGATTTGTGATATTTTTTTAATAGATAAAATGTTGTAGGAAGTAACGGACTCGAAATAGGAAAATATAGTTACATTTCACTGTGTATCACTATGTTTCTGTGCGGGGTCCTTCCAGCTGTTTATATAGTAAAACTGACTTACTTTGTTCTGTTTTTAATGAATGCACGATAAAATTTGATATATTTAGCTAGTTGGATATTTTTTAATGTTTTCCGAAATTCTGGCCCACTGTGCGTCGTGTCGAATTCGAGAGAAAAATGAAAACAAAAACACGGACCTGGATTTTTTTCAATTTTCTTTATAGCTAGGGGTTAATTGGAGACCCAGTGTGAAGCAAAAAATTAAAAAGAAATCTAGGTCTGTATTTAACTTATAATTTTTTTTTCTAAAATCTCGAATCCGACTCTCCAGACCAAAAATTTGACAAGTCATTTTATTGACAGGATCAACCTTCCGCGGAGAAGTTTTAACAAAATTGAAATATCTGCACTGATACAAAGATATGACCGATTTTTAACTCCAAAACTACAAGGACTGAAAAAAAGCTTTTTCATATTTTTTTAGGTTACGAATTTTGAGGACATTAATGTGAAGTCCCCAGGTCTTTGCCTTGTTTATACCTAAGTTTCCCATGTAATACCATAAAAAATGGATCACCCTGTAGATTGTACCATGTGTCCATTAAAATGCGACTGTTATGCAAACGTTTCATCTCATATAACTTCAAATTAACTTTAGAAAGAAAGAAAAACCACACAAAAAAATTGTAACGTAATGTCATTTTTTGGAAATTTAGTCCGTGCAGTCGTAGGATTCCTGTTCAAAATACTGAGGGGTGGTTTAAAGATCGAAAAACAATAGATATAATCCAAGATTGATAAAAAAAAACTTATATACAAAAATTTTCAAAGCTAAATTATACATAAATAACTTAAAACTATGTCTGTAGATGCACTACTGTATTAAATACGTATCAATATTTAAATATTGTAAAAAGCACAAGATATATTAGAATATACACGTCCACCAAAACAATTGAACAT
Organism: Aspidapion aeneum; assembly: GCA_963576565.1. Lineage (NCBI taxonomy): Eukaryota > Metazoa > Arthropoda > Insecta > Coleoptera > Brentidae > Aspidapion > Aspidapion aeneum. The sequence goes on from OY755047.1 coordinate 15,865,431, forward strand.
CGGTTTAATCATCGCTAACTTGTCTACAAAATTAAATGTAAAATATAGCGGACAGCTGACACTGACTTACACTGTTTTTATTGGACATTTCCTAGTGACATTTGGAAGTTTAAATATGGCTACCATTTTTGAACCAAAAGATTATATTATTTTTATTTACTTCTAACCCTTGTGTGGAACTAATGTCTTTGTTACAACGAAAAAAGATCACCCATATCGCAAGGTATTTATGAACAATTTATATAAATATTAAAAACTATTGCATTCACGGGAAAAATAAGTTAAAACCTTCAACCAAAACTAAACTTTTGACATGTTTTCCTCAGTTCGGTAAAAGAGGGTACTATCTAGTTGCATTTTTAAATGAAAGCACTGTACAATAATAGACTAAACATAATTATAAGCATATGTGTGTTATATTAATTTGTTTAATTGCGACAATATTTCTGAGAAATTTTCTTTTAATAAAAAAAATCTATTAAATAGCAAATAAAATTTTTTATAAATTCAACTCAGCTCTTAACGGGTGCAAGGACCTTTGCTTCCTTTTCCCTCTATTATAATTTTAATGGAACAAAATAATAGTCAAAATCTTAAGAAAATTTACATAGCCGTCGTTGTGCAAATCCTTACATAGACCATATAACTATCATATACAGTGAAACCTCCTATAAGCGGACACTTACGGTTTCGTCGATTTTGTCCGCTTGTTGGAGGTGTCCGCTTATGAGAGAGAACTGCGAAATATTAATATATATTTATTAACAATTTCAACTGAACCATAAAATAAAACACAGCAGTCCCGCCGAATAAAATATGTTTTAAATACGACAGAAGTATTTAGTCTCCGCATTAAAACGGAAAGAGGTAATTCCCCGGCTTGGCGTTGTTGCCAACGTACTACATAATATTTATGCCCATGTCGTGCAGCGCTCCGTCTCGTTGTCAGAGGTTCGCGTCCGTTTAAGGGAGGTTTCAGAATTTTTTAACCAAAAAAATTGTCTGCTTGGTTCCAACAAATTTGTCCGCCTAAAGGGATTATCCGCTTAATAGAGTTATCCGCAAGGAGAAGTTTCACTGTACTAGGCTCTTTGCTGGAAAAAAGTGACTAAAAAAATATAGTTTTCTACTCATTTTCTTAATGTGCGTATAATAAACAGTCTAAAAGTGCCATGAAGCGTCAAATCTTTATGTACTTATTGAAATAAAGCCAGATAGTAATAGTACCAGGCAACCTTTAGACAGTTTTACATTGTAGACTGACAGTTGATCTTTCAAAATTGACATAACAAAGTCGAATTTAAAAATAAGTGGTTATACAGTCCCCGGATGGAGTTGACAAGAGGAAAAAATAATTTATTTTTGATTTTACGAAAAAAACTCTCGTATAAAAAATTCTGCTTGTTGAAAAATTAAGATTACCATAATAAATTCTTTGATTAGATGTACAGGGTGTTATCAAATAAGAAACATGTAACACATAAAGAGTGAGTAAAATCAAAAATAAAGGATTTTTTCCTCTTGTCAACTCCATCCGGGGACACACTGTATATGACTTATAATACCCAAAGGCCTAATATAGACAGACCAGCTGTCATCTTATAATGTAAATCTGTCCAAATACTGCTTCGCACTATTACTGGCTGGATTAGTTGCAACAAGTCCCTATTATTACATTCAACAAAATTCAGGGCTGCATTTTCTGTAGATTTTTATCATTCCCTCATTTATTCCTTCTGAGTTTTTTCAATTTTTAAAATTTTTAGGTTATTGCGTTTTTTTTAGGATTTTTGCTTTTTAACCCTTATGATCTATCACTTTTAATTCCAATTTTTAATTTATATTCATTAATGTAACTTTCCATCCAGATTTTTTATATTTTTTCCTAAAATGCAAGAAAAATGTGCATCTTTTATCCTTAAAGTCCAACAAATCAAATACATATATGCGAAATAAGGAAATTGAAAAGCAGTTTAAGTCGATACATATATGAGGAAAATCTAAACTTGCGAATGTTAAGCCTTTTAAATGGTGTTAAGACTATTATAACAAGCGGGAAAACTTATTAAGTTGTCTTCGAGTTTACTTAAGACCACTATTGCTGTTATATTTCGTAAGGTTGCTTAAAATTCCTTGCCTTTTAACGTTGTCTTTTAAGCTTAAGAAGAGTTTCAACTGTTTGAGATTACCATAGTTCAAGAGCACAGGGCCCCAGACATAAGTTATTTTCTAAAGGACAGAATATGTAAGATCAAATAGTACTTATAACCGCGTGAACACACTCGGGGTATAAATTTCCATAAGAGAATAAAAAACAGATAGAGTATAGCATTTATTAAAAAGAGACCCCGATACGCCCCAGTCCCGCAGAAAGCTTTGCAGCGTTGTCAAAGGTAACCTTGATAAATTACTACAGGCGCACGCAGTCGCACTCGTCAAGGGGCAGACAATCTAATACATTTTTTTAGGGCGAGACTTATTACTTGACTTGTAACCATACAAGAAGTGGACTATTAAAATCGTAAACCTTTTATTTTTAAAATTTTATTAGTTATTTATAGCCCATCGCACCGACTTTTTTTTCGGTACTTAAAGCCTTTTTCCTCGCAGTAACTACAAGTTACCAGGTAACCTGGTTACTCGTTTTCTGTGTTTCTTCGCTGAGTAACACTAACTGTGACGTCACGAGTAACCACACAGTGTAACCAGCCTAGCAGACGTGGTTGCTGAAATATTTTGAGGTTAAGATCGTTTTTTTTTTGTTTTTTTTTTCAAAATGTTTGATTTTAATCATTGACTTCTATACCCTACAGGACTTTATGCAACTCAATGATTTTAATATATACAGTGTGTCCACGTAAGTTGGCGGCATATGGGAAACTTTTTTATTATTAGCTTTACGAAGAAAAGTTATTCTTTATAAAAAGTTCTGCATGGTCCAAAACCTAAAATGCAACCATCAGATGTTAAATTTTTTCAGTCATATTACGAGGTTTGTCAAAAAATGTGATTTTTGCTCTAGAGTAAAGTACCTTTCTTTTTGACAATATCGAATATTGTTATAAAGAAAAGATGTTTAGAATTAAAAATAGCTTTTAAATATTCAACATTGTTTATTTACATTAAAAAAATATTTTTTTCTACATTTTCTCTGCGATTACGTTGGAAATTTAAGTTTGCACATTAATGCATAATTAATCTAGGATGCACTGGCATTTTTTAAAACTGATAATTAAAGTAGGCTTTGCAAACTGTCTAAATATCGAAAATTCGAAGAAACGTCAGTAATCGTATTTCAAAAAGGGCCACGGTATAAACACTTATCAAATTTATAATTAATAAATGCAATGCATTAATGTGCAAACTTAAATTTTCAACATAATCGCAGAGAAAATGTAGAAAAAAATATTTTTTTAATGTAAATAAACAATGTTGAATATTTGAAAGCTATTTTTAATTCTAAACATCTTTTCTTTATAACAATTTTCGATATTGTCAAAAAGAAAGGTACTTTACTCTAGAGCAAAAATCACATTTTTTGACAAACCTCGTAATATGACTGAGAAAATTTAACATCTGATGGTTGCATTTTAGGTTTTGGACGATGCAGAACTTTTTATGAAGAATAACTTTTTTTCGTAAAGCTAATAATAAAAAAGTTTCCCATATGCCGCCAACTTACGTGGACACACTGTATATTACCAACGAATTATGTTTGGTAACGGTAGAAAATGAAGCACATCCCTTGAAGTTGGTCCTATATCAATTCAACTGCAACTAGTCTTAAAATGTACTGCCTTTGGTGTTCTGTGGTACTGCGGCCTTACCACAGAATACCAAAGGAGCACCCTGTTTCCACCCCGATTCAAAAAACGCATCAGGTAACGCTGCATTTAAAACTGGTGAAAATCCATGGCCAAAGGATACATTTTTTGAATCGGGGTGGGCATGCATTGGTGGAAACAATGAATTATTTTCTGCATTTCGGAAGTTGCTCGTAAAAAAAAACAAACAATTGGAAATGTCATCCACAGCTGACTGTCTGACGTCATACAGCGGTTACTCCGAGTAACCGTGACGTCATTTCGAGTAACTTAAATAAGTGACTAGTAACCTCGAGGAAAAAGGATTTTAGCCTAAAATGTTCCTTATTACGTCATATTATGATTATACTAAGAAACGCTTAAGCTATGGAACCGAAAAAAAAAGTCGGTGAGGTGGGTTTGGTTCGGTTTGCCAAGTTCCTAAAACACCTAGATCGGATAATAAAATAAATTGTCTGTCTCGATTTTAACCCAATATGATACACAAGTTTTAGGGGAGACCGGGGTAATGGGGCCACCTTAAGGGAAACTTGGGTTTTGGACCAGATTTTTTTTTTGATTATGTTTTTTTACTAATACTACTCATTCATATGTTTACTCTAACCTAAGGTGTCAAACAACTGTTAAATTCGAATGCAAATTTTGTTTTATTTAAAAAAGTACAAAATTGTAACTGGCCTCATTACCCCGCTATATGAGGTAATGGCGCCACGGGTGGCTTTATTGCCCCAGTAATAAAAAAAAATTCTTATGACTAATATTAGGTCGACAAAGGAACTCATAAATTCTTAAAGGAAACAAGTTTTTTAAATTATATAAGTAACATATATATATAGATATATTGTTTGGCTTTTTCCGATCCGCTACAGTCTTTATGGGCCCTTTTTCCACACCACGTGCACCTGAACCAAATCTCACTTTTTCTTCCGGAGTCACCACAAACTAAACAAATTTCCTCATCTGAACTTTCATCTTCAAGTCCTTCATTATCCAGATGGACATCAGCTAAACTTTCTGAAGATGAGCTGCTAAGTACCTTCCTTTCCTGAAGCACTTTTTTAACTTTCGCAACCTTATTCTTGTTATTTTTCTTATTCTTGGTTTTCTTTTTAAGAGCTTTTTCCAGTAATTCTTCTTTAATAGGTGTCGCGGTCAATATTTTTGAACAACCTTTTTTGCGGACAGTTTTCGCTGTGGCCTCATTGCCCCGCTACACTATGGCCTGATAGCCCCATATGTATCTTGACAAAGAAAAATTAAAATCTAAATAAGTTTTTGTTACATTGTAGCGGAATACTTTTAAAAACATGCTAGTATATTCAAAGGTTACCTACAAAAATTATTAGGCCTATATCTCAAACCAAAATACAGAAATAAGTACTTTTGTCTACATCAAATAATATATCAAAACTCTAAATTTCCGTTAACCACGTTTTTTATAACCAAGCAATGCACCTTGCAGCACGTGTCTCTCGCAACTGGTTGTCTATTATAAAAGAATATGGCGGATGACGCTCAAAGCAGACCCTGCCGAGCCGATTGTCAACAAATATGGGTGGCGCGATTACCCCGGGTGGCCTCATTACCCCGGTCTCCCCTATGTCGGCATTAGATTTTGATTAAAAAAAGGGTTAGTTAAAAGTATTTATTGTTTAACCAATTTTACCTTAAAACAATAACGATTTTTTTAAAAAGTATTCCTTTTGTATTTAATACATTTTTGCCTGTGGCGCATGTCGCTTGCGAGCACTTAAAGTAACATTATTTCAATATTTTCTGAAATAGTACAAAAGCGTTTTTGTAGGAAGTTTTATCACTGATCACCTAACAAATAAGGTGATCCGTGGTTTTATGACGGATCACCTTGATCCGTGGTTTTATTCTCTTCGACTTTTGTTAACGTAACCAAGTAATTTAAAAAAAAAACTTTTTTGTGCACACTAAATTCAAGATGGCGGGGATGGCCTGGGGGGACCCAGGTCAAAAACTCAAATTTATTTTTTGAATTTCAATGTCAACAACATATCGCACACCCGCTGAAAAAGAGTCACAACTCAAAAATCGCCCTTATTGAGATAAACCTGCCGCCATCATCGAAATAACTTGTACTTTCTTCCATAAAAGCGTCACATTCATGTTTTGACAATTCACCGCGAAATGGCGATGTGACTCTTTTATTTTGTCCAGTTTAGCTGAGGATGCGTTACTTTATAGTGTCACTTTTGACTTTATAACAGCGTGAACGTGGAGTTTCATTCTGAAAAGAGTCACATTTCGAATTTTGAAGGTTTTCGTGTGAACTATTGGTTAAATCTGACCCATATAACAAGTAAAATACTGTTATTTTTTGTGTTGTGACTGTTTTTTCGAATTGTTCAGTGTATTTAGAATTAAGGAGAATAAGAAAAAATCCTTTGAATTTATTAGAGAATAATCACATTCCCAGTTGTTATTCAGCATTTTATAACTCGTTGTAAAAATAAATACAAAGTTTCTTCTTTATTTGTTTTCTTTTTTTATATTATTTACCATCCTGCGTAACATCCTGATTTACAACGTCATGATGCCTTGTTCTAAAAAAGTGTCACAATATCGGGTTTTTGTCTTTTTTTTTAACTAAAAACGACAAAAATCATTTTTTCTGAGAAACGTACTGCACCAATTATATTGAGTTAATAGGTTCCTGTTGATATAAAATAACATGCTAACTCGTAATTTGTCATGTAAGCGAAAAATGAATCTCTCTAATTAACTAAATTCTTTAACAGCGATTTTCTCAAAACAATGTTTTTTGAGTTGTGACTATTTTTTAGCGGGGGTGCGAATGTCAAAATCGCGACTACACCACCTTTTGCAAGCTAAAATTCTATAATGACTGGACTATTATGTCTAGGGATACTGGACTATCAGTCTATTATAATTGTTATTTGCATCTAGCCTAAACTCCCTCCAAAACCTGTTTCGGTTTGGATATTAAAGCAAAAACTAACCATTCTGGCAAATCCCTTTTCCATAGCAAAAACGGCTAATGAAGTTACGAAGTTTAGAGCATTCCAGAGGGATTCATGAATAACTTTGTTGGACTTTTTGGTCCGGACGTATTAGTCCATAGTAGATACACCGGTCTGTTTGTTAAGTGATGAGTTATAGTCTGGATTTTTGAAAATAACTTTATTTTGGCGAAAGGCCCACCATTTCTAATCGAGTGCGCAGGCGCCGAAATCTTTCGAGCGTCGGCGTCGTCGGTTGGAACCAAATAAAAATAGACTGGTGTACAGCGTGTCCCATTTTCGATGGGATTAAATGGGAAACTCAGTTGTACTTAAAATAATCGATTTTCTGATTACAATATACCGTGTTCTTTTTTTGAACCCTTAAAAATGGGGTAATCAGATTTTGGCTATACCCGTGGTTTCGCTAATACAGGGAGTTTTTGAAAAAATTGCAATTTTAATAATTCCTTGTATCTCGCTTATTTTTTAAGATATTTTTATTCTGTAAAAACTTTTTGGCAACTTTTTTAGAGCAAAATTATGACGTTGTCAATTTTTTTAAATATTGTTTAGTTTTTGAGATATGGTATTTATCATAAAAGAATTAAATACGGATCTGAATTTTTTTTATTACTGTTTTGATTGGTTTCATGCTATTATGATCTTAAAATGATAAAACTTTAATTTTTTTTTTGATTTAAGGTTAAAAAAAATAATATTTAATATTTTTTCAAAGTAAATATAAAATAAAAATTGAAAGACACACTAAATAAACGATTTTTAGTTTATCTGTTTTAAAACATTAATTAAAAGATTTATAAATAAAGAAAAAAACGTTAAAAAGTTACAAAAATAATATCATAGTAATTATTTGATGGTAGCACAGCAACTCACGAAATTTACTTCAACATGGAAACACAAAAGCGTGGAATTGATATTGTCATTTTACTTGTGATTTTTATGAATGGTTCACTCAAAGTTATTCTAAAATGGCTAGAAATCGACCATATCCAGATTTTGCAAAATGTTATATATTTTACTGCTTTATTCAAGCAACAAAATCCCAATATTTAAACGGCAGAAATATTTTTATGCAAAATGCGTTAAGAAACTCATAAATGCCAACAATGTCTTACACATAGACTTTGTTTCAAATAAATCTTTAAAATAAATCTTTATATTAACCTAAAACCATTTTAATTTTTAGATATCAAAAGAGTTAAACTAAAAATCGTTCAACTAGCAACTTTTAATATATATTTATGTTGGAAATTTCCAGGTTCGGACTAAATTTTTTTGAAACTACGGGGTATAGCAAAAATCTGATTACACTATTTTTAAGGGCTCAAAAAAACAGCACGGTAACTCAGAACATCGATATCTTTAATAATAACCGAGTTTCCAATTTAATCCCATCGAAAATGGGACACGCTGTACAGGTACAGTGTAAGCTTTAAGTAGTTTAAAAAAAATTAAATAATTTTTTTTCTTTAAAATGAATTTCTTTGTTCTGAATATTCGTTCTTGAACTCACGCAAGTCTGTATTCCAAACAAACCCCACAGTTTTCTTGCGAAATCGTAAAATTTTAACATTTATTCCTGTAATATAAACCTAAATCTTCCACAGACAGACAGACATACAAACATTTTTTTTTCTTTTTTGAAGCCCGTATTATAACTCGTGCCAAGTTCGCACATTTTATTTGCTCATGTCGAAAAATAATAAAAAAACCGACGTAAAAAACATCTTGCACACCGATTATATCTTTGAGCTTCATTATACTTAGTTACAATCTGACGAACAATAACAGATTTTAATTTATTTTTAGACTGCTCGTTATTTCATTAAAAGAGATACATCATACTTTTTTAAAGAACTGTCGTTTTTGTTGTAAACCGTCCCGACCCACATAAACGAATATAATATACAGGGTGTCCCATAACTTAGGGGCCATAGTGCAGCAGTCGACAGAGGAGGTTATTTCCGAAAAAAAAGTTTATATAACATAGGTGTTTACCCCTATGTTATATAAACATCTGTTTTTAAGATATAGCATTTTAAAAGTTAGAGGAGTGAGGAAAAAGGGTTTTACGGAAAAAGGAAAATCTGTCACAGCCAGCTGAATACTCAGCTAATTATGATTCAAAAATGTGATATTCCTATTTTTAATAAAATTACAAGTTGAGGAGATACAGGCTGTCAAAGTAACCTCCAAAAATGTATAAAAAATGATTATTAAAAAAAAAAAATTTTGCTTACTTATTCTTTTAAAAATTTTTAATAATATTTTATTAATATGCCTCGCTAGAGACTTTTTATTAACAAAAAATATAAAAAAAAACATTGCGTTTAATATGGCATTCATAAAAGTTTGAACCAAAAAACAGTTTAAAAAAATTGACCGTATAATTTTTTTTTAAATTATTTTAATTTCAAATTATTACTCTCGTTCTAATACATGACTTTACCCAATTTCATATTTTTACTGCGTTTTTTAAAAAAGGTATCAAAAAAGTTGAAAAAATCGCCAACTTTGATCTCGACAAAGAAAGAGTTTTGACCCATGCATTGTAGGAACTTTTTTATCAGGAATGACCTCCTCTATCACCTGTTGGCCTATGGCCCCTAAGTTATGGGACACCCTGTATATAATATAAACTCTGTCAATTTATGGGCTCCAAAACTCACACGGTTCTACCGTCACCCTTTTTTGGGCTTATATCTCGTGGATTTGGTTCATTTTTAAATTGGACTATCTAGAGCCAAAACCCAACCTTGGAACCAAATTTCATTAAAATCAGGCAAACACTTTTGGAGTTATGCGCGTTGGTCGTTACAGGACAGACATACAGACAGACATACTACACGACAAAAAGATTCAAAATCATCTGAACTGCAAAGATATAAAAAAAAATTACAATGAAGTGACTTTTTTTTTTGATACGATCACCATGTTGTAGTATACGTGTGACCTAATTAGTATGTAGTAAACTGTATACTAATTGAGCTATAAAAAAAGAATTGATAATAGACGGACAAAATAGTTTTAAAAAAAATAGAATCGAAGTTTTGCGACAGCTTTTTCCTATGAGTCAGCTATAGAATTAATTATGTTTAATTATTTAATGTAATTCTGTCCGTAACGCGATTGCTCCTAAACCACTGAATCGATTTTCATAACATTTTCAGGTAAAATAGTGTTCGACACTCTAATGAGCTGGTTAGATTTTAGTCAAAATAACAGTTTTTTGACAAATAATTTTTTTTTTAAATGGTAACTTTTTAACGGAGCATCGCATCAATATGCTATTTTCGGAATATAGTAGACTGCAGTTTGCCTAATAATTTTTATTATTACCAAAAACTTCGTAGAAGCTTTAGTTTCTGAGATATTTACAAAAAACTGATTTCACTTTACAAGTGTGCTAATAGGCTAGGAGGATATCAGATCCGTCACGGATCCATTTATTTTATTTAAAAACCATTTGTCTTAAATTTGGAACTTTGGAGTGTTTAAATTCGGTGATTATAATTTTTGACTCAATTAAAAGAAATCAACATTACGGAACAGAACCAAAATGGCAGACTATCCTATTTGTAAAACGATTTGTCTCAAACTTGAAGCCTTTTTCCTCGCAGTAACTACAAGTTACCAGGTAACCTGGTTACTCGTTTTCTGTTTTTCTTCGCTGAGTAACACTAACTATGACGTCACGAGTAACCACACAGTGTAACCAGCCTAACAGACGTGGTTGCTGAAATATTTTGAGGTTAAGATCGTTTTTTTTTGTTTTTTTTTCAAAATGTTTGATTTTAATATATATATTAACAACGAATTATGTTTGGTAACGGTAGAAAATGAAGCACATCCCTTGAAGTTGGTACTATATCAATTCAACTGCAACTAGTCTTAAAATGTACTGCCTTTGGTGTTCTGTGGTACTGCGGCCTTACCATAGAATACCAAAGGAGCACCCGTTTCCACCCCGATTCAAAAAACGTATCAGGAAACCAGTGGCGCACCCAGGAAGGTGTCTTGGGGGGGGGCCCGACAGCTACAAAGGGCGCCTCTCAAAAATCCTGCGACCAAAAAAAAAAGGTCATCATGTGTGGGGGAGGCCGACAGCTACAACAACGGGCGTCCTCACAAAACTTGCGACCAAAAACAAAAAGGTCATCATGTCTTTTTGCAACTACGCCGCTGCTTGGGGTTGGGGGGGGGGCCCGAAACCTCCTGATGTCAAATTTTAAGCTATTTTTCGTGTTTTATCATCAAATATGTAGAAAATATATTAAAAAATCTAAGCCTTGGGGGGCCCCCCCCTGGGTGCGCCCATGAGGTAACGCTGCATTTAAAACTGGTGCAAATCCATGGCTCGTGATACGTTGTTTGAATCGGGGTGGGCATGCATTGGTGGAAACAATGAATTATTTTCTGCATTTCGGAAATTGCTGGTAAAAACCAAAACAAACAATTGGAAATGTCATCCACAGCTGACTGTCTGACGTCATACAGCGGTTACTCCGAGTAACCGTGACGTCATTTCGAGTAACTTAAATGAGTGACTAGTAACCTCGAGGAAAAAGGCTTTTGGTAGATTGTTTAAGGTTACTGGGTTCACCGTACAACAACATAGATGCAATGAGAGTTCGAGACGATGAATAGTCCATAGTAGTAGAGACCAGTGTCTTTTTTTAGCTTTATTAGGCCGAGACGCCCAAAGAAATTCAAGGAACCCTAGAAGACGCATCCCCATTATTTAATACGCAAATTCATTCATCATGCATGAAATCTCAGAAAATTTCGCCGAATCCTCGCAGGCAACACTGTAAGAGGTATAAAAGAGAAATCGATGAAAAACCATGGGCGTGCAGATTTTGTTGAAAATAAAATAAATATATTATAGACATTTTCCTATAAAATTTTTGCACCCAAATGAGAGTTGCCCAGGAGAGGGTTGTAGACTAATTTATATATATATATATATATATATATATATATATATTATATAAAGAAAAGGTTTTTTTAACTTTCGTGATCAAAACATTTAACTTAAATTTATTTGGACTAAAAGCAAGAGTTAATTTTATACCGAAAACATTTGTAGTGAGAACAATAATTAATAGTTAAAAGTGCAGTTTAGTCATCTGGTTTTAATAACTTTTTAAATACCACCTAGGAAGACAAAACTAATAAACTATTTATGAACTCTAACCTCACACCAAAGAAATTTAATTAAACTTACTTTCAGTTGAACGTTTTTCACACTTAAATGGAGTCCCGTTTTTTTCAGAAAACCGAAAACCAAATCAATATTTTAAACTGCGCATTCGCTGCCGTACTTTTTCTTCTCACATAAAATATCTCCCTCTCAGCTGTGGTCGAGCATGTGTGAAGTTAGTAAGAGGAAGATAATTTTATGTGATCAGAAAAAGAGAGGTGCGCATGTGCAGTTTAAAAAAATGGTTTGCATTACAGGATATCGCCGCTAGATATTTTGTGTTCCTGCAAAAAACAAGCTCAAGTTGGTTGACTGCACAAAAATTGCAATTTTGTGCTAATCGTTGTACGTTCTATAAAAATCGACAATCAACAATCTTCGAAAAAAACCAACTTTAGCTGATTATTTCTAATTTATACTTTCCTTTTAAATCAAAATAGATAAGGATTTAAACCGCCACATAGATCTATAAGATTTTTGTTAAGTTTAGGTACCTATGTAAACAAAAATTTACCGATTGATTATTGGATAACATATTCTAACTTAAAAAAAAACTTTTTTTCAAACATTTGTATACATATGTGCATATAGGTACACAGACAGACATGCATACATACATATATAGAGGTTATACTTACAACCTAGAATTAAATTGTATAGAAAAACGTTATTGATGATAAGATCTCAAAAAAAAATCAATGAAAACAATCCTTTTCTCACATAGGATGGTAAACATATTCTATTACAGATACATGTATAGCAATCCAAAACGTAAGCCGAATTCAAAAACAAAATATTTTTTTGATTTTTATTAGTTACCATTTTACTTATGTACCTACATCAAAATTACAAGTTATAAAAGTACTGGCAACATTGTTGCGAATTTGAAAGAAATCCCCAGTATAATACTTTTTGTGTCTGATGAAGTTTAGGATTTCTATACGGGGTCTACCTTTAGTTGAATGTTTTTGGAGACGCCCAAGTCTTTCCTCTACGAAAATTCTTGAAAGTGATTCCGAACAGAGTGTGCGGGCGTAGAAATCTTTCCAGCTTCGGACTGACTAAACCAAACATACGATTTGGAGACAATGTTGCCATTTACTTTCAAATATATTTTTTAAGCCGCAGAAAAATACTCTGCCAATCTATGGGCACCTAAGCTCACACTAGGTACTATAGTTATAGTGTGAGCTAATATAATCAAAAACTGAAATATATTTTATTCAACTCCAGACTCAATTACCTTTCGTTTGATACCAAACAAGCCATGTTTTGACTTAAACTCAAATTTTTTTAATCTACCCCCCACCCTTTAAAAAAAACTAAAATGTATTTTGTTTAACTCCAGACTCAATTACCTTTCGTTTGATATCACACACGCCATATTTTCACTTAAACTCTAATTTTTGACATCTACCCCCACCCTTTTTTTAAAAATAAACTAAAATTAATTTTTTTTAACTCCAGACTTAATTACCTTTCGTTTGATATCACACACGCCATATTTTCACCCCGAACCCTTTTATTTGGCTTGCGTTCGGTGGATTTTGTTCATTTTTAAATGGGACCATCACGGCCCAAGACCCAACTTAGGTACCAAATTTCATTAAAATCGGACAAGCGGTTTTTGAGTTATGCGGGTTGGTCGTTACAGACAGACATACAGACAGACAGACAGACAGCAAAACAAAAAAGTTTCAAAATCATCTGAAACGCAAAGATATATAAAAATTTTTAAAATCGGAGCAACTCTTTTTTTTTCGAAAAAATTAGGATCACCATAGCTCACACTACTTATAGTAGTAGTGTGAGCTAAAATATCAGGTTACTAATTCTTTACTGTTTTACTTTTTCAATCTCGTAATTTATGAAATTTCATCTCATAAACAATAAAGATATAGTAACTGCCAATTTTAGCTCACACTACTACTATAAGTAGTGTGAGCTATGGTGATCCTAATTTTTTCGAGAAAAAAAAGTTGCTCCGATTTCAAAAATTTTTATATATCTTTGCGTTTCAGATGATTTTGAAACTTTTTTGTTTTGCTGTCTGTCTGTCTGTCTGTCTGTATGTCTGTCTGTCTGTCTGTATGTCTGTCTGTAACGACCAACCCGCATAACTCAAAAACCGCTTGTCCGATTTTAATGAAATTTGGTACCTAAGTTGGGTCTTGGGCCGTGATGGTCCCATTTAAAAATGAACAAAATCCACCGAACGCAAGCCAAATAAAAGGGTGGGGGTAGATTCCAAAAATTAGAGTTTATGTGAAAATATGGCGTGTGTGATATCAAACAAAAGGTAATTAAATCTGGAGTTAAAAAAAATGAATTTTAGTTTATTTTTAAAAAAAGGGTGGGGGTAGATGTCAAAAATTAGAGTTTAAGTGAAAATATGGCGTGTGTGATATCAAACGAAAGGTAATTGAGTCTGGAGTTAAACAAAATTTTAGTTATTTTCAAAAGGGTGGGGGGTAGATTAAAAAAATTTGAGTTTAAGTCAAAACATGGCTTGTGTGGTATCAAACGAAAGGTAATTGAGTCTGGAGTTGAATAAAATATATTTCTGTTTTTGATTATATTAGCTCACACTATAACTATAGTACCTAGTGTGAGCTTAGGTGCCCATAGATTGGCAGAGTATTTTTTCTGTGGTTTAAAAAATGTGCTTAAAAGTAAATGGAAATATTGTCCCCAAAACCGCATGCTTGGTTTATTCAGTCTGAAGCTCCAAAGATTTCTGCGCTTGCGCACTCTGTTAGAAATCACTTTCAAGTATTTTCGCAGAGAAAAAAGCGTCAATTTAGTCAATTAAGACATTGGCGTGAAAAGGGTGCAAACCACAAAAACTTACGAATTTATAGTTTTTTAGTATAGTTTTAGTCCAAATAGTTCAGGAAAAAAGGTACAAATAACCAATTTTATCTTTTGTACCTTAAATCAAAATGGATTTTGTGGCTTTAAAATTTAATTTCTCTAAAGTAATTGCATATGGCATTCATCCCTTTCACCCCAAGGTCTTCAGTTAGACTATTTTCTTACTTTGTTAGTGTATATCTTTGACATGAGCTATTAATATATTTTAATGGCCATACAACACCTACTTTAGAATTTTTATAGACAACAACTTGCCGGTATTTTATGTCTGAAATTTTTTTATAACTTCCTTACAAATACAACAGTGGCCGTAAGAAGAAAGTATGTCAGCCAGCAGTGGCGTGCTCTTTAAGACTTAAGTATGTAATAGTTAGGGTGAAAATATACCGTATACCAGTGGCGTATATAGAAAAAAGTTTCGGGGTGGGCTCGAGGCAGTTTGGGGGGGGGGGGCCGAGACCCCATATGGCCGTATTTTATGCTATTTTATGTTTGTATTCAGGAAATTTGTGGAAAATATCTAAAAAAATCTTAGCTTCGGGGGGGGGCCCGGGCCCCCCAGCCCCCCCCTTATATACGCCACTGACGTATACATACCGCGTGAACACGTTCACATCTAGGGGTATAAATTTCCATAAGAGGATAAAAAACAGATAGAGTAAAGCATTTTTATTAAAAAGAGACTGCGATACGCCCGAGTCCCGCAGAAAGCTTTGCAGCGTTGTCAAAGGTAGCCTTGATAAATTGCTACAGGCGCATGCGGTCGCACTCGTCAAGTGGCGGACAATCTGAAACATTTTTTTAGGGCGAGAATTATTACTTAACTTGTGACCATAGAAGAAGTGGACTATTAAAAACATGAACATTTTATTTTTAAAATTTTATTAAATGTGAGTTATTTAGTTCCTAAAATACCTACATCGGATAATAAAATAAATTGTCTGTCTCAATACACGATAACTCAAGAACACCTCAAACTATTTTAACCCAATATGATACACAAGTTTTATGTCGGCATTAGATTTTGGTTAAAAAAAGGGGTTAATTAAAATGAACTCCACGGAACTACTTTTGAGGCTCAATACCACCTCTGCCGGCCCCCTAAGGTCCCCCCCATATATCTCCAAAACTAATAAACGAAATTATATCAACATGTATATTTTTGAAATCAGAAAGAAAAGATTTATAAAATTCTAAAATAATATACAGGGTGTTCCATTTAGAAAAACCATCGACCTGTCAAATTTTGACATTTAGAATTTTTTTTGCCATTCTGACACAGATATTCTTGAACTTCGTAAAAAACTAGGAAACTTTTATTTTTATCATATTTTAATAAACTGTAAAAATATACGAGAAAACCCTGTACAACGACAAAATATTAGAAATTTGGTCCCCCTTTATAGGTATGCACAGTACGCCTCCGTGATTGTGTAAATACACAAATCGCTATCTAAATGGAGGTGTATTAAAATAGTACAGTATATAGAGTTTTATGAGTCTTTATGTGCTATAAATAGGTGCCTATAAAACTATAAACCTTTATTATTTTCTATTTGTATTAACAGTATTTACTTTACTAAGCAACAACATTTATAATAATTTTTAAAAAGTAGTTTACGTAAAAAAACACACATATTAAAATATAAAAAAAAAATATTTTGTTTGAAAAATATTTACTTAATCACAAGTGATTATAAGGAGTCAAAAATTCAAACCGACTTAAAGGTCTTTTTGAAGGTAAAACTATTTTTAAAACAAAAAGTTTAGTACCTGTGAATATTATTTATTCATGGCCACTAAACCTTACGTTTGTAGTATTTTTGGCTTATTATTATTTATGTCCCGACATAAAACGTCACAAAGGCGGAAAAAATGCAATACGCATTGACCCGAACTGAGGGACAAATTATGTCACGGTTATGGGTACTGTTTTTCGTTTCATCTGCCTGCCTTTTGTTTCTATTCTGGTAGTTTCTTTTGTATTTGGTAGATGTCACCACTTGTGTGAAAAATGAACGGTATCGCAGGCATTATTTTTCCAATATCGTAAGACAAGATTTATATACCGTCTCTCTAGCTTAACAAGAGCGTCACATTGACCATGCAGTGTTCTGAAGAGTCCTTTAAGGACGAACCAGTTAACTGTCAACACGTACTAGGTGTCCATTAGATCTTGGACCCCCGTGGGTGTACAGCTTTCGAGCTGCCCACGGAAAAATACAAGAGAAACAAAAGCTTTCTATATCCGCTTAGACACGAAAAATTTTAGTTTTCTTTATTCCCGGGTGCTAAACTTTACGTTTAAAACTATTTTTTTTAAGTGTATATTTTTCAAAAGTTTTTAGAGTCTCTGTGGTCCATTTAAAGTCATTTTATTCCGACGCGGGATTTAAATCTCAAAGATTTATGGCTTGCATTTTGTTAATCTGATACTTTTTTATAATAAAACGTTTGTAAACTGTTTTATCTGTTATTTCCTCATCAAAACTCTCGGATTCATTTATAATTTCGCAAAATGTTTCCTAGATGTGATGCAATTTTAACACATTTATAATAAAATTAAAAAAAAATCAATTTACACCAATACAATTTTTTTTTTGAGTGGGAGGGTAGTGCCGTGGTATGGTCGTCGGCTTCACATGCAGAAGGTACCAGGTTCGCGTCTCGAACAACGATGCAAAAAACAAAAAAAAGTTTAGTCGCCCTACCGCTCACTTCCTTTTCAGCGTTCAACAGTCGTCATTGAATTAGCGTGCGATGCACGTAAAATATAAGTTGACCTTGAACATCGACAATATACGCAGGTGTAGTCCAGGAGCCGACACGCAGCCAACCGAGGAACCAGGAATAATAACCCAGGAGCCTGTTATAAGTGCTATAATAGTCGATACCAGGATGGAGCCAGCATAAATCTCCGACAGTCAACTCACGACGATACGACTGTTGCGCTGAAAAGCACAGAAGTCTATCGTCTATAACCAAGTTCAAGATGCAAGTCAATCATGTAGCAGGACCACTTTTCGAAAAAGGTGTAAAAGCGTGGGTCCACTGTGTATTATACTTGCTACGCAGTACAAAGATCCCTACCCTCGACAAAGAGGTGCCAGTCAAAATTAAGTCCTCTTAGAGAAAGAAGACATGCATCCTAAGGGGCACGTGCATCAGTTTGGTATATGGTGTACGGTCAAATCGAGTTTTGCGAAAAGGGCGCGTCGTATGCCTAGTCGCTAGACCAAAATTTGTCTCCCCACCACTACTACTAATACAAAATTTTGAGATAAAGAAGTTAAATGCAGACTTTTCAAAATCTCCGCTAAAAAACTACAAGGCCTATCAAGAAGCGGTTTTAAAATTTAAAGACGTCTCGAAAATCGAGCCCAGGATATATCTACCCGTTTTTATCTATCTCGGCTAGAAATACCTAAAACCCCCAAGAAGCATCGAATGTGGCTCACCCTGTACACACAAGTTCAAAAATAAGGATCTCGGCATATCCCTCGTGTCCCGGGTGCGTATTTACGTTTCCGTGCTCATTTCACATCGGCGCGGTTTTGAAATAGACACGGAAATGTTACAATATATTTGGGTTCAAATACGTGTTGATTTTAAGAGTTTTTATCTCGAAATGAGCACGGATCTGTAAGAGAACATCGCTCATTAAACTATTACAAAAGCGTATTCAACTGTTAGGTTAAAACGCTAACATAACGAAAGCTAATCAATTAAATCTAACCGAACCGAACCAAAGCAAACTAAACCAATAATTTAAAAAAAAAAACTTTCCTGACTTCCTACCCGGGATCCTAGAGGATGTGAATCCGAACCGAAACGAACCGAATTGAACCAAACCGAACCGAACCGAACCAAAGCAAACTGAACCAACAATTAAAAAAAAAACTTTCTTGACTTCTTTCCCGTGATCCTAGAGGGTGTAAATAGTGTTGTAGTTTAGTTTGGTTAGGTTAGGTTTGGTTCGGTTTAGTTAGGATCGGTTCGGTTCGGATTCACATCCTCTATAGGATCCCGGGTAGACTCAGGAAAGTTTTTTTTTGAAAAAAATTATTGGTTCAGTTTGCTTTGGTTCGGTTCGGTTAGATTTGATTGATTAGCTTTCATTAGGTTAGGTTTTTGAAACTTTCTATTTTTATGTGGTTAGAAATCAAGTGAAAATCATTAAAATTTATTAATAACAGAACAACATCGGTCGTCGTAGTTGCCGGTGTAAGACAATGACCACTGAGCTTTGCAGGTATAGTTAATGGAAGAGTGTTCTTCAAACTTCAAAGAATTTCAAAATCTTGAGTAATATTAGTACAAATACTTTTAAACTGCTCCATAATTTTCATATTAACAAACATATAACCTCAAAATCAAACTAATAAACAACGTGAATCCAATTTAAGTTTCAAATGTGCACTAATAAGTAAACCCCTGCGCTGCGTAATTCAATACAAAGCCGTGCCTTGTTCGAGCCTCGGCGCCTTAAAATCAACACGCATTTGTAACCAAATATGTTGCAACATTTCCGTGTCTATTCCAAAACAGCGCTGCCGTGAAATCAGCACGGAAACGTAAATACCCGTCCCGGGTAGGTCGTATTGTACCATGTTTCTTTAAATTTGTACGTCTATACCTAGACACCGGATTAGAGATAGAAGATAGAACTCTCAATTGGACATTGACACTGGGAAAATTATTTACCAATAGCCCTAAGATACTCCAACAAATAAATCTATAGTCAATACCGCCGCAGTTAAAAAATTTGTTGCAAACATTACTCTCCTCTTTGTAAAGGTCAGTGAAGTAAAAATAAAGTCAAAAGAATCCGCAGACCGTCGCGTCGGTCATAACAATCTCGTTCCGAGTCATTTCGGCGTTTTTGTGCGGCATTTTATGCAAATCCACCTGTCAAAACCATACGAAAACCTTAACCAGATATTCTACTATCTTCCCGCATAAAAAAGCTTGAATATTTCACAACGACAAACAGTTTTTTAGGGCTTGTTAAGCCTCCTAAGCAAAAACATTACAGTATCAAAAGCCTTGCAGAAATCTAGAAAGATCAGTTTTTTGTCGGAACTTCGTTTTGTCACACACTCACTTTATAATTATTTAAAACATAAGTACCTGATAATCATTTATATAAGGACGTAAGATTCATCAGAGTCTATTGCTCCAAAACATTATCATCTTCAATATCAAAAGCATTAAAAAAGACTTCAATTAAATTTTTCGGTGTATTTTTTGACCAATGCTGTTTAAATTCCTTCTTTTAATTTTTGGCGAATACCTGGTCGTCACCTTCATCCTACTCACATAAGCTTTAAACATTTTTTAAACCTGCACATGCATATAGCTTTTACGGCGGCTCAGCCGGGCTTTTTTTGAAATTTTATTGAGGTATTTTTATGCGACTTTCATGTAAATCAGTGTACAGTTCGTGGCCAGAAGCCCGTTTGGTTACATCATAAGTTATTTCGCAAACAGTGCTTTTTTTTATTAAAAAGTTTACAACAGGTGCAGTTTTTGATTTGCAATGAAATTTTAGGCACAATGTAGTAATAGGAAACTACAAATTTAGTTTTTGATAAGCTGCGCTGAAAGCACTGTGCAAACTAAGCATATCCACGGGTTTGGTGCAGGAGTGTGCGAATGCACTTAGGGAGTTGGCCGGCGTATGAGAGGAGGAGCTCGTATGGGTCCCAGGCCACATGAGAGTCCCAGGAAACGAGAAAGTGGATGAACTCGCCAGGGGAGAATCTCGAAATCACAAGAGGGCAAATAAAATCGGCCCTAACAGAGTGGACCCAGAAAGAGATACAAAAGGAATGGACCAACGCAGGAAACGTCAGACAGGCGAAGAAGTACGTGACAGGATACAGCAAGTCCCGTAGGGACTGGCTGCTCCGTAGAACACGAAGAGAGGTGGAAGCCATAGTGGGAGTCCTAACCGGACACTGCGTCCTTCGAAGACACTTGGCAAAGATGAGAGTGAAGAAGGACTTGACGTGCGAGCGATTTTGGCCGAGGACGAGACCTTGGCGCATTTCCTCTCATCATGTGAAGCATACAAGGAGGCAAGAAGAGAGGTATTCGAAGAGGAAGCCTTTGAGACGGAGGACCTTCTGAAACTGAGGTGGCCCGATATTCTGGCTTTTGTACAGAAGACGGACAGATTCCTTAGCGACGGAAGGACGCAGTAAGGGGGAAGCCCGGCGGTTGGCGAAAAGGGCGCTTCATGTGCCTAGTCGCCAGGCTTAGGGCCTACCCCACACTACTACTACTAGTTTTTGATATTTAATTGGTTCTCTAACGTTGATTGATAATCCTATTAGTATTTTAATCAATTTTATTAAATAGACATGAATAATAATTTGTTCTAGTTTTATTATTTCTTGACTGTGTCTTAAAATTCCCGTTAAGAAACCTGTGCGCTTCCGTATTTTTGTTGTTCAAAAAAATCATTGTGTTTTCTTCACTTGTAAGTTTACGTAAATGTTTTAAATTGTTAAATCACTGCGATCTTTAATTTCATCACTAGTTAAGTAATCAGATTTGAATGAATGAGATTGTTAGTAATAGGTAATAAGAAAATTACATACGATTCCAATCTATGCACCTCCATGTTGGTACTTAAGTTGGGAATGCGTAAGCTATTTATCATTTCTTGGTTTTGTCCTGAGGAAACTGTGGGCACCATTACGAAGATTCTTGTGGTCTGAGGTTTTCTTTTTATTTTTTTGTGTAGGGTCACAACACACACTTCTTCAATTGCAGTTGTGTTACTGTCTTTATTTTGAGCAGCGAAGAGATCATAATTCACAAGAACAACATCCATAATTTGTGTTATTATCCAGTTTATATTTAAATTTTTCTTCGCTGTGACCTCTTATTTATTTACAGCTCTTTCTAAGTCATAGTTTTAACTTTATCTTTTATTTATTTACACCATTTTAAACTATTGTATTGTATTTTATGACTTGTGCCATAACTTCTCCAATTCTTTAATATTTGACATATTTTCTAATTCCTCACAGCAGCCCTCACACAACCTGTTTTACTGAGAGTATATTTTTATATATGCCTTGTTGTTTTTCACTGGTTTCAGCATTCAATATAATCTTCAACCGAATTTTTCCTAAATCATTTTTATATTTTTGATATTGTTCTAAAAAACTGCAGAAAATGATGGACATTTTCCGGTGGTTGGACCCCAATAGGTTCGAATAATGTCCGTATCTAAGCGCGTAAAATGGACGAATATCGATCATCATTTATTTCGTGTTTCTTTTGCTTTTTCAAGGCTGGCACCATCAATCAGATGTTTTTTCATTGTTTACGAAATGAATGTTGTGGTGGGCGATAGAAAACGGAATAAAATTTATTACGAACAGAGTTGAGAAAGTCCCAAATGCGGACACAAAGGATTATCTTTTTATGTCGTATTGTCTTCATCATAATCATTTAAGCCAAATATATTTCACCAGTGTGAAAGACGTCAAAACAAACACTTTTTGTAAAGTTGTATGGATCATCAATTACAAGAGGTCCCCAAAAGGTCAGGAGTTATATTTTTCTACAGCTAAAACACTTTTTTATGAAGTAGGTTTTATCCAAAATAATGGTTCTGTTGTATTAATCATAAATTACAAATGGTCTTCAAAATGTCAAGATGGCAAAGAGTATTTTATTTTTGTGTTTTTATCATCATCATTTAAACATGGGTATATTTTTTGTAGTTTGAAATGTTTAAATTTAAATTACAATTTGTCTACAAAAGGTCGGAATGACAAAAGGGAATATTTTCTTGTCCCATTGTCTTTTTCATCATCATTTACCCGACGATCTACAACAAGTTTTTTCTGTAAGATTAGGATGACAAAGGGGATTATCTTTTTATCTTATTGTCTTTATCATCATCATCATTTAAGCCATAGTTATATTTTTCTACAGCTAAAGTTTCTTCTGCAAAAGACTCTGAAACTAAAACATTTATTATTTATGAAGTAAGTTTCACCCAAAATTATCGTATGGAACATAAATTATATTAAATGGTTTCCAAAAGGTCAGAATGTCAGACAACATTACAATTATTATTGAAAGGATCTAAAATTTCGCCAATTTAGGGTCGACCTAATTGGAAATTCTGGGCAATACCCTGTGTTATATCGCAGTTCTCAATCTCCCACACGATTTTGTCATAAATTATTGTTGAATTTCGGAAAATTTTAGTAATCTTCGTCCCGGAGAGGGTGGCTTATATATAAATGAGGTGTCATTTACTGGTAAAATTAGTTTTTGCCCCATTTTGTGAAACAACACATGACGAATTTGTGTATAAGTTGGTATAATGTTTTATACTTAAATCAATCAGTTCATTATAATATTTTTCGCCGTTTCCTGATTTTTATTCAATTATTTCGATCCGTATTTACCCCTCTTTAATATCACTAACTAGTCTATATAGAAAGGACTCTGAATTGGCAACTTATTCTAAAACTTAATATTTTTTATTTTGATATTGATGATATTCTTTCTATGTGCGAGTACAGTTAGTCAATTTGGATATTATCTGTTACCTTATGTTTAGCGCCCCTTTCTCTTTTATTTTGGATTAAAAAATTAGTTTTTGCCCCATTATATGAACAGTACATGACGAATTTGTCTATGAGTACGTTGCTATAATGTTGAATACTTATATCAATCAGTTCATTATAATATTTTTCGATATGTGTTTATCTCTCTTTGATGTCATTATCTTGTTTATCTAAAAAAGACTCTAAATTGGCATCTTATTCTAAAACTTAATATATTTTTTCTTCTTTGAGATGTCCAGTTTTTTATTTTGATATTTCATTTTCATCCATTCTTTTTATGTGCGAGTACAGTTAGTCAATTTGAATATCAGCTTATATTGTATGTTTAGCTCCCCTGTTTCTTTCATTGTTGATCAAAAAATCAGTTTTTATCCCATTCTATGAACCACACATGAAGAATTTGTCTATGAGTACGTTGCTACAATGTTGTATACTTATATCAATCAGTTCATTATAATATTTTTCGCCGTTTTCTGATTTTAATTTAATTACTTCGATCTGCATTTATCCCTCTTTAATATCACTAACTAGTCTATATAGAAAGGACTCTGAATTGGCAGCTTATTCTAAAACGTAATATTTTTCTTTTCCTTGACATGTCCAGTTTTTTATTTTGATATTTCATTTTCATCCATTCTTTCTATGTGCGAGTACAGTTAGTCAATTTGGATATTATCTGTTATCTTATGTTTAGCGCCCCTTTCTCTTTCATTTTGGATTAAAAAATTAGTTTTTGCCCCATTATATGAACAGCACATGACGAATTTGTCTATGAGTACGTTGCTATAATGTTGAATACTTATATCAATCAGTTCATTATAATATTTTTCGCCGTTTCCTGATTTTTATTCAATTATTTCGATATGTGTTTACCCCTCTTTGATGTCATTATCTTTTCTATCTAGAAAAGACTCTAAAGTGGCATCTTATTCTAAAACTTTATATTTTTTTTCTTCTTTGAGATGTCCAGTTTTTTATTTTGATATTTCATTTTCATCTACTCTTTCTATGTGCGAGTACAGTTAGTCAATTTGGATATTATCTGTTACCTTATGTTTAGCGCCCCTTTCTCTTTTATTTTGGATTAAAAAATTAGTTTTTGCCCCATTATATGAACAGCACATGACGAATTTGTCTATGAGTACGTTGCTATAATGTTGAATACTTATATCAATCAGTTCATTATAATATTTTTTGATGTGTTTATCTCTCTTTGATGTCATTATCTTGTTTATCTAAAAAAGACTCTAAATTGGCATCTTATTCTAAAACTTAATATATTTTTTCTTCTTTGAGATGTCCAGTTTTTTATTTTGATATTTCATTTTCATCCATTCTTTTTATGTGCGAGTAGAGTTAGTCAAATTGAATATCAGCTGTTATTGTATGTTTAGCTTCCCTGTTTCTTTCATTTTTGATTAAAAAATCAGTTTTTATCCCATTCTATGAACCACACATGAAGAATTTGTCTATGAGTACGTTGCTACAATGTTGTATACTTATATCAATCAGTTCATTATAATATGTTTCGCCGTTTTCTGATTTTAATTTAATTACTTCGATCTGCATTTATTCCTCTTTAATATCACTAACTAGTCCATATAGAAAGGACTCTGAATTGGCAGCTTATTCTAAAACTTAATATTTTTCTTTTCCTTGACATGTCCAGTTTTTTATTTTGATATTTCATTTTCATCCATTCTTTCTATGTGCGAGTACAGTTAGTCAATTTGGATATTATCTGTTACCTTATGTTTAGCGCCCCTTTCTCTTTCATTTTGGATTACAAAATTAGTTTTTGCCCCAGTATATGAACAGCACATGATAAATTTGTCTATGAGTATGTTGCTATAATGTTGAATACTTATATCAATCAGTTCATTATAATATTTTTCACTGTTTCCTGATTTTTATTCAATTATGTCGATCTGTGTTTACCCCTCTTTGATGTCATTATCTTGTTTATCTAAAAAAGACTCTAAATTGGCATCTTATTCTAAAACTTAATATATTTTTTCTTCTTTGAGATGTCCAGTTTTTTATTTTGACATTTCATTTTCATCCATTCTTTTTATGTGCGAGTACAGTTAGTCAATTTGAATATCAGCTGTTATTGTATGTTTAGCTCCCCTGTTTCTTTCATTTTTGATTAAAAAATCAGTTTTTACCCCATTCTATGAACAACACATGAAGAATTTGTCTACGAGTACGTTGCTATAATGTTCAATACTTATATCAATCAGTTCATTATATGATTTTTCGCCGTTTTCTGATTTTAATTTAATTACTTCGATCTGCATTTATCCCCCTTTGATATCATTATCTGGTCTATCTAGAAATGACTCTGAATTGGCAGCTTATTCTAAAGCTTTATATTTTTCTTCTTCCTTCAGATGTCAATTTTTTTATTTTGATATTTCTTTTTTATCCATTTTTTCTGTGTGCGAGTACAGTTAGTCAATTGGGATATTATTTGTTATCTTATGTTTAGCGTCTATGTCTTGCACTCTATCATTTTGGACTATAGTTTTGCCTGAGGAATATTTATAATAAAAAAAAATTGTGGGACATTTCATTTATTCATTTAGAATCAATGACCCAGTGTGCGAAGTTAAAGAAAAGTGAAGGCGATTCAAACCTGGACCGCCCGGTGTTTGAAGACGCTAAGGACAACACAATTTTTATATAAAGCGCTTAAAGACGAATCTAAAGAAATAAGCTTTTAGTCAAAAAGATTTACTTTACTAACGCTTACATAACAAATGAAAAAACTTCAATAATGGCAGAAAATTAGTCTTTACCAACACAAACAGATGCCAATAACTAATTTCGGAATGGCCGTCTGTCAAAAATCGATTAGTTAATTTTAAACCTGGAAGATTCTCACTTCCTCATACCTCAGTCAATCACATACATCTGGCATAAAAATAGAAAACGTACAACCTGAAAACACGAATATGTACAGGGTGTCTTAAAAACGCATCTTGATATAGCCCGCTGCTTTTAAGAGAGGATATTTAAGTTGGAAAGCTGAGGGGCGCAAATGAATTAAGGGTGGGGGTAATGGAATTTTCAAGCAGCATTTAACTAAGTTTGTTATATTCGTTTTACCTAACAATGCTTTGACACCGTTAATTCGTGCCCAATTAGGGTGAGTTCTTGATGCCGCATTATAAAATAACACACACGGGAAAGAGTAAACAGGTTGGTTAAATTATACCCGGAAATCCAGTTATTTTTCTTATAGATTTCTCTAGAATAAAGGCGCGAGAAACTTCTGTTTTGTGTCCTTTTTTTGTCTAACTTGAGTTAGGTTTAGATCCGGTAAGGGCCTACCCAGCTCTAATTTTAATCTTCCAAAGAAAGATTGGAAAAATTTATTTTAATAATATTACTGACGCAATTCATTATCCAAGATCGATAATAAAAATTCGCGGTAAATTATAACCCGACTAAAAAAGCGAAACAATATGAATAAAGTGCAAAACTACCGTACTATCATGTTATATTAATCAGACTGGCCCATAACATATTGACAAGCGGACCGAACCGCGATATTCTATGAACTGGCCGCAAAATATTTGCGCCTTTCTTTGCATTAAAACAGCGGTATGAGACCCTTCTCTCCAACCTTGTTTCCATCGTAACGCGGGAGCGAGAAAGCTTGCAACCCGAGAAAGCCGAGCGGCTACCGATTCATACTTAATCGTGTCGGCAGGCGGTCAGAGCCAGTGGCAGAGCTGAACTTTAGTCACGGTATGCGTCAAAGCAAAAGGGAAAATTATAGAATAAGAAAATAATAAAATAATTTTTTTAAAAATAATAATTAACGTTTTTTTGAGCCGGTGCCTACGCCTATGTACCGCTGGTTTCTAGCCGTACATTTTTGGCCTTGTTTTGCCCAATTAGCACGTTCTCCAATTAAAAAGGATTTCATGTTCCGGGAGTGGTATTTTGCGCGATAAATCCCATACACTAGTTAAAAACTCCCATTTTTTTTTTAATCCGGACTTTTTGTTTAATTTATAGTGCTTAATTTTTTTGTGTGCGAAACGTGACTCCAACAGGGGCTCGATTCTCATAGTTGTGAGAAGAAATACATCACTTCGTGTGAAATGTCTCGTCTCGACCAATAACAAGCAAGGAAATAGCAGCGCGCTGTTCACAGATAGTGAATTTTAAACCATATCTACACGCATTGCATGTAAAATCTTTTCTACTAACCAGAAGCAGTTGAACCAGTGTTGCCAGATGTAAAGGTTTTCCCTCAGTATGAAGAGTTTTGAACAAAAATTTTGACTATTGAAGAATTGAAGGTTTTTACCCGAATTTGAAGTTTTTTGACTATTTTGAGGCAGAGTTATATATTTTGCAAATACTTCAATAATTTAACAAAATGTAATTTATGTAGGTAAATTTATTAAATTTAAATATTTCTTTCATTTATACCACCCATCCATTAGGGTTTTGAAAGATATAAAGGGTTTTTGTCACTTAGTTGAATCAAAGTCGTCAGAAAAGTCTGGCAACACTGAGTTCCTAGGGAGCTTCGCAGCAGACGCCTGCGTGATGCAGGTATTCTCTCATAAACACGTGATAACTCAGGATTCAAAGCTATTGACAGAGAACATTATCTCCAGTATTTACTGACCTTAAAACTTTAGCATTTTAGACCGGGTTTAAGTATCAGTCTATAGACTTGATGCCGACCGGTTTAAGTGTTTTTTTTTAATACTCACTGGTCAAATAACTGCAAAAATTTGGTTCACCCTAATGTGCAATATGATAGTAAGCATTTCTCAGTGAGTTTCATCTCATATAAATTCAAATTAACTTCAGGAATAAAGAAAAACCATATAAAACATTTGTAACGAAATGTCATTTTTTGGAAATTTAGTCCGTGCAGTTGTAGGATTCCCGTTAAAAATAGTTTCAAATTGTAGTTCCACCCCTAAGGGGTGGTTTAAAGTTCGAAAAACAATATAAATAATTCATGGTTGATAAAAACTTATATACAAAAATTTTCAAAGCTAAATAATACATAAATAACTTAAAACTATGTCTGTAAATACACTACCGTATTAAATACGTATCAATATTTAAATATTGTAAACAGCACAAAATATATTAGAATCCGTTTTCAATTACACATCCACCAAAACCATTGAACATCGGTTTAATCATCGCTGTCTACAAAATTAACATGTAAAATATGGCGGACAGCTGACACTGACTTACATCGTTTTTATTGGACATTTCCTAGTGACGTTAGAAGGTTTAAATATGGCTACCATTTTTAAACCAAAATATATGCTTTTTATTTATTTCTAATCTTTGTGTGGAAATAATGTATTTGTTACAACGAAAAAATATGACCCATATCGCAAGGTATTTATGAACAATTTATAGAAATATTAAAAGCTAGTGCATTCACCGAAAAAGTAAGTTAAACTTTCAAACCAAAATCTAGATTTGTAGACCTGATTGTAGAACTTAGCACTGTAGACCCTTTAGTAATGTTCTCGGCTATTGACCAATGCCCTCCGAATCTGTGAATGACAGTGGCGCACCCAGGATTATGTCTTGGGGGGCCCGAGGCTTTAAGGAGGGGGCCGAAGCCTCATGATATCGTATTTTATGCTATTTTATCTTTTTATTCATGAAATATGTGGAAAATATCTAAACAAATCTTGGCCTTGGGGAAGGGGGCGCGGCGGTTCGGTTTCCCCCCTCTGGATGCGCCCAAGTGAATGATCACATCGTCTATGCTCGAGAATAAAGTCTGTCTTGGTGTTGGGGGAAAGGTCATGGTTATTAAAAAGGAAAAAATAAAACAATCGACTTTATTTTTAAATAACCTCTTTTAAAAATAACACACCTGTCAAAAAAATACTTGTATGTACAGAAAGTTTAAAACCACATTCGAATCTACTGAAAGCAATATAAAACAGATGCTAAATTGTTTTCAAAGTGTTTTTAAATTTATCGTTCGAAAGCATGTGTTGTAGAGGGCTGAAAAGTTTCGGAAAAACTGGGTAAACACCATTGAAAGTTTTACTGCGCGTTTTTTTTTCTAAACATTTCCAGGGGCCGTAAAGCAGGGGGTAGTCAACGAACTATAAAGTTTTAGATTTAAAACGTTACCTATTTGCCACAGGTTTTTTTTTTTGGCCACACAGGTTGTTAAAGTCGGTCAGCCAGATATACGAGGTGTGACAATAAAATTATAAGACTGGTGTAAAAAATCTACTTGATTTAAATACGAGGGTGGATCAAATATAAACAAGCCTTTGTTTATAAACTAGTTATTTAGAAACTAGGCACAAAACAGACATTTTTTCTACTTTTCTACACATCCCCCTTCTCGGTTAATACACTTTTCCCACGGTTTGACAGTTTCTTAATACCGTTTTCATAAAAGGAAGCTGGGCGGGTATCTCACCAGTTGCGCACGAATGCCTCCACCTCTTCATTGGTCTGAAATTGCTCGCCTCCCAGTGAATCTTTGAGTGGGCCAAAATATGAAAATCGCAAGGTGTCAAATCTGGACCTTATGGAGGGTATTCCAGCACAGTCAGCTGCCGTATAGGTCTAGCGTTGTCATGCAGGAGCAACACGTCTTGGATGGGGTGTGCTCTCCTCTTTTCGCGATAATCAAGCTTTACCTGGTCGAGTAAGTTGCAGTAGTAAGCCGCGTTTATTGTTATTTGCTCGTGCAAAAAATCGACCAACAAAACTCCTCTCCAGTCCCAGAAAACGGTCGCTAAAACTTTACCTGCAGAATGATGGTACCCGGACGACGTGGGTGACTCACGTTGTCGACACGCTCACGGCCGTCATTAATTTCTTTGCACCAAGTTTTTACAGGTACCCACGAAAGCGTCTTATTTCCGAACTGTGCTCGCAATCTGCATCGAATTTCAGCAGGTTCACGTTTTCGCGTGTAAGAAATTTAATGATTATTCTTTGCGCAACACTGCTGTGTCCCTTCTTCTCGCTCATTGTGTTTGCTCCTGGCCAAATGAGCATCGCGGCACTACCAGCCGCTTACATGCTGCTGAATATCCCCACTCCAAAATTATAACGGCCACGTTCATCTTGAATGACTTTTCCGTTAGTAAGTTGAAAAGGCTTGTTAATATTTGATTCACCCTCGTACTAATACAACTTAATGATGTTCCCCATCAATTTTACAAACACAACTTTTTCTGGGTATTACGCCACTAGTAAGGAAAAATTATTTTAAAAAATTATAAAAAACCACTGCGTTTCTCCTAGAAAAATAAAAATCACTAATTTGTCAGTAGCTTTCTATAAAAATAAATAGTTGCCTAGTAAAACCTAAACCACTTATCTTTTAATTGAATTTGAATACGCTACGTTTCGATTGCCAATCTACAATCGTTTTCAAGCTTTTTATTTATATTTTCTCTCAAAATCTTAAATGTTTCTTGTTCAAATATATTTTTATAATAATAAAAAATATATTTGAACAAGAAACATTTAAGATTTTGAGAGAAAATATAAATAAAAAGCTTGAAAACGACACAAACATATAGATTTTATTCCCCATCAATGTAGTCCCCTTCTCTATCGACGCAGCGTTGTATGCGTTTTTTTCCAATGTTGGAAGCAATTTTGGAAATCATCAGATGAGAGGCTGTTATAAGAAGTCTTGCCGGTTTTTCCTTGGCATGTTAAAATATTTTAAAATGGGTTCCTTTTAACGATTTCTTCACTTTCGGAAACAGGTAGAAGTCCCAAGGGCCCAAGTCTGGTGAATATGGTGGGTGGTTAACGACGGGGATCTTCTTATTAGCTAAAAACTGCTTAATGGATAGGGCATTGTGGGCCAGTGCATTGTCCTGGTAGAGCAGCCACACGTTGTTCTTCCACACATCAGGACGTTTTTTCCTTGGACGTTCTCTTAGCTACATCAATACTTCCAAATATAAATGTTGGTTAACTGTTTGACCCTCACGCGCCCATTCAATGAGAATAACAGCCCTAATATCGAAAAGAAAAACAATGAGCATTGCTGTTTTGGATGTGTTGGAGCGCCCTACTCGTTCATCATCTTTAACTTCTTCACGATCCTCGAAAAAGCTTTTATGCCACATAAAAATCATTGCACGGGACATACACTGCCCCCGTAGACATCCTTTAGCATTCGAAAGCATTCAGCAGCCGTTTTTTTGAGTTTTACTTTAAATTAATACGTTGCTCAATTTTTTCGTTTGTCGTAATTCCGGCAAATGAGCTATGCATGATCCGCTTCAAACCACGGGATAAGCCAAACTATTAGAGGAAAGACGACAAGATTGCGCGCGGTAGTAGAACGCATATCAAGGTGAATAACTCCAACCGCCCGAGGCGTGGAGATTTAAAACAGTGGTCTTTTTGGGTATTTAGAGTGCGAATTTGGAGAAACGTTTGGACATGTCGATTTTGTTTGCGAGGGGGACACTTTTTGGCTATCTTGAAATTTTTGTAGCACGAACCCCCTTCGAGGGGTATACTTTACCCCTATATTTTGAATAGGGAAAGTGGGTCTAGTGATACCCTGTTTTGAAGGTCTTTTGAATGTCCTTACAACCGTGTAAAAATTTCAAAAATCTATCCATTAGTTTTTGAGATAACTGCCTTCAAACTTTTAAATTGAACATGGACTGATCAAATAAAACTTAAATTAGCATTTTATATTTTTCGGATTTAATTTTTATTTTATCATTCCATGTTAAATTTGAAAGTTTGAAAGCAAATATCTCAAAAACTAATGGATAGATTTTTAAAATTTTTACACGGTTTTAAGAACATTCAAAAGGCCTTCAAAACAAGGTATTACTAGACTAACTTTTCCTCAATGGCGGTTTCTCCATAAGTGCACATGTGCACGTGCACTCCCAAATTATACTTAAAAAAAATATTAAACTTTGATCATTGCTTAATTTAATGAATAACAAAAGGAATTCACTAAAGTCTGGAATATTATCTAGAAATTAAACCCGGCATGTATGTATGTGTTTGTATTCGTGTTCAAATCAAGCTCGAATCTAATTCTTTACGGTAATTTACTGGAACCAAATTCTATGCACCGTGGATGTTATAAGAGAGGACGACGTCCCAATAGAATTTTACAGTACATAGAATCTGAATCCTTCCTTCGGCACCGCGCTTATATAAAAACTAGCCTCGATGCCGCCCGCGCCCTCGTGATGCCTCCCGCGTCCACGGTTCGCGTTGCATTTTAGAGCAGTTAAATTTTCATCTTTGCCATTAGAAGAGAAAATATATGTTAACTAGATATGATACATTTATTATTTATTTATAATTAAAATAATAATAGGAAGTTAACTAATATCTAACTAAATATATATATCTCATTTGTTAATTATTTGCTCTAAATTATATTATACCTCAAAAAGTTAGCGTGGCACTCAAAAAAAAATTATGCCTGCGCCGCAATTTTTATTTTTTTTTGGTGTGCACCCCCAAAGTTTTTTACCACGCGCCGCCATTGCTTTTCCTATTCAAAATATGGGGGTAAAGTATACCCCTCGAAGGGGGTTCGTGCTACAAAAATTTCAAGATAGTCAAAGAGTGTCCCCCTCGCAAACAAAATCGACGTATCCGAGCATTTCTCCAAATTCATATTCTAAATACCCAAAAAGGGCTCTGTTTCGATGTTCGTGAAAAACTGTGTATATGCTATATGCTTCATACGGCCAAACTTTGAAAAATGATATTTTACAAACTATACAATTTATGAGCCAAAGTGCACAGAGGTACAGTATGGGGTATTTTGTAAATTTTGTTATGGAAGTTTTTTTTATTCTCTTGGCAGTGTCTTTTTATTTTTTCTTTAGTTATATTTGTATTTGCTTGGGAAGGTTCATATTATGTTTCCTGATTACGTGTGATAAGGAAACAGGAACGTGGCCTAATAAAAAAAACACACTAGACACTCCTTGAATTTTTGATATAAAAACTTTTGAATACACACCTAGATGTAATATTTCAAAGAAAAAATATTCCGAATTATTTTTTCTTAGAAAAGCCAGTATGTGAAAAGTAAACCGAAAATGAAATAAAATCTCAAATATTTAAAAAATAGACAAAAATGATTTTGAAAAAAAGTCTTCAAATCAGAAAATCCTAAATCTTGAAAACAGGGGAATGTTTTGTATCATAAAATTGTTTCTCTTATTTTGTCCTTCTTTCTATCTGTAACTCATTAAAATAGGTTACAGGTATGTACAGTTTATACTTTCGGCCAATTGGCTACTATATTTCAGGCCGAACTCGTAGCCATTGAACTATGTGACCACTGGATTACCGACCACGAATTGACCAACAGGACAATAAAAATCTCCGACAGTCAAGCAGAAATTGAGAGCGCTTGATTCCTATATAGTCTCATCGAGAACCGTGAGGAGCTGCAGGGATTCGCTGAATGCGTTTGGTAGCGCTAATAATGTGCCATTAGTATGGATAGGGCATTCTGGGCACGAAAGAAACGAGGCCAGGTAGCAAGGGAAGCGGCATCTGATGAATTTTTCGGCCCCGAACCTGGCATATCATACAATGCTGCTAAATTAACTATATTGATATGGATGGAGAACAGCTTCCAACAATACTGGATGAATATAGCAGAACTGGCTCACACTAAAGAGTTCATTAAAGGACCTTGTCAAAAGAGAGCCAGGAATATCACTGGACTTACCAGACAGGAGATCCGTATAGTGACTGGACTTTTTACGGGTCACTGTAGACTAAGAGTACCCATTCACAGAATGGGAATAACAGATGATACCGAATATAGACTCTGTATGGAGGATGACAAAACAGTTAGAAATGTACTGTGCGAGTGTTCTAGCTATTGCATTGCTAGTGGAAGGGCTGCAAGGCCCACTCATATATGAATCATCATCTAAATGTACAGTTAATTTCATAATTTTTGACAGTTATCATAACAAGCACCCAGCGAAAAACAAAACTCTGAAAAATAATGAAATCATACTGTTTGTACACCCTGTATAGAATAAGTCGAGACTTTCAAGACCGATAAAACAAAAAAGTACCAAAAACCTAAACAGAAGTCGACACCCTTTTTTAGGAAAAAAAGTAACTTAATTCTTTTACTTCATTAGGGTGACCATTCGTCCTGTATTAAGCGGGAGCGTGCTGTATCATTAAATGTTCTTCGCTGTTCTGTATTATGATTTTGTAGGCTTTTGTCTTCCACTTACTTTTGTAAATTTTAAAGAAATAAATCAATGGTATAAAGATAAGAAGTTCAAATAAGTTTTTATGGCTAAGCAGTTTTTTTTCCGTGGGTGGCTCGAAAGCTTAACCTCACGGAGGTCTAAGATCCAGTGGACACCTAGTAGGTGTTGACAGTTAACTGTTTCGTCCTTATGGGACTCTTCATTAGAACACTGCTAAATTAAGTATACGGTTATGTCTCTCACCTTATGTTTCTAGTGAGAATTATTTATTATTATTATTTTTGTATGTATAGCTAATTGATCTCTTTGTACGTATTTGATAGAGCAACCCATCAGTTACTATAGTGACAACTCTTTGAACCTTTGTATAAAAATAAAAAAGAAGAAAAAAAAACCATAATTATTTCTTTATATAAAAAAAAAAATCAGTTATACCCTGTTTCCACCAATGCATACCCACCCCGATTCAAAAAACGTATCAGGTGACACTGCATTTAAAACCGGTGCAAATCCACGGGCCATCACGTGATGCGTTTTTTGAATCGGGCTGGGCATGCATTGGTGGAAACAGGATATTACATCTACATCAAAATAAAAAAAATTAATTTAGGGAAAGAAAAATATATTGTTAACCGAAGGTCATTTTAAATTTTATTTATTTTTTAATTAGTGATGTATTAATGTGCTGTACTTTATATTAACTTACTAATGAGTTGTAACCTTTTTAGACTGAAGACAAAAACAATTGTCGAAACGTTACCGAAAGATTAAAGCGTATATTTACCAGAACAACAGTGTCCTTATTCCCACTAAATCTACGTGTAGTACAATTTTATTTCAAAAAAAAAATTTCATCGAAAACAATACCTTCTCTAGTCATTGCTGAGAGGGCTAGGAAGGTAAAAATCTGGTCACCCTAACTTAATGCCCAAGGGGCCTGTAAGTCTTACTTAAATTTCGTGACACTCGAAAGATTTATTCTCAAACTTTGCACTTGGAAAAGCTCCTTTAAGAATTAAGGAAGCAAAAAGTTTGACCATTATTTTAAAGAAAAACAATACAATAAAATGAATTTTAAAAGATTTCTTGATTAAATAAAGGTTTAGAAAGTGTTTTCGTGGTTAGTGGAGTTATAGAAATAGCCTAAATGTGTTTGCTCTTCTAGGCTAAGAACTCTAAAAACAATGATATTTTTGTAACCATAGCCAACAAAATTTTTCGAAAAATACAATTTTTAGTTTTTGCTCAATATTTTGAGAACCCCTGTAGATATTTTTAATTTCGATACAGAATCCTATCGGGCCTGGAATAGTGCAACCATTGAGTTGTATAACGCCCTAGGGTATAGAAGTCAATGAGTGCAACCTTTTTCTCATTTAAGCTAGAGACCCTATATGTATGACATATTTTTGTCTTTAAAATATGTCATACATACAGGGTCTCTAATTTAAGCAACATTTTATATGTTCATACTTTGTGTCTATACAGATAGAGCTGTTAATTGTTAACGTTCAAAGGGGAGACTTATTAAAGAAGAGGTAAAAATCGTAGTACAGTACTGCCAAGGTACCGCCCTGACTCAAATCTCGCGCGATATTCAAAGCACTTCGTGAGCCAAACCTTCTTATTTAAAACATTGTAATATTCTCTTCATATTTTATATGTCATATACTTATTACTATAATAATAAAAAAAAACGCCAACACCCAGCATATAATTGGGGTGACCAGATTTTTTAAGCCTCAATACAGGACACTTTCAGAAGGGGAAAAAAGAGAAAGTATTAGTAAAACTGAAAAAGACCAACAAATTGGCTTTTGGATGCTTTCTATGGGATCGCGGGTGAAATAGATAAGCCGGTCCCAAAGTAGGAAAAAAAATTTTCCACGGTGAACCCTTAAGCAAATAGGAAACTAATTGTCCTATCTTGCATGCTGCAGTCAAAAATCAAATAAGAGCTAGCCAGAGGATTTTCCACCGCTCTTGGTTATCTCCATAGTAACATGGTGGGAGAAACACACGCGACTACGCGTAAAATGCGGCCAATAAAGCACCCAAAGGCTACATACATAGAAGTATATTATAGTTAAATTAAAAAATGTAATATTAATTAATAATTATCATAATTAATTACCGAATCGGCAAAAAACATAAGAGTAAAAATTATCCTACACTACCTCTAGATAAGGAATAATTTTATTCAATTTATCCAAAATCCAACATAAACAAAATAAATATTTTTTATTTATTTAAATACAACCTATTTATTTTTAAACGTTATATTTAATTATAATATTTATTTACAACATATTTATTGATTTGTTTTTGAGGTATGTAATATGGATAGATTGAATTTAAATCTATTTTTTTTCATTTTTTTTTATACAGTACAGGTTTTGTTTATATGGTTTTCGTAGTTCATAACTGATTTAAAAGTATCTACACTTAATCTACAGTTATCCCTGGATGAGAATTCCACAATTTTCTGAAAACTTTTAAAAGGAAAATCCTCCTGTTAAAGTTTTGAAATAGTCAGGCAACATCTTATTTTTATTTAATTTACTTATTTGTTTTTTCAAAATTTGCACACGAACATACAATAATCTGCATTTAGGCCAATCGTCAGAGGATTTCTCTTTGCAAAAGGTCGAACAGAAATGAAATTTGGTGGGATGGTAGACATAGGTCCCCTGATAGTACATCTAAGTTTGCAACCTCAGGGAGTTGCTGCTCGAGGGAGGGGATGAAAACTGGAGGAAAATAGCACCGTTGGAGTAGGTGCTATAAAAAAATAAAATATGTAGAGAACAAAATTGCGCACAACTCTGGTTTTATGCATTTTCGCTCCCACCAATAGTTTTTGCTTTACGGCGCGCCAAATTTGGGGGGTACTTTGTAAAATTTAACAAAATTAGAGTTTAATTGCGGATTGAAAATAGGGCTAACAAATAATTCTGGTATAATTTGTTTCAATAAGAGTAAGGTTTTGTAAGTAAACTGATGCTGGATTCGTTACATTTGACCTTGTATTA
Organism: Aspidapion aeneum; assembly: GCA_963576565.1. Taxonomy (NCBI): domain Eukaryota; kingdom Metazoa; phylum Arthropoda; class Insecta; order Coleoptera; family Brentidae; genus Aspidapion; species Aspidapion aeneum. The sequence continues at coordinate 15,903,206 of OY755047.1, forward strand.
TAAAAGATATGATTTTTTGAAGTACGCCCTTACATATTTGGATATGGACATTTTTCATTTATCATGATGATCTACGGTCGATATTTTCTTATTATTGTTGACCAACAATAGTCAGGAAGATTTTGACCTGGATTTGGGGTATATGGAAAATTTTATTGCTGATTCTTATAGCCCAAGAACTCACCTCACTCTGGCACCTTTGAGCATTTTGAGATATTCAAGATGGCCGCCGATTAGGGAATAAAAATTAAAAAACATGGTTTAAAAAAATATAAATCCAACGCTGGTGGGCGTATTCAATAGCTGTTGGGGTCACATTAAATAAAGTAAAAGCCCCGATACCCTCATGGTCAAAATGGCGCCGCCATCTTGGATTTTTGATTATTTTTTCCTTTAATAGCCTTCTACTCAGAAAGTACTTACTTTTGAGAAAATCTTAGAACATTTTACAGGACACAATAAGTCTGCCGTGCAAAGCAAGAACCTAGTATCTCGACTTATTCAAAAATTAGTTTTTTATATCATTAAAATTGCAGTAAAAAACGGCGCCAGCCAGTTTTTCTAGAATGTGGCTATCTTGAAAAACAAGGAAGTTATGTAGTTAGTATGTAGTTAATAGTTAGTATGTACTTAAATAAACGTCAAACTCTATTTCCCAAAACAATAGTTTTTAACTTACTAGTTTTCTGCTTTGCACGGCAGAAGTTGCAAATACAGGACTGTCCAGGTCGGATGGTCACCCTAAAATATAATATGTAGGTATGTCTTGTAGCCTAAAAACATGAGCTGAAGTGTCTTGAAAATATTTGACGTGTAGGCGACTGACTTGAGCAGAGCTAACTAGATGGGCGTGAAAAACCGGAAATTTTGTGTCGTAGTTGGTCACTAGGTACTATAAAATTTAAGCCCTGTCTAGACATAACATTTTACCTTACGTCTTGCCTGTCAGTCAAAAGGGTCAAGTATGACGGTTGAAAGACTAGCGTACACACTTGATAGTTTTAACGTACGTTTTTAGATCAGTTTTTGATACACCATGGAGGAAGCACTGCTTTTGTCAATAATGTTTTTTGTTTTAAATATCTATGACTTAACCGTTTCAGTAGCTAAACATAGTTTCTTAACCAGTTTTTCAAAATGTTGTGCTGATTTAGTTTGGTACTGTCCCCTGAAGATGTAAGGTTCTGCTTACGAAACATGTCGGGACTATTTGTTTAAAACAAATTAAAAATTAGTGGAGGAAGACAATAACCTGTTTGATTTCCTAAAAAATTATCTTATCTAATGTCGGACGTTTCGTATACCAACTTATAAGTGGCACTCGAAAAGAAACAAAATTGTATGCACTACCACAAGAAATGCCGCTAAACCTGACGTTTAACCGGAAACAAAGCCTCTACCGATCAGTTCAACAGGTCCAACTTCAGTCCTGTTCAGTTCAGGCAAAACGTACGTTTTATTGTCTACACGAAAGGTTTTGCCTGATCCGTTTTACCTGATCAAGTAAAACGTTAGGCAAAACGTTATGTGTAGACCCCGCTTTAGATCCAAAACCAAAGGCATTTAAAAGATATGAACGACTGAAAAGTTTCTAAGCAAACTGATTTGTTATTTTAGTAGAAAAAAATACCGTTTCGTACGAGACTTCGTAATGGAAATCTTGAGGGTGGTGGCAGCTCATTTTGATATTTTTCCAATATACAGGAAAAAACTTACAGTGGCGCACCTAGGAATATGTCCAGGGGGGGGGGTGACGCGGTTGCTCATGATGTCGTATTTTATTTTATATGCTATTTTTTATGTTTTTAATTATGAAATCTATCTATTTAGCCTTCTTCGATCCATCTTTGGATATAGGCCTCCCCCAATATCTTTCACTCTTCTTTGTCTGTCGCCCTGTTCATCCATCTCGTCCCCGCATGTTTTTTCAAATCATCCACCCATCTCATTTGGGGTCTTCCCCTACTTCTTTTATTTTCTCCAGTTTACAATGCATTTGTTCAATCGATCGTCTTTCTGTCTGATATTATGACCGGAAATTTCCATTTTAATTTTGCTACCTCTCCTCTGGCATCCCTTACTTTTGTTTTATTTCTTATCCATTAATTCCTTTTTCTATCTGTTAGCTTTACATGTAAGATTTGTCTTTCCATTGATCTTTGGGCTTTTGTTACCTTATCCATCTTTGATTTTGTAAGCGTCCAGGTCTAGGATCCATATGTGAGCACAGGAAGAATATATTGGTTATCGACTTTCATTTTAAGGTACTGAGGATATTTTTTATTTTTAATATGTAGCCTAGTTCACTAATGCTGCCCAGTCCAATCTTACTCGTCTCTTGATTTCAGCCGTTTGGTTTTCTTTTTTTAGTTTAATAATTTGTCCCAGATATATGTATTCCTCTACTTGTTCTATTTTTTCTTGATTTATCTATCTATTTTTTCTTGATTGATCGTGATATCTTTTTCATCTGTGCTTGTTATGATTTTAGTTTTAGTGTAGTTCATACTCAAGCCTATATTTTTAGCTGCTGCATCCAGTTCTTCCAGCATTTTTATCAGTTCTTCTTTCTTATCTGTTATTAAGGCAATACCGTCAACATATCTTAGGTGGTTCAAGTATTGTCTGCTTATCCTGATGCCTATTTCTTCCCAAGCTAAGATTTTAAAAACATCTTCTAGGGCCTGGTTAAATAGTTTAGGGGATATTGTATCACCCTGTTTAAAACCTCTTCTTATGCGGATTGGCTCGGTTCCTTCGTGGATTTTCATTGATGTTGTTGCTTCGCTATATATATTTGCTATTAAATCTGTGTATCTGTGATCTATTCGGCTATTAATTAAAGATGCTATTACTGCCAAGTGCTCAATGCTATCGAAAGCTTTTTCTAAGTCCATAAACGCAATACACAGTGGAATGGTGTATTCGTTGGCTTGCTCTTTTAGGATTTTCATGGTTAGTAGGTGGGAAATATGTGGAGAATATCTAAAAAATCTTAGGTTTGACGAGGTCCCGGGCCCCGAGGCTTTCTCCACTTGGTAAATAAAATATATCAAGCGCTGTGCATTGAAAGCAATTAGGATAAATTAAAAACATTAAAAAAAATTCAAGGCCAAAATAACACTTTATGTATTACATTACTCTATTTATCATAGTTTACATGGTGTCCCAACTAAAAGGTAACAGAGGTGTTTTTGGGTATTTTTCGTGCGAATTTGAAGAAATGCTCGGACACGTCGATTTTGTTTGCAAGGGGGACACTTTGTGGCTATCTTGAAATTTCTTGAGGGGTATACTTTACCCCTTTATTTTGAATAGGGAAAGTGGGTTTAGTAATACCTTGTTTTGAAGTTCTCTTGAATATCTTTACAACCGTGTAAAAATTTCGAAAATCTATCGATTGGTTTTTGAGATATTTGGTTTCAAATGTTCAAATTTACCATGGAATGATAAAATAAAAATTAAATCTAAAAAATATAAAATTCTGATTAAATTCTTATTTTATCAGTCCACAAATTTGAAAGTTTGAAGTCTCAAAAACTAACGGATAATTTTTTGAAATTTTTTTACGGATGTAAAGACATTTAAAAGGTCTTCAAAACAAGGTATCACCGAGGTGTGGCTCGAGTTTGTACACCAAAAGGAAATACTTACGGTATTTCCTGGTATTTCCCAGTATTTTCTCAAATTTCAATGGTATTTTCTGGTATTTCCCAAGCACTTCCTGGTATTTCCTAGTATATTTTCCACTACTTTTCCCAAGTATTTCCTGGTATTTCCCCTAGTCTGTACTCCGAAAGGATGAAAATGAACCACCCCTCAAGTATCACTAGACCCACTTTCCCTATTCAAAATATGGGGCTAAAGTATACCCCTCGAAAGGGGTGCGTGCTACGAAAATTTCCACATAGCCAAAAAGTGTCCCCCTAGCAAACAAAATCGACGTGTCCGAGCGTTTCTCCAAATTCGCACGAAAAATATCCAAAAACAACAAATGAACCAAATAGACCCCTGTTACCTTTTAGTTGGGACACCCTGTATATGGTCTCTAACAGTGGCGGCTGCTACAGGGAGGGCAGGCGGTGCCCTCCCAAAACTAGACAACAAACAGTATTTTTAATTGATTTATTTTAAAAAAGTTAAATCTTCCCTTACGACATGAATGTCTAGTTCTTTTTATTATTTGTGGTTAACAATGAGCGATTAATTGGGCAGCGCCGCGCGTGGCAAGGTTTCAATCTCACCCGTTTTTCAGCGGTGTTTGGGTGGCTGTTCTCGCGCGGGGGCGGGATGAATGTTTGTTTTAGTTAATGTCGGCCATCATCATCGTGCGAAAACGTTCGTTGCCCTTTCTAGTGTTGCCGGTTCTATCCTTATCTTTTTTTAGCCTTGCCGGTCGCGTGTCATTGTTTGTTTTCGTTATCGTTTGTTTATAAAATGGAAATAAATACCGTCGATTACATAATTAACTGCACCAATTTAAATACGTTGACATATGAACTTCGATTACAAATAAAATCTTTAGGGCCACATAGAAACAAATAAACTAAAAACTACACCAAGTAGCGGCTTGTTTGGAAAATACTAAAATAAAATTGTTTCGGTAAATTTTTTTATCTCATTTTTCTCATTCTCATTTAAATTCCGCCCCCCCCCCCCAATTTATAACGGCACCAGCCGCCACTGCTGTAAAAAGTCTCTAATATGATTTAATCTTTTTATTTTTCCTGTTTTTAATTAGATTAAAAACTAAACCACTAAAACAGTTCGTTCCCGACCACTAAATGCCAATTATTTAATCCTATTTAAAGCACTTCGGCTATGACGCCCCACTGGGGACTCACGCCTCTCTATCGTGGTATTTTATGCTCTTTTTTTAACCGGCTCTACTTATAGAAGTTAATAAAATTTTATGTTTATTACTATTTGTAATAGGCCTAGTTTTATAGAGTGTAAAAAAAAGGTTTTTTAAGATAACATTTTTGGATTAAAACTTGGACTTTTTTTAAAAGCTGGACTTTTTAAACCACATAATAGTTAAGAGACCTATGCGATAGCTCTTAAACTACACTAGATCACATAATTTTAAATCACCGGGTGTTTGCCTAAATTTAAATATAGATCAGAGAAACTACTAGAAAATCTCACATAATCAATCAATGCATAAACGGACATCCAGTACCTATTGATTGGAAAATAGCATTCATATCCCCAATACATAAAAAAGGAAACAAGCTGGATTGGAACAATTACAAAGGGATTTCAGTAACCAGTACTCTAAGTTGATTGTACGGTAGGATTCTTACAGATCTAATAGAGAATGATTTTCATGAACAAGAAGAAGAGCAAAGTGGGTTTCGTGCAGGCAGATCTTGTAGTGATAATGTTTTTGTCTTAAACAAGTAATTGAGAAAAGGAGTGCCAGAAATATAATAGACTCATGTTACATTTGTGGACCTACATCTATGATACTGTTCTAGTTAAAAAAATGTGGACAGTGTTAGAGCAAACTAATATCAATCATACAAACATAAAAGCGATAAAGAAACTATACAAAGGGTGAAAATCGAAAATTAACATTGGAAATCGACTTTCAAAAGAATTCCTGGTAACGAAAGGCTTAAGACAGGGATGTTGTATCTCTCCAACTCTTCTTAAAATATATATCGCAGTAGCTCTAAAAAAAAGTACACGGCATGGGAATACAACTTAAAGACCGATTTTCCATATACACACTACAGTTTGCTGACGACCAAGTAATTGTAGCTAATGATAAAGAAGACATGGAATATATGATGAGAAAGCTAACGGAAGAATACCAAAAGTGGGGGTTAACAGCGAACGTGGACAAGACAAGTACTTATGCATTGGGAACGAATCAAGTGAGTTAGAACTAGACGATGGACAAACAGTATCTCCATGCAATGAGTATCTATACTGGGGTGTCACATTTGATAAGACAGGAACAGACTGTAAAGAACTGGAAAAAATAATAGTATTTTATGGAGCAGAGAAATTAAAATAGAGAATGGAATAGAGACTTGTCGCGTAACAAAAAAATACAAAACAAAAATGGAAAGTGTCGAAATGGATGCAGTAAGAGGAACAATGAGAATATCTAGAACAGATCATATAAAAAATGAGATCATAAAAGAAAGAATGGGAATCGGGAGAAGCATATGGGATGAAACCACTAAAAGGCAACTGATATGGTATGGCCATGTAAAACGGATAAACGACGAAAGATTACCAAAGCAGGTCCAAGAATGGCAACCAATAGGGCGCAGAAAAAGAGGGCGTCCTAAACTAGAATGGCAACAGTCAATCCAAAGATCAATGAGTCAAAAAAACCTGACAGAAGATGATTGTCAGAATCAAAGGAGGTGAAAAATAAATTATGCAGGTTTTCGCCTACATAAAAAATCTGACAGAAAAATTCCAACCGGGTCGTTCTCACTGTATTTTTTTTATTTTGTTTATATTCTCTATTATTTTCAAGGAATAAGAAGAGCTCTTGGTGCCTTCTGGTCGGCCCACTTTCTCAATTTCCAGTGGCGCACCCAGGAATATGTCTTGGGGGGGGGGGGGCCCGAGGCCTCTTATGATTTAGAATTTTAGGCCATTTTTTGTGTTTTTTTCTGAAATATGTCGAAAAAAAATCTAAGGCTTGGGGGGGGGGCCCGCCCCCCCCCCTGGGTGCGCCCATGCAATTTCACACACAAACGCAAACTCCATTAACCTAATAAGATCAAACAGAAAAAAAACAAAACACAAAAGAACCGCCTGGTTTCTAACGATTTATAATATTATATGCGTCCTAGAAACTCAAGTTTGTGTAGAGCTATCAGGTTTCAAAAATAAAAGCCTTTAATCTTTTTTTTTGTTCTACATTTCTACATACATATGTGTATACGATGCTGTATGTAAGAAAAATAGTTTCCGTATGTAAAAAACTTGTAGTAATTTGATTTTGTTATGTTTGCCGATGCGAACCTTAAAAATAACAAAGTTAAAATTTCCGCTATCCTTTTCTTAATATTTTTGAAACACGCTGTAATTTTGTTTTAATTTAGTTTACTAGGAACGTGTAATAGCTTAGTAAGCATTTCTGTGAGTTTGATCTCACAATAATTCAAAATAACTTTAAAAATACAAAAAAGACAGACAAAGACAAAATTTTGTACCGATCTGTAATTTTTTTAAAATCCAGTCTGTGCAGTCATAGTAACTCCCGTTAAAAATAATCTCAAATTGTAGTACCACACGTGAGGGGTAGTTTGAAGTTCATAAATCTAAGGAAATTATCCATGATCGATAAAAAGCTTTCAAAGCTAAATAAAACATAAATCCCCTTAAACTGTCTCTGTAGATGTATTACCGTATTAAATCTGTATAAATATTTAAATATTGTAAAAAGCATAAGATATATTAGAATCCTTTTACACTTTATCAAAACAATTGAAAATCGGTTTAATCATCGCTAACTTGTCCAAATTATTAACACGTAAAATATAGCGAATATAGCACTGACTTACTCCGTTTTTATTCGACATCTCCTAGTGACGTTTGGAGGTCTAAATTCGGCTGCCATTAACAAATTCAAAACTATATACAGGGTGTTCGGCATATGAACCGTCAAAATTTTTTGGGATATTGTTGGGGTCATTTGCTACCTTTTCAACCTTGGAACTTGGGTCCTAAGAGTCACGGCTAAAGAGATAAACATCAAATTGTTTTTCTTATCAAGTCCGAACGATTATTGCCCGTCTCAAAGAATATCCGTATTTTAAAGCAGAATTGTTTTTTTTAATCAATGTGAAGCATACCGTTAGAAAGGTAATCAACTAGAGAAGTTTTTAAAAGAAAATGAAGTTCTCAAGTGTCGATACTTTTTTTAATTTTTCATTTTGAAATTGATTCTCTTTCACAAAATCACTAATGTTCTTCAATAAAAAACCTCGTATGTCCCATTGGTACATAAATTTTAACAAATCTATTCATTAGTTGAAGTAGCATAAGATTACAGAATTATAAAAAAAAAATTGGTAATTGGGTAATTTGACAAAAAAAATTAAAAAATTCATATCTCTTTAGCCGTGACTCTAAGGACCCAAGTTCCAAGGTTGAAAAGGTAGCAAATGATCCCAACAATATCCCAAAACATTTTGACGGTTCATGTGCCGAACACCCTGTATATACAATTTAAATTTTAAACAATAAGATTCTTGTGACTCTTATTGTTTTTAAAATTTAAATTGTATTATTACAAACTTGTTCGGCGAGGGGGGGTACTGTACCGTCAGTACCCCCTTATCTACGTACCTGATAGTAGTGTGAGCAATGGTTGTCGTGTCAAAAATAAGAAAAAAAAGTTGCCCAGATTTAAAAAAATCTATAATTAAATATCTTTGCGTTTCAGATGATTTTGAAATTTTTTGCCGCACCGTCTCTTTCTGTCCGTCACGACCAACGCGCATAACTCAAAATCTTTTTCCCAATTTTAATGGAATTTAGTACCTAGGTTGGGTAGGCTCTACATAGTCCCATTTAAAAATTAATAACATTCACCAGACATAAGTAAACGAAAAAGGTGGGGGTTTATTATTCGTGTGAGCTTAAGTGCCAATAAATTGGCAGAGTATTTCTACTATCAATAAACAAGCATCATCGGCAAATGTTGGTAAAAGAAAATTTAATAGTTATGGGATATCGCAAGCAAATAATAAGTAGATATAAATAAGGACCTAGCACGCTACCTTGCGGAACGCCTGCTTTTTTTTAATTAATTAATGAAATGCATATTTTTAAGTATTTCTGCTTTGCTTGCTGCCTGTCTAATGTCCTACTAAATTATATTTTTATGAAAACAGAAACAAGAAAAATTGTTGTGTATAGGTACAATTAATTTAAAAAAAAACTGACTCTTTAAAGTATTTTTTTCAAAATTTGAGCAGTATATGCTAAGCCACCATGTTAGCTTTATCATCACCTCAGTATTTTAACAATATCAAAGCTGTCATTGCCAAGTAAAAAAATAATAAAATTGTCAGCAGTTAAATAATAATAAATACATAAACATCATACGACCGAAGAGCTAAAAAAATTGTTACTATGTTGGAAAACGGTTGGTCCTTTTCAATGTTAGTCCAACATTTTAGTAAGCCGAACAACAGTATATTCTTTATATATAATATGGATACAAGAACAATTAATTGAAAGGAAACAAGGATGATCTGGCAGGCGAAGTCAAGTTCAGGAAGATCAGGTGCTACTTCTAGTACTCTAAAATGATCCCTTCGAGAGAGCGGCGAACGCAAAAAAAATTTCTAGGTTTCCAGACTCATTTGCCGCAGAATTAAATCATCAAATCTCAGGTGCCGAACTGCAGCAAAAAAGCCCGAACTTACTTTTTAAATGTATTATTAGGCTATATTCCTTGTGGTATTGTTTGACAAAGCTAATAAAGATATTCAATTCAAAATTAAATTTAATTTAATAGAAACAAGCACGTTATTTCTAAAAACGACCAAAAAATATACAGTCGAACCTCTCTAACTCGAACCTCTATAACTCGAACCCCTCTATAACTCGAACCTTTTAAGCGGTCCCTGCACTTTTTACATGTATTTTAACCTATGTAACTCGAGTTTCTATAACTCGAACTCTCCATAACTCGAACTGTTTTGGTTGTCCCTTCAGGTTCGAGTCATAGAGGTTCGACTGTATTGCTATTTTATTAAGTTTAATTTTATTTATTTTATAAACATGCTAAAGCAAATAAACAGTCCTCTTATTGAACGTCATAACACTACTGTAAAATGTAAATGTCAACCCGATATAATATAATATATAAACTGCTTAAAATAAAAACGAGTTTTTCCAGTCGTATCAGATTTTTTTGGAATCAGCTGTACATCAAAAAACCAAAAGGTAATGCAATTTTCCTAAATTTTGTTATTTTTCACGTAGTCAGCTTTAACGAGATTTGGCTCTCAAAGGCTATATACCATCGCTCTAGCAAAGCGGATGATGACAAGGCCGTACCTAGGAGAGGGGGTCAAGGGAGTTCAATTCTCCCCCTAAAATAGTCGATAAAGTGTGTTAAGGTCGCTTGACATGAAGCAATACACTTGCAGTTCTATGCAAGATTAGGGCCCCTGGTATGACATCTGTTGTATAAGCCAACAAATATCTCTACAATCTCTTAAGGCCGCTTGACATGGTGCATGACGCGCTGCAAATATTTGCAAGCAAAAAATTTCGGTCAAATGGTTGCCTGCAAAAAATCTTCTTTTCGTTTGACATTGTGCATGGCTATGCATGGATTCCCCAGAATCTAGGTAAAAATTCCCCAGTTTGCATTCAAAAAAATGGCACCGGACCGATAAAATGGATTGCCTGCAACAATCAGCTGGATTTGTACGGCGCATGCACCTGGGCAAAATTTCATGCATTTGCCTGCAAACTTTATTGTCATGCACCATGTCAAGCGGCCTTTATTCAGTGACACTTATCTTGCATGCAACTGCAAGTTGATTGCTCCATGTCAAGTGGCAAGAGATTTCTCAGCAACACAAAATATAAGACACAAAAATTGCACAATACGAAAAATTTTATTAAAATGTTATTCCCCTTAATTTTTTTTCGGGAAACAGACGGCCCTGGATACCGTCGAAATAAAAATTGCCTCAAAATTGGTATACGCTGCCTCGAAAAATGCTAAAAAAAGAATATGTTTTGGTACTGCTGCATTATTTCGCGCTTGTTGCAGTAAAGCAGTAGAAATTAATAGAAAACTTTTCATTTAGTAAGGTACAAAGATATCAAACCAGAATGTACAGGGTGTAGCAGTATTAGTCCCAATATTTTAATGAATGATTTAAAGGACGTGAAAATAAGAAGAATAGTTCATAGAACATGGGGGTTAGCCTAAGGACACTCGTCACAATGAGTTCTATTTATATAATGACAAGTTGAGGATTTGTCTAGTTGTCAAAATACCGTTAGTAAAAAATTAGTAAAAGTAGTGTCCCTAAATAATTTTTTAAATTATTGTCTCCCTAAGGACCTCTATCTAGTAGACCCTAGAGTCCCTGTATGTTGACATATTTGGATTTATTATCCAAATATGTCAACATACAGGAACTCTAGTAGACCCCAAACATCAAAAAAAATATTCCATTAAAGGTAATAAAAAGAAAAATTTTGCTGAAAAAAAAACTGACTGTATGTATATACTTTGCTATTTACTGTGACCAAATAGGACGATTTCCCACCGGAGAAAAGCGGGTAAATTCAAAATTTATACCTTCGAAACTAAAAAATTTACAAAGCGTTAAAAGACGCGTATTTCTGGGAAAGGTATTTCTGGGAAAGGTTTGCCAACGAGTTTTTTCGAACGAGTTTTTCCTCTCGATAAAATGAAACTTTTTAAATGATAGATGAGCTTCGAGATTTTTCTTTGGCAAAAAAAAACGAAAAACACATGCATGTGTCATTAAAAATCGCTTTGCAGTGATGGCAGTAGCGTAGCCCCCTAGGGGATAAAGAGGAACATATCCCCCCCATACCCTAATATGTTTTTTTAACCTACCTATACAACTGTAATGGTCTATTTACGCTCCAAGACCATTTTCAAAATTTGTATAATTATTCTCAAAATTTAAAAAAAAAAAATCAAATTTTTCTAAAAATTTCAAAAAATAAATTTTGAAATTTTTTTCAAAATTCATCTATTTTTATTTTTTAAATATTTAAATGTTGAATAAATAATACAAAGTAAGAGGGACTTATGAGTATTTAGGTTTAATATTTATAATGCAATTTTTATTGGTCGTATATGTAAGAAATAAACTAAAAAATACTCGCCTTCGGCTTGCGTCATAAACTTCATCCACGCGTGTAATGACCATCATAACATGCTTGTTATGTAAACTACTATATATAAGGCATTAAATCACGATAATGTTTTTTAACTTAAACAAGTAATTGAGTAAAGGAGTGCTAGAAATATAGAGACTCATGTTACCTTTGTGGACCTTCAAAAGGCATATGATACCGTACCAGTAGAAAAATTATGGACATTGTTAGAGCAAACTAATATCAATAATACATTCATAAAAGCGATAAAAGAACTATACAAAGGGTCAAAAGCAAAAATTCCTAGTAACGAAAGGACATAGATGTTGTATTTTTCCAACTCTTCTTAAAATATATATCGCAGTAGCTCTAAACTGGAAACGTAAAGTACACGGCATGGGAATACAACTTAACGACCGATTTACCATATACATACTACAGTTGGCTGACGACCAAGTAATTGTAGCTAATGATAAAGAAGACATGGAGTGTATGATGATAAGTTTACGGAAGAATACGAAAAGTGCGGGTTAACAGTGAACGTGGACAAGACACAGTACTTATGTATTGGAAACAAATCAAGTGAGTTAGAACTAGACAATGGACAAACAATATCTCCATGCAATGAGTATGTATACTTGGGTGTCACATTTGAAGACAGGAACAGACTGTAAAGAACTGAAAAAAAGAATAGTAAAAGGAAAAGAGGTTATTGGATGTCTTAACAGTATTTTATGGAGCAGAGAGATAAAAAATAATGTAAAATTTAACATATATGATACAATGGTGAAAAGCACGCTGTTGTATGGAATAGAGACTTGTCCCGTAACAGAAAAAATATAAAGCAAAAATGGAAAGTGTCGAAATGGATGCAATAAGAAGATCAATGAGAATATCTAGAACAGATTATATAAGAAATGACATCATAAAAGAAAGAATGGGAATCGAGGGAAGCATAACGGATGGCATCACTAAAAGACAACTGATATGGTACGGCCATGTACAACGGATGAACGACGAAAGATTACCAAAGCAGGTCCTAGAAAGGCAACCAATTGGGCGCAGAAAAAGCGGGCGTCCTAAACTCGAATGGCAACAGTCAAGCCAAAGATCAATGAGTGAAAAAAACCTGACAGAAGATGATTGTCAGAATCGAAGGAGGTGGAGAATAGGCGTCGGACAACGTAGAAAAACGTTCTAAACCGACATAGTAGTATTAATACTGTAAAAAATCTATTAGCTCATAGTATACCTCTGAGATGCTGAACTTAGAAAAGAGATGACGTTGAAGGCTATCAAGGGCGTCAAAAAACAATATACATAATATTCCAATACCCACGGTAACTGCCCATTTATGATGCAAACATGAGGACCTTGGGGTCTTTAAGCAAAAAAGACCTGATTGGTTGGTTTCAAAGACATATGCAAATTATTTCCATATACTACGTATTATTGCAATACCTACGATACCTTACGATGCAGAATGTAAACATATTTGAAATAGCAATATCAATGGGTATAAGTCTATCCTTTTTGCGGTCCTTAAGATAAAATGTCCTGATTGGTTATACTTTTACGAATGAATATTATTTTATTCTTGTATTCGTTACGTCAAATCATCGGCGTACAGTTGACAAAAACTCTATCTATGTAAATTTGGTATCTGTGCATTTTTCGTACCTTTATTTCTAAATGTTTGCATCAAACGCCAACTATTGTGTAAATAGGTTACAGGGCGTATTGGAATATTACGTATATGCAAAAAACTTATACAAAAAAACCGAGCTTATTACAGTTATTTAAATAAGTTTAAAGCCGTTAACAAGGTTTTAATGCTCTAATTCATGTGGGGTCTTGCTCTGTTAAGAGAACAAGCCCATAAATTTTGTTTTGTTGCTTTTTTATTGACACTTGGGTTATGGAATAAGATTATTGAATATGGTAATTGAAAATTTAAAGCTGTTCAAATTAAAGCTGTCAATGGTTAACATCAAATATTGCATATTACACATAAGAAAAAATTTGGACATCTTTTTTGCTAAAAGACGTAAATCTTATTTTGACGTCAGAATCTTCGCTCTGGCGTCAAAATCTCCGCCGTAAAGTTATAAATCGTTTTCAAGCGAATAACTAGTAATTACTAGTATTTACCACTGCCGTTCAAGCGGCCTTGGTAAATACCACTCCTTGAAGAGTGACGTCATAAATGAGCCCTTTGGACGTCATCGTTTATTACCGGTAATTACCACACTTTTGAGGAAGGTTATTGCGTTTTCTAACCTCACAATCATTTGTTTTGTGTCTTTTTCGGAAAAATGTTCTGTGAATTTTTGAAATGAGTGAAATTTATCATGTGTGCCTCAATTATGAAGAAAATTGTACAAAGTGATGGCCTCCTCTATATTGTCTTGCCAAAATTTTATTTTCATCAACCCTTGGCTTACTCGAATTTACCCAATGTGGACTGATACACGAAATATCATAAACAAAATAGTATCATTGTAGTCCTCTAACCACAGTTTATCATACTTATTTTTTTTCGTCGAGAAGAACTTAAGTTCAATAATGGCAAGAAGAAACTAAAACCAACTAAACTTCTTTAAAAAATCGCAAAAAGCAACAACAAACAATAGGGCTGTCTAACAAAACATATGATCAAATCCAAGATGTCTTCCATAGGACAAACAAACCGATTTCCCATAAGCCATAATGTTAACAAAAACGTAAATTTTACAAAAACGACAAGAGCTTTAGTCTCAAAAATTAATCAGTTTTAAGAATAGATCCTTTGTGCATATGGGAAAAATGCGTTTTTCTTAAAAATATTAAACTAAAGCGAGAAAATCTGAAATAAAAGGGACCATGTTTTCTTCAAAAAAGTAGGTTATGTTTTTGTTTATTTTGTTTTTTTTTTTAACTTTTTTTCTAGTTTTTTCACTTATTTTGAATTATTACATGGGCGCACCAAGGGGGCGGGGGACTAGGGGCACGGACCCCCCAAACCACATATTTTTTTAGATATTTTCCATATATTTCATGAATAAACAGAAAAAATAGCATAAAGTACATCATGAGACCTCTGGGGCCCCCCAAAGGTATCGGGCCCCCAAAGGTTTTTGAAGTTTTTTGACCAATGAATCAATGAACTATCAGCCCAAGGTAGGGGAAAGTAGTTCTATTCAAAGAGCTCACTTCAAGGCTCACTTAACAGAGACGAAATTGAAATAGACTAATCTCATCAGATTCAGGTTTTCTATTAGGATCTTTTGTTGTACTTGACTAAACCTTTTGCTAAGTAATAGGCCTTCTATAGCGTTAAACTGTGAAAAATGTTTTACTATGATTTTTAGGTTTAGACAAAGTTTAATTGTTTTAACCCTCCAGTAGTGACATGAAAAAGAGGCACAACTTATAGGTAGGTCAGTCCAACAGATCAATATGCACATATGAGTTCCAACCGAGGTTGGTCAAGCAAACTTCTAATAAGTACTTTACAAAATATGTTTATTTAAAAAAATATAAGTAAACATTATATAAAAAAAACTTGCAAAATTCAAATACAGTTTATTCTTGTCATTGGCCTCACACACCGTACATCACCATATGATTTTCCATGAACTATAATACATAGGGCTTAAGTACGGTCAAACCTAAGGTTCATCAGCTCACAACAGTAAGTACTGTTCAAATTTTACAACAGTACAATATTCGCTGTTGTATTACTACTGTTACTATTACTTTTATCACTGTTTTTTTGTAACAATATTTGCTCAATTATGTATCTAAAAGTTTATGCAAATAAACATATACTCTACTCTACAATTGGGCGTAACAGCATATGACCCATTAGGAGTATTAGAACCCAAGTTTTTTTGAGAGAAATTGAAAAAAATATCTGAGAGAACTTATTTGTTTTTCTTGTGGTCATCAAAGTCAACAAAGATTACTTTTTTATCCATCTATTATTAATGATGCCATAAAAAAATTTTTTTGGTAATAAGCTAAGAACAGTACCGGAGAAATTTCACAACAGGACTTGTAGTAGGTCCAGTCAGATACTATACAAATTTTACGGTGGACAAGTTTTAGGTGTCAAAAAGCATGGAAATAAAGGAAAATTTGCACCAAAATAGTTTAAGATAAAAAGAGGTTTGAGTTATGGAGACTGTCAAATTCACCAGTTTATTCTAAACTGTTTTGAGGTCTGTAAAATAAATATTTATTAAAGAAAAAGAAACTTTGATGATACAGGACTTCACTCGACACTATACAGGACGCTACACTACCAAAAGTTTATTTAAGGTTCTGTAGGATGGTGTACAAATTTGGTTCAGCTCATTATTCACACTTTAACCTCATATTGTTTTCCTTTTCTTTCTTCTCTGGACACTTTTTTGAAACAATAATCCATTCATGATCATTGCTGTATTCTAGTTTTGAAAGTTGCTTGCCTAGAATAGTAAAAAAATCATAGTGAAATATTTCTTACAGTTTAACACAATTCTATGTTACACTTCTGCAAAAGGTCCACTCAAGCACAAAAAAAGATCCCAATAGAAAATGTTGCCAAAATGGCAGTTACACATTTATCCAAAACAAACCTGACAAAAAACTTTCGAATATTTCAATTTATCCTCTGTTAAGTCAGGTAATAGAGCACTTATCCACTTTCTTTTCCCTTCTTTGAGCTGATACCTAGTTCATTTAAATCAAGATGATTTTTTAAGGTCAAAATACTTGGCATTCCATCAAAACTAACATTATCAAGCTCTCCCCAGCTGCCACAATTCATAACAGCACAGAAACTAATAATAATGATTCAAACTGAGTAAAAAACTGGAAAAAAAGTAAAAAAAAACAGAAGTAAATAAAAACATAACCTGACTTTTGAACAAAACATGGTCCTTTTTATTTGAGATTTACTGGCTTCAATTGATTTTTTTTAAGAAAAACGCATTTTTCCCATGTGTACAAAGGTTCAATACTTAAAACAGCATCTTTGTTGTAAATTAAATCGTTTCACTTTTTTTTTAAATTACGTTTTTGTTAACATTCCGGCTTATGGGAAAACGCTTTGTTTGTCCTATGGCGACCATCTTGGATCGAAAAACAGCTGATCGTGACAGTTCGTTAGACAAGCTAATAACCGGTTATAAAAAAAGCTATTCAAGTGGCGTTTCTGTGGTAATAGGCTAAGGGCCTTAACAGCTGATTTTTAATGTCAACCAAGGGATAACCAGAGGTAATTACTAGTTATTCGCTTGAAAACGGCTATAGTCTTCGCTCTAACGTAAGAAACCTCGCTCTAACGTCAGAATCTTCGCTCTAAAGTCAAACTGTTCGCTCTAGTGTCAGGATCTTCGCTCTAAATTTATATACTTTGGTCTAACGTCAGAATCTTCGCTTAAACGTTAGAATCCTCGCTCTAACGTTAGAATTTTCTCTCTAACGTCAGAATCTTCGCTCTAACGTCAGAATCTTCATCATAACGCTAGAATCTTAGCTCAAAGTCAGAATTTTCGCTCTAGCGCCAGAATCTTCGCCCTAACGTTAAAATCTTCACTATAACGTCAGAATCTTCGCTTTTACGAAGCAAATTGCGCTTTAACGTCAGAAACTTTGCTCTAACGTTAGAATCTCCGTTCTAACGTCAGAATCTTCGCTCTAACGTCAGAATCTTTGCTCGGTTGTCAGCATCGTTGCTCTAATGTCAGAATCTTCATTGTATTATTAAAACCCAACGATACCTAGGTATTGAGTTTTTGTAAAGAGATTCGCAATTAAATAAAAATGTAATTAAAACGCATTTAAAACAAAATAAAACTTCCTTTGAAAGCCCAAATTAATTGATTTTTTTTGTTTTTGTTCCAGCTGAAGGTGACATTTGTTCCTTTGCCCAGACCAAGGTGCATTATGTCTCCAAGCATCCTCTGGACACCAACCTGTTCAAAGCGGACACTCGGCCGGACGCCCTCAAACAACTGTACGAGGCCGCCATCAAGACACCTGTGATAGCTATGAGGCAGTTGGACAGGTATGTTTGCCTCTTTCTCTCTTATCCTCGTTTATATCTACTACCTCTGTCCTTCGGCCATAACACCTGAGAACCCGAAAGCTCAATAATAACCTGCCTTTTGTTGTAGCTTGTAGCATTAATATTGCGTGTATTAGGCTAGAAAAAGAAAAGAGATAATTTGTTAACCAATCAGGCAACACCGACAAAATATGCGCATGTTCCACTTTCTCTCTTTTCTTCTGATGCAAATTATGTATTTCTCTTGCTCTTACCTCGAAACTAAACGACGTGACGCACCGAATTACGTGAGAGGGATAGTTTTTTTGGTGAGTGGAAAAGAGAGAGTAGTGCATGCGCAAAATGGGTTATTTTTTTTGTGGTTAGCAAAATATTTTAATTAAAATTTTACGATATTTGGGAGAATTCAACATAACTTTAAATTAATATTTTTGTTTTTTTAAGATGGAGACGAGATGGTTGCAGATCTTCCAAATTCTTCGTTTGCACGCCCGTTCTGGGAGCTAAAAGACGAAAAATTAGGAGCAAAGTTGATATTGAGATTGAAACAAGGATGGTAAGTTTATTTTATGGTCGCCCCTTTAGATTCTTAGTAGCAAGCGCGGACATGAGGGGGGGGGGGGTAATTACCCCCCCTAGAAAAAAATATATATGCACTTTTTCCTAATAATTAAAGGGAAAAAAGGAGAATTACCCTTCCCCCCTAGAAAAAAAAAATATTACGAATAGATTTTTCATCGACTATTACCCCATCTTAGATTTTGACCCAAATCCGCGCTAGCTTAGTAGTTGCCAAAGTGATGCATAACTGCCACCATTCTTTTTGAACAAAAATACAACAACAACAACAACAAAAATACAACAAAATCGTGTGCCCATAAACATACAAAAAACACTATAAGCTGAAATTCTGAAAAAATAATCCTTTATCGAATTTTGAGGCATGAAATCCCATAAGTTTAATACTTTGAAAATTCATATTTTACAAATTATACATTTTACTAGTAAAAGCACCGAGTTGCGGTATCCAGCGACCGTACTATATTAGTTAAAATTTAATTTACTGTAATTTTAGCGATTTTTGGAATAAAGTTCCGTAAACTAGCACCACCTAGTTGAAGTTATATTCAACAACTTTAAATAATGATGACACATTAGTTTTAATATTCTCGACTTTCATAAAGTGATGAGTTGAACAATTTACTAAAAGATTTTCCCAGTCAAAATGAGCAATATTTTCTTGACTGCCGCCATTAGGGATAAAATGTGGAAAGACAGAAGGGGGAGAAAATGAATGTAAACAAAATCCATCCGCATTTATTTTGTCGAAACATGATGGTCAAAACAGACACTACATTTCTCAAAATTTCGTAAAATACGCCACAGACGATGTTCTTTTTAGATACGTATCATTATTTCCAATTGATTATGCCCGCGCCCTTTTAACAACTTGCCCATGAATAGGGGAAATGGGGGCAAAATGGTATACTTAATTTTATAGGCTTGTTTCTTTTCTTAAGTGATCACCATTATGTTCGTCATTTGGAATTAAGTTGGCTAGATATGTTATATTTATGTTTTAATGTTCAGTTTAAACGATTTAAAGCTCCATCACGCTTTGATTTTTATTTTTGTAAAAAGTTGACGGGGTAAAATGGGATACCTATTTGTGGCAAAACGGGCGTGCCGGTTGTGTAATTTAAAATCAATAGGGACTTATTGCAATACAGCCAGGCAGTAATTGTGCCGGGCATTATTCTGACAGTTTCGCATTATGAAAACAGCTGTCTTCTTTCAAAATTAGGCCCTTGTGTCTTATAAGAGCAGGAATTAATAGTGCCACTATTAATGGAAAATAAACGACTGGATTTATGAATTCGACTTTGGTATGTCTATTTTGAAAGATCAACTGTGCCCGGCACTATTATTGCCTGGCTTTATTGCAATAAGTCCCTAATATTTTTGTAAAACAAATTTTATTTATTAACATTATCCCACATAGCACAACAATCACATCAACGTTAAATTAACGTGAACAAAAATAACAAAGTTTTTTTTTACTTGAAAACAACCTCATAGCATGTAGTATTTATTTTGCTAAATCTACATGCTTAAAGATAACTTAAAAACAAGGACAAATCAAGGTATAAAAATCTACTTTTTGGTGAAGTTTCTGGTGCTGGGTATATAACGTGTTTTTTGCCCTCGTTATTTTCAGGTACCAAATTCACACTTGAAAAGTCCTCCACAGGTTCTAAAACGCCACTAGATTAAGACTTCTCAAACCTACTAACTTTCTGCACCTTTTTTGGTCACGTTTTTTTAATAACATTTTTTTAACTTAAAAGAGACACGAAAGGAAGTTATAAAAGTTCACTAGTTTAAGACTACAACACTTCAAGACAATTTTAAAGATGGCGCTCAAGGCAAGACAAAATATCTATATATCTATCTATATGCATTATGTTTTTTTTAAAAGCTAAACAAGATTTTTTAACAATAAACACTTTCAAAGAATATTAATGTGTCTTTATCAATAGGTGGCGCTACTACTAGTAAAATCTCAAAAATATACGGTAGAAAAGTCATGCAAGTCGCCTTTTTAAAATTCGTGTAGAAAAGGCGTGAATCTAATGTGATGTTAACGTTTATAAAAATCACTTGAAACTATCACTTGAAACTAACGTTAAAACATTGCTGTTTTAATTTTATAATGGCGTTATTAAAACGTTGAAATAAACGTTTTTTTCTAGCCTAAAATCAACGTTTTTTTTCTCATGCCTTTTTTACGTGTTAAACACGTGATTGTGCTATGTGGGATGTACAGCGTGTCCCATTTTGGATAGGATTAAAAGGGAAACTCGGTTATTATTAAAGATATCGATTTTCTGATTGCACCTTACCGTGCTCATTTTTTGAGCCCTTAAAAATGGTGTAATCAGATTTTTGCTATACCCCGTAGTTTCGCTAATACAGGGAGTTTTTGAAAAAATTGCATTTTTAATAATCCCTTATATCTCGCTTATTTTAAAAGATATTTTTATTCTGTAAAAACCTTTTTATAGCAACTTTTTTAGAAGAAAAAAATGACGTTGTCAATTTTTTTAAATATTGTTCAGTTTTTGAGATATTGTATTTATCATAAAAAAATTAAATATGGACCTGGATTTTTGTAATTACTATTTTGATTGGTTTCATGCTCTTAGTATAACAAAATAATAAAAATTTAATATTTTTTTGTTTTAAGGTTAAAAAAAAAATATTTAATATTTAAAAAAAATATTTAGTCCGAACCTGGAAATTTCCAACAGAAATATAAATTACAAATTGCTAGTTGAATGATTTTTAGTTTAACTGTTTTCATACTTAGCAAATTAAAATTGTTTTACGTTAATTTAAAGATTTATTTGAAACAAAGTCTATGACAAATACAAAAAATAATAACTAATTTTTCTTTAATGATATAAATGTTCAAACTGATTGCCATTATGTGTAAGACACTGTTGGCATTATTGAGTAATTTTTCTTAGCGCATTTTGTATAAAAATATTTCTGCCGTTTAAATATTGGGATTTTATTGCTTGAATAAAGCAGTCAAACATATCACATTTTTTAAAATCTGGATATGGTCGATTTCTGGCCATTTTAGAATAATTTTGAGTGAACTATTCCCAAAATTGACAAGTAAAATGACAATCTCAGTTCCACACTTTTGTTTTTCCATGTTAAAGTGATTTTCATGAGTGGCTTTGCTACTATCAAATAATTACTATGATATTATTTTTGTAACTTTATAACGTTTTTTACTTTATTTATAAATCTTTTAATTAACGTCTCAAAACAGATAAACTAAAAATCGTTCAACTGGTGTGTCTTGCAATTTTTAATTTATATTTACGTTGGAAATTTCCAGGTTCGAACTAAATTTTTTTTAAAAATATTAAATATTTCTTTTAACCTTAAATCAAAAAAAATATTCAAGTTTTATCATTTTAAGATAATAATAGCATGAAACCAATCAAAATAGTAATAAAATAAATACAGGTCCGTATTTAATTTTTTTATGATAAATACCATATCTCAAAAACTAAACAATATTTTAAAAAATTGATTCCTCTAAAAAAGTTGCTATAAAAAGGTTTTTACAGAATAAAAATATCTTGTAAAATAAGCGAGATATAAGGGATTATTAAAAATGCAATTTTTTCAAAAACTCTCTGTATTAGCGAAACTAGGGGGTATAGCAAAAATGTGATTACACCATTTTTAAGGGCTCAAAAAATGACCACGGTAAGGTGCAATCAGAAAATCGATATTTTTAATAATAACCGAGTTTCCCATTTAATCCCATCGAAAATGGGACACGCTGTACTATGGCGCAAAATGGGGTATAGGTTACTAGGCATAATAAGGTACCCCGTTTTGCCCCCATGAAAATACCCCGTTCTGCCTCAAACTATCAGTTAAATTCAAACAAAAATCATACACAGTAAAAAGCTAATTTTACGGGCAACGCGTTTAATTATAAAGAATACATAAACCCACTAATTGTTCAATGTAAACAAAATTTTGAAGTCTGTAAAAAATGTACTTACCGTTACAAAATTCGCAATTAAGAGCTTTTATTCTTGAGCAGTTCAGCTAAAACTGAGGTATCCCGTTTTACCCCCGTATCCCATTTTGCCTCTCTTTCCCCTACTTTTGGCTTACCGTTAAAAATATTTACTAAAACATATTTGTGCCTGACCTAGGAGAATATTACAGTAAATGTTATGAATTAAATAAAGTAATAAATTAAAGTATAAAAAACCTACAATTAACGACCTTGAAAACGCCCCTCATATAAAATTATTAATTAAATTTAAATTATTTGTTCAAAAAAAGTATGTATTCAGTGGCGTACGCAGAAATGAATCCTGGGGGGGCTTGAGCACCGACCCATACGCAGAAATGAATCCTGGGCGGGAGGCGATACATTTCAATCCTGATTTTTGAGGAAAATTCATGTTTTAGGGGGCAATACTTAGTGGCTCTGACGGGAGAAGTTCAGCCCCCCCCCTGCGTACGCCACTGCTGTATTATTATTCAGTCAGTCACGAAAATATTAACAGATAGACTAACAACAAAATTTGACGGATCTCAATCAAAGGAACAAGCAGGCTTTAGAAAAGGTTTCAGTACAGTTGACCACTTATTAACCATGAAAATCCTAATAGAACGAGCCAACGAATATAACATTCCACTATATATTGCGTTTATAGACTTCGAAAAACCTTTTGATAGTATTGAGCAATGGGCAGTAAAAGCATCTTTAATTAATAGCCGAATAGATCACAGATATACAGACTTAATAGCCAATATATATATAGAGAAGCAACAACATCAGTCAAAATCCACGAAGGAACCATGCCAATCCTCATAAGAAGAGGTGTGTGACAGAGTGACACAATATCCCCTAAATTATTTAACCAGGCCCTAGAAGATGTTTTTAAAAACTTAGATTGGGAAGAAATAGGCATCAAAGTAAACGGACAATTCTTGAACCACCTAAGAAATACTGATGATATTGCCTTAATAACAGACAAGAAAGAAGTACTGATAAAAATGCTATAGAAGAACTGAATATAGCAGCTAAAAATATAGGCTTAAGTATGAACTACACTAAAACTAAAATCATAACAAACACAGATGAAGATAGTACGGTCAGAATAAACCAAACGAAAATAGAACAAGTTAAAAAGTTAAAAATATATGTACCTGGGACAAATTATTAAACTGAAAAAAGAAAACCAAACAGCTGAAATCAAGAGACGAGTAAGATTGGCATGGGCAGTATTCGGTAAATTCCTGTACTTATTTATGGATCCCAGACCTGGATACTTACAAAATCAAACATGGATAATATAACAAAAGCCCAAAGATCAATGGAAAGACAAATGTTACATAGAAAACTAACAGATAGAAAAAGGAATGAATTGATAAGAAATAAAACAAAAGTAAGGGATGTCAAAGGGGAAGTAGCAAAATTAAAATGGACATTTGCCGGTCATAATATCAGACAGAAAGACGATTGATGGAACAAATGTATAGTAAACTGAAGACCTTGGGAAAATAAAAGGAGTAGGGGAAGACCCCAAATGAAATTTGAAGAAACACACAGACTAGATGGATGAAGACGGCGACAGACAGAGAAGAGTGGAAGATATTAGGGGAGGCTTGTGTCCAAAGATGGATTGAAGAAGGCTAAATAGGAAGGCTCCTTAATAATTACAAAAAATAGTAATATTAGCCCTACATTTACATTTTTTTTATTTGTTAAAAAAAACAGATTTTTTTATAAAAAAAAAATTTAAATACTTTCAACATCCAAAATATTACCTTTATTGCAATGTATAATTTCAGAAAATTTCGTTTGTCTGATGTAATTTTTAAAGAAGTTCTAACAAAATATCGAAAAAAAATATTAATTTTGAACCTTATATCTAAAAAACTAAAAAGGTTTGATGCAAAATTTACTAGGTTTTTTTTCGTCTTTCACCCTTTCCTACCGCCCTTTAACGTTTGAATAGGGACTTATTGGACTAAAGCCATGCAATAATAGTGTCCGGCAGTATTTTGACAGATTTACATTGCAGGGTGACAGTTGATCTTTCACAATTGACATACCAAAGTCGAATTTAAAACTAAGTCGTTTAATTATTGATAATTAAACTCGACAGTATTTATTTCGGTTCGTATAGTAAACAAAATAATAATGTTCAAAGATTAGCTGTCATATTTTAATGTAAAACTAATAATAAGTCCCTATTATTTAAATTAAATTTATTATTTGTATGTTGTAGTGTAATTTGGGAATTTCGATTAGAGGTGGTTTGCCCCCATTACCCCTCATTTTATACGCTGGTGACAGCATTACAAACAAACTCGCTACAATTTAAAAACCATTACTAAACTAAACCATTAATTCCTAATTTAAAAAGAAGAGACTTTTTTATCAATATAATATAAAAAAATTGACTATTTGTAAAAGCTTCGGTAAAAGCAGACCATATGAGCTTTTTTTAATGGTTCAATTTTTTAATCATTAATACTACTAAAAAATGAGACAACCCTTAAAGTCTCATACCCACATAGTTCGTATTTCTGAATTATTGAGTGATGAGCTATGAACACTGAAAAATTTACCTACACAACTCACCCTGGTCGAATTTCCAGAAAAGCTGACCATAATCGAAATTTTCGTTTGCGGAATCTTTAACCAAATTTATGACAACATTATTTATAACGCTCCAGTACTTTAGTTGGCCTTAAAAAAAATAATTTATATATTTTTATTTGTTCGCAGCGTCCTGTCAAACTTATTAGTGTTATAAATTTTACCAAATAAATAGTTTGATAAGGTTTGTATTTATCTGGCAGTTTTAAAAATCTACTGACGTTTTTAATTAGTTATGAATACCAATACTTAAGGTATTTAGTAACTAATATTTAAAATATTTTTATTTTTCTGCTCATTGCCTAGCGCTGGTGAATTAAAATGTAAAGGGTTGATATGTTAGTCAAATCAAAATTACAAATTCGTAATATAATAACATTTTTGTTAATGATTTCACCATATTCCTGACTACAGGTATACTCTAAAATATTCAGTACGAATCTGAAAAAAGATATCAACAAAAAAAACTTGCACGAATTTGCACCAGTTTTTATATTTAATTTTTGAAATTTTGGTGATTTCGGTGATTTTTAAAACTGTTTAAGGGTTTCCCATATTATTTTAACTGTATATTTTTTAAAATGCCTATTTTATATTTGTATAAATTAATACAAACAATTAAAAAACTATCTAATTTGATTAAAAAATGTTTTTTTCCTTTGTTTACCAAAATAGTCCAGCAGAATAATGTGATTTTTAACTCTAATGATTGAAATGACTGTGATATGTAATTTTAATGATTAAGTAACAGTCAATTTATAATTTAGTTTTTACTAATAAAAAAAACGGTTTCTAGTTACAAAAAAAAGTGACTCCTATTTTTGTCTATATTTTTGATCAAAGTTATTTATTTAACCTATTAAGAAAACCTCAAAAATGCTATGTTTTTTAATATTTTGTCCAAATTTGTATTTTTTAAAACAGCTTATTTTCAAAAAAGAGCAAACCTTCAGTTTAAATTTCTTTAAAAATTTAAATATTAACCCATAAATATTTTTTAATTTTCTCTGGAAAAGTGACATAAGGTACATGTGAGGGTTCCAAATTATGTAGATTTTTTTAAAGGAGTATGAATAATATTTTTTTTGTATGTTAGTAACACCGTTTTCTTTTAAAAAAAATATTTTTCGTGTCAGGAGATGCGATAGCTGTCCCCAGCGAGGAGCTAAGGAAAAATATATTTTAGGTAAATTCGCATGCCCCGACTTAATTACAAAAAAAGTCCCGTAATAGTCATAGCGGTATTAGTTTCTGATATAAATTCGGTTTCATTCTTAAGGGGCATATTACTAGTTTTTTATTAAAATATAACAACTATATTTATTAATCCTAACTTCAAACAAAATTTGATTTATTTTCGTATTTAGAAAAAAAATAAATCCATAAGAAATAAATTAGAAATTTTGATCACCCTGTATCATTTAAAGTTTTTATTATTTAAATATTTAATACAAATATTGAGAGATTTAAGTATCGTGTTTTAAAACGGTTTAAGTTAAAATTAATTTTTAAATGTCGTTTTTACCGTTAAGGATAATTGCTACACCCTGTATATAATTATAATGATTCAAAAATTCAACAAAGAGACACATTTATCTTAAACACGATATTTTAAACGTGTTATAACCTATAACCTTATTATGGCCAGCTTTTCTAGAAATTCGACCAGTGTGCAACTGGTGAATACAAGAAAAACATTTTATTTTTTATTATTACGTAATACAGTATTACTCAGGCGCTGGAAGGGGTTTAGAGGTTAACGCCCCCCCCCCATGAGGCAAAATTATGTGCACTGTTAATAAACTTGTTCGAAAATCTTTCATTTATATATTCAACCCCCCCCCCCACAGAATCGCTGGGGCTACGCTAATGGTATTACTCATTGGTTTTTCATTATTTTTTTTTTAACAAAATGTTCTCTAAAAGAAAAAAAATATAATGTTTCTCTAGTTTAAATGCTTTGGCAACTTTGTTACGAAATGAAATTAGTTTGTTTGTTTGGAGAAAATCGACTAACTATACAAATACTCTAACTGCAGTTTTTTAAGGCTAAAAATAGTAACTACTTATACAGGGTGAGTCAGAAGTAGGTGGACAAATAAAGAAGGATGATTCCTTGGCTTATTTTAAGACGTAACGTGTATATGAAGCGCGGATTTGAGGAGGCGGTAATGTTTTAATTTAAAAAAAAATATGTACTTTTAGTTAATAAATAAAAGGCTAACCGGATAATTATAGTCCAAATCAGTGGCGTATATAAGGGTGGGGGCTGTCCCCCCCCCCCGAAGCTAAGATTTTTTTAGATATTTTCCACATATTTCATGAGTACAAACATAAAATAGCATAAAATACGGCCTCAGTGGGTCTCGGTCCCCCCCGAAACTGTGTTGCCCCCCACCCTCCGAAATTTTTTTCTATATACGCCCCTGGTCCAAATTATACGCATTTGTAATGACGTCATTTTTGTTTATCTTTCTTGAGTATATTATAAACAGCGGTGACAATAAACTTTAAAAAAAAAGTAGTGTCTATGATTAATTCATTTTTTAAATAGGTAGGTAAAATTGGTTATGTGAATGAAGTATCCGCCATTCTCAATCAAAAACATAGGAACAAATATTGATTGGCAAAAATAGCTACGCCATACGTTTTTTTCTCACCTGGTGACGTCATTACAAATGCGTATAATTTAGAATATACCCCCCTAGACAAAAAATAAATAACCAAAAAATTTTTTCGCCGACACTATATTATCTCCCTTCCCCTAGATTTTGGCCCAAATCTGTGCTTGTCAAGAAAAACTATACAGTTTATCAAGAAAAGCACAGAGATGCAGTATTGTGGGGCACTAGAAATGCGGAAAAACCACACATTAAGTTGAAATTCGAAGAAACGTCATTTAGTGAATTTTGGTATAGGGAAACCCATAAGACCAAAATGGGCAAACTTTGAAAATTAATATTTTACAAACTATACACTTTATCAACAAAAGCACGGACCTGCAGAATTGAGGGGGTAGGGCATAGAGATGCGAAAAAACCACACATTGAGTTAAGATTTAAAAAAACGTCATTTAGCGAATTTTAAGGTAGGGAATCTCATAAGACCAAAATGGCAAAACTTTGGAAATTGATATTTTACAAACTATACAGTCTATCAAGAAAAGCACGGAGTTGCAGTATGGTAGGGTCAAACAGATACGAAAACACCACAGATTGAGTAAGGATTCAAAAAAATGTCATTTAGCGAATTTTAGGGTAGGGAATAAGACCAAAATGGCAAAACTTTGGAAATTCATATTTTACAAACTATACAGTCTATCTAGAAAAGCATGGAGTTGTAGTATGGTGGGGTCATACAGATACGAAAAAACCACAGAATAAGTTAAGATGCAAGAAAATTACATTTAGCGAATTTAAGGACCCCCCCCCCCCAAGCCTTAGATTTTTTTACATATTTTCGACATATTTCAGAGAAAAAACACAAAAAATAGCTTAAAATTCGACATCATGAGACTTCGCCCCCCCCCCAAGACATATTCCTGGGTGCGCCACTGCATATACACTTTTAGTTTGAAAAGAAGCCAAGGAAGCACCCTTCTTCATTTGTCCACCTATTTATGACTCACCCTGTATAAATACTAGCAAATAAATTACATAGTGTTAAATGCTAGGAAACATACTCGGTGCACGCGAGCACATATAGCAAGTTCAAGATGAAGTTTAACGACTCTCCAAGTGGCTAATTTTGGATTTTCGAAAAAGAAATTAGTTATTTTGGGTAAAAACTAATTAGTCAAGAAGCAATTAATAGTACATAACTTACAGGCGCGCAATTAGAGGGAACTAACCCCAAAATTAGCCCCCCCCCCCCCAAACGAAATAAGTATTTTTTTCAACGGCGAAAGTCCGGGAAAATTTTTGACTGCGGCGCTTATAGGAAGGTATTTGCGGATCCTTTTTTTATTTATATGATTTTATTTTTCTAAAAAGCCTTTTTTTCTGTTATTGACGTCATTTTCTCCAAAAAAGACTTAATTTTATCTCAAATAAAACAAAATTATTTATTTTTTTTCAGCGGCGCGGTTTTTTTTCCGGAAAGTACTTAATTTTTCTAAACTTTTTGTCTATAGCGTAATTTTTCAAAATTTTCAATAGTATTTTACATTGCAAAAAAATTCTTCAACGCTCCTTTTTCCAAAAAAAAAATATTTTAAAATTTTTTTGCCTTTTCGGTATATCTAGAATAATTTTGTAGCGGCGCGATTTATTTCCGAAAAGTAGGTACTCCATTTTTCTAAATCTTTTAGAAATATTTTATTTTTAGATATAAATAGATAGATCCATGAATGAAGGATCTGATACCGTCCTAGCTAGCCTATTCACCTAAAGTGAAGCCATGATGTATCAGCCTTGAAAACAGTTTTTTGTAAATATTTCAGAAACTAAAGCTCTTACGAAGTTTTTGACTATAACACAAATTATTGAGCAAAATTTAGTCGACTATATTCCGAAAACTTGATATTAATACGACGCTACATTAAAAAATTAGCATTTCTAAAAAATTTTAATTGTCAAAAAACTGTCATTAGCATTAATGGATTTTGACCAAAATCAGTTTGTTAGAGTGTCGAACACTATTTTACCTGAAAATTTTATGGAAATCGGTTCAGCGGTTTAGGAAAGAAATTTTTTCGTCGAAAATAATACCTTCTCTAGCTATTGCTACGCGGGCTAGAAAGGTAAAAATTACTTAAATAGTATTTTAAAAATTCTGCTATTAGGAACATAATTTTGAAATTGATTTAAATTTGTTTAAATTTAAAACGACAAAAATTGACTTCTTGCTGGATATTGCCAGACGATATTTTCGTTTTTTTTTAAAAATTGAAAGAAACAAGATCCTAAAGACAAATGACGAAAAATCAAGCAACACATTGTTCCAGCTAAGAATGGCGTGGCCATTTATCCGCGCCGCTATTCTGAAGGGACATTTTCTCAGAAACTGGGAAAATATAAAAGGGAAATAAATGTCTTTTAGCTTTCCTAAATTATTCTTGATTTGATGAAAAGACGCACTAGCACAACAAGAAGGAAGTTAGCAAAAGTCGAAAGAAAAGAGGAAACCAAAAAAGAAACAGCAAGAAAATGATGTTTTTTATTTGTACAGTCAGATGAGAAAGATCTACGACCAACGACCAATTAAATGATAAATATCAAAAATGATCAAATCTTAATGTTAAGTAGAGCTCGAACTTTCCATTCTTTAACATCAGAGAACCAAGAAAAAATTGCCACATTTTTTGATAAAATTTAACTTTGTAAAAATTACAGGAAATATTGAATTTTATTTAAACTCTTTAAAAATTTTTTTTTTTTTTAATTTTGAGAATGTCAGAAAAAAGAACTTTTTAAAAAGTCTTAAATTGTTAATAGGTTTTAAAATTGTTATTTTTTTTATTAATTAACAAACTTTTTTTGAAGTGTTAAATTTTTTTTTTATTATATCGGTTTAGAACGTTTTTGTACGTTGTCCGACGCCGATCTTTGGATTGACTGTTGCCACTCTAGTTTAGGACGCCCTCTTTTTCTGCGCCCTATTGGTTGCCATTCTAGGACCTGCTTTGGTAATCTTTCGTCGTTCATCCGTTGTACAAGGCCGAATCATATCAGATGTCTTTTAGTGATGTCAGCCGTTATGCTTCCCTCGATTCACATTCTTTCTTTTATGATCTCATTTCTTATGTGATCTGTTCTAGATATTCTCATTGATCTTCTTACTGCATCCGTTTCGACACTTTCCATTTTTTGTTTGTATTTTTCCGTTACGCGACAAGTCTCTATTCCATACAACAGCGTGCTTTTCACCATTGTTTCATATATGTTAAATTTTACATTCTTTTTTATCTCTTCGCTCCATAAAATACTGTTAAGATATGTGTGTTTAAAATGCTAAAGATAAAGGTGAAATTATTTTTTTATGGGCGAACAAGGTGTTATAGGGAACCTAAACGCCTTTTCAACAATGCGTTTACCGACAGACATGTGTCCCATAAAAATCAAATAATTTCAACTATATCTTTATTTGATTATGGCATCTTAAATAATTTCAAACTGAAGTTTGTCAAAAAATATAGAAAAGCAGCGTTTGACGTAAACAAATGAGAGTTACGTTAACATGTTAGTTTTTGAAACACCTTTCGAAAAAGCTATGATATGACAAATCTTGTGAAATTTGTTACAAATGGTAAAGGAATAAGTTTGACAGTCGATAAGTTTTGACGCGTTTGACATAGGAAAGGGGCAGTTAAGCCAAGATGTTGGTTTTTCAAAGACCTTTCAATAAAGATATCACTCAATAGGGATTTTCTTTAAAACCACGACCTTGTTAATTTTGACAAAAACTGAAAAAAATTTGTTTGGCAGACCATAGCTTTTGACAGATTTGACAAACAATTGACAGTTATTTGGTTTTTTAATGGTTAGTTTAATGACACACTTGCCCTTTCATAAAATAGATCTCTTGATGCTATCGATTACTGCCAAATATGGTTCAGATATTTGGGTGGACTCAAACTTTTGGGACACCCTGTATAAACAGCTAGAAGTTCATAATGCGAAGGAGACCAAGAAATAAATGGGAAGGTTGGAGGGGGATCAGATTAGAAGAAAATCGTTACCCAGGCCAAAACCTACCAGTGATTATAGGGACACGAAATAAAACACAATTTTCTTACATAGATTTATTTAGGCAACGGCTGTACAACTGTCGAGTGGCGCCAAAAACTCAAGCTTTTTAATAGAAATCAGTTATCTAGGTTTTGAGATTTCCTGCTTACCATATTGAGCAAGACAACCGGCATATTATATTAAAATTTAATACGCACTCGTATCTACTATTACTACTACCTACTATTTCTACCTAACGGGACTACCGCTTTTAGTCAAAGCGGCACACTATGAGAGGTGTAATTGGAAACATTAAAATGATTATCTAATTTAACTAATTAATTAAGAAGGATTTAATTAAATTTAATAGTTGTTTCTGCGATAAAAAATAAAAATAATAATACGTGCCTTAATAAAGCCCTACGTACACTTAATTAAATATAACCAGTCTCACCCAAAAACCCAAATTGAATCAACCGAGTAACGTGGTCCTTCGAGCCGGACTTTATGAGAAAATCTTACATTTTTCTCTTTTTTTCTTCAATGCCTAATCTTTATTTTTCCTGGTATCTGGAATACAGGGTGCAGCACATACCATTAGAATAAAAGCTATACTGACCACGAAAATTCTGCTTTGAAAGGGAAAAACTAATTTAGCAGGTGTTAGATAAAAATAGAAACAACTTTTCCCCTACATCCCTCTCGAGTCATTCATTCCATAGGCCATGATTATAACAACAGCTGACAAAATTTTCAGCCTGTTGCACAATCCATAATTGTTTTAAAAATTCCATCTTTAAAATATTGTCCTCAGGATCTGTCCTCATACTTAGCAAAAACAAATTTATTACATCCCGGGCCGAGTTTCCTGCAAAATACCATTTTAACTTTTGACCCTGTCTTCGATAGCCAATTTTAACGCCGGTTTAATGCCCGAGAAAGAAATTAAGAGGGTTTATAAAAACGCAATTCTTACCTCCTTCTCGCTTCGCAGATTTAAAAGAAAAGATAATCTCGATCCCGTAACGCGACCTCGTTGGATCTCCCCTGATATCCCTAGTCAGCTCTTGCCTACCTGCCTATAATAATTTCTTCGGCGGTGTTCCCTCTCTTCTTGAACTTTTAGTATACGAACCATCGCGTTTTGTTGAGATAAAGGTACACCTTTATGTTTCTATTTTTATCTAAACACATGCTGACCTACTTAGTCCAAAAACTAAATTTGAATTATTATTTTTCAGCCACAAGCGTTTACAGATCTGCGCCGATGGACGTCAGACGAAGCCCTGGGTGACGTCACGGTTGGACCCAACTGCACAAGTCGTATCACCTCCACTCTGATAGATGGCGATTTGACAGATGGCACCTTGTGTTCAGATGACGAGGGGCTCGATCACAAACTACCGAGTCCCGAGGAGCAGGTTCAAGTAGTTGCTTTGAGGTAATGAATGAATGAAATCTATTTTATTGTGCGGCGATTGAAAAAAATCCTGATAAATTCTAAATATACAGGGTGTAGTATAGGGGCAAATTTGCCTTATATCATGGATCCAATTATTTTCCAGGTTCCCAGCAGAAGTAGTCGCAGTGGACATCACAGGAAAATCGTTTGACCGGATGTCGTGCCAACGACGTTCCCTGATGACAGGCGATATGTTGAGTCGAACCACGCAAGATAGCGCCACCGACACGGCAAAGCGGAGAACACGCACGCGCCGCGCGCGCAGCAGGAGGAGGAATACGCTAGCCGGTACGGACCAGAAAGAGATAGAAAGTGTACTAACCAATGGGTGAGTTTGGCTTCAGAGATGTGGCTTTTTTTGTTTTTTTGATTAATAATCTTCACAGTGTTGAGTAAAAAAAATAAATACATACATATATAAAAATATATTATACTATTATTCTGGATAGAAAAAGAAATCCGATGTTTCGAAAGTTTTTTTACTCAATACTTAAAAAATGTACAGTGTGAATAATAAAACAAAATCACACATTTTAACCCCTTTTTGTTGGACAAAATCATATCAACATTTTTATCGCAAAAGCAAAATGTTTAAATATTGCTGTGTTTATTTTTGGCATGAACATTTTTCTGTAGTTTGTTCACAATTTTGGTATAAACGCCATGGCAATTTTATTTCTTGTTAAAATGCCACCAGTAATTTCATACTACGCCCCAATGTTTATAGTAAAACTGTGGACAAACTATAGATATATTTCAAAATTTTTTCATCGCTCAGAGCTGTGAAATTAAAAAAAAGCTGCTAGCTGTAAATATCCGAATAATTGGCCCAAACAATCAACAGCTTTATACAAAAAAAATATACATACACACAGCGAAAATCTCTACAAATATACTGTACATTTCATACAAAAAGACACTGGCCACAAAAGCTAACAAAAACAACCCTTCTTTTTTTTTTAAACAGGAACGAAGCCGCAATACCAAGCACTTCTGCCACAAATGAAAATCCTATTAGCCACACTGTTCCTAGAAGTAAGAGTTCTGATCTTCTAAGATCAAACAGTTCGAAGAGAGATTCTTCTCTTGACGTGAAGAAATCACATTTCAATACTTTAAAACAATGGGGAAAAAACAAATACGAGAAAATAATGAACAAAAGTGGCGAAAAGAGTGGTGATAACAGCAATAGCACCAGCAAAAGCAAAATAACTTCAAATGAAGCCATAGATGAGTTCAATGTGTATGAAACAATAACCATGAAGCGTCGCAAAGACTTCGAAAAGGAACGCAAGACACACGAACGAAATAGCTCAATATCTAGCTCAGAAAAATCCATTCCTGTATCAAACTCTAGTAATTTGCTATCTGCCATGGTTAATACTGCCGTTAAACTTCGGGATTCTTCTTTACACAGAAGACAACGACGTACGGGAGGTAATAAAGATGAAATACATTCCTCCTCGGGTAACTGGAGTGCAAGCTCGGAATCCGGCAGAGCTTCAATAGGTTCCGAGATAACCACATCAACAGCTCATCCGAGAAGTACAACGTCCGCAGCAACTAGCCTAAACTCTTTAAATGTTCCTTCCCATGCACCAAATTCGGTCAACTCCAGACGTAGATTTAACGTCAACACATCCACATCAGGTTCTGTAACGTCTGAAGGTACTCTTACCCCAGATATTATACATGACCTACTAGAGGACGATGGAAGCGTGTATTCGTGTGACACAGAAGGATATTACACTTCTTTTCACATGGATAGTGGGCTAAAAACTCTAAAAGAAGAAGACTTTCCATCGCCAACATCACCTTTACAAAGTACCTCAGTATTTTCAAGGTCTGGTTCTAACAATACAGTCTTAACTGCAGAAAACGAGTATGAGCTGTTTGGCAA
Source organism: Aspidapion aeneum (assembly GCA_963576565.1). NCBI lineage: Eukaryota > Metazoa > Arthropoda > Insecta > Coleoptera > Brentidae > Aspidapion > Aspidapion aeneum. The sequence goes on from OY755047.1 coordinate 15,938,345, forward strand.
AGGTTCGACTAGTACAACTACAAGCTCTGCAGGTACTGTGTGCACCACATTAAGAGCTGCGGACAGTCAAAAATCTATTGCGTTAGGACCTGCAGTACCAGAACGAAAATCATCACTTTCAAAAAGCTCTAAATCACTAAACAAATCACCAGATAATTCCTTAGAACGAAGTTTTAGCGATGATAAAACTGGAACTATCAAACGAAGTCCCATGATTGGTTCTAAAACTAATGAGGTCGCCATGGTACATAAGAGTGGGGATATATCACCAGATAGTGGCCACAATACCTCCAGTTCTCCTATAGAAAGCGTTTCAAGTCCAAACGGCATGAGATCCGGATCAGATTTTGAGTTTTCTGAAAACTCTGACTTTGAAGGTGCCGAGAGAATTGAACGAATAAGAGTCAAGACTACAATTAACTCTTCTAGAATACCTTCAATGTGTGTAATCACTCCGCCCCATTCTGACGACGAATCTAGTAGCAATTCGTCGGATAAAAAGCAAAACTATAATGTAAATATTGTAAATAATAATGTACTCGAGACTGATTTAGATAATATAAATGGCAATATTAGTACACGATTTATTAACACAGGAGACAAAACGTCTAAGGTGACAATTGATCAGAGAACTGGCTATGCAACTGTGGAAAATACTACCGTTATCAATAACGGTGATAAGCAAACGATGATTTGTGTAGATAAGCGTACAGGATATGCCACTTTGCAATCCATTGACCAACCTGATGGAAGAATAATGCCATCTAACAACATCAAATCTATCCAAGCACCCTCGCCGTCTGGTGGTAATTTAATAATTAGAGAAGAACAAACCATCACAAACTATGCCCAAATCAGAGTTCCAAGTCCTTCTTCAGGGGGTACTGTGACAATAAAAGAGGAAAAATTTAGTCCTAAAACAGTCGTGAACAATGTTCAACCTATGATCAAAGCCAGTTTGATGCCTTTAAATAATATGTTTGGAAAACTAAAAACTAACTTATCAAATTTCGCCAATAAAAGAGACCGAAGCAAGTCACCAGGTGGTGCAAACAACAACACACTCTCTGTAGAAGAGACTTTAGAAGATTCTGGAGAGTATGTTACAATTGCTGACGTGCGAAACAACAACGACAAGCTAAACGAAAATCCTAGTTATGTTAATGATACTGTCAACAAGAATTTAAACAATGTACTTTCCGGAAAAATTCGAGATGCAGAATATGTATCTTTGAATGAACTACCAACTGTTAACGAAAATAATAATGTAACAACGAATTCTAGAGAGAGTTCTTTAGAAAGAAAACGAAGACAAGGTGCCAGAGTCATGCTAGATGCAGAAGGCAAAGTTGTATACAGTTCAGACTCCCTCAGAAGACGAAAAAGTGCACATACTACTTTTGAACCCGGTCCATTCATTAAACAAACAAATTCACCAGCTAGTAGTCCACTGTTGGCACACAGAACAGTTCAAAACATCCGTCCAGTTACAAATCAAATAGAACAAAAGAAACTAGGGCTACCAAATCCGGATTTCAGCCGTCCTACGTCACCACACCGAGGAAAAATGGTGATAAAAGCCTCTGGAAATCAAGGTGTTGAGTTCGTCAGAACACCCAGCACTGTAGTCAGTCCAGGAAGTCCAAAATCAGCTCCAAAGCAACCCAAAGGAGCTTATGTTCATGTTCAAACTGCTGGGGGTGCTCGACCGCCTAAAATTGTTGCAGGTAAGATCAAAAATGGTTTAAATGGTAGTTTTAACACCGACAACCAGTCTGGGAGGGTTTTTAATAACAGTAAGTCAAATGCCAACGACACACAGGTTTCCAATGGTAATGATACAGATGTTAGAAATAGTTTTGGTCAAATTAAAAATAATTCTAATGTAAATAAAAATTATTTGAATGATAATGAGGGTAAGAAAGATGTAGTAAACTCTTTTAAGGTTTTAAGACGCAGGGAAAGTTATAAACTAGCAAACACAGCAATCATTACCCCTAAAAAGATTCTAAATTATGAAAAAACCGATTCGGAGACAGAAGACCAAGACTCATTCGAAAAAGAAATTGAAAACGACCTTATAAACGAATCCATTAACTACCCATCAACCGTTTCTCCAGTAGTGACGCCAAAAATGTGTGTCAAACGGCAATGCCACGCTTTGTACAGTCAAGAACATGCACAAAAAATGCTGCTTGCAAGTCCTAAACGAGTCGAGATACCCAGGGATAAGGGGGAGAAGATTATTAGGGTATTGAATGCTAGTGTTGTTGATACAGAGATTTGGTAGAATTAATTGCAAAAAAAATGGGTAATAGTATCAAAAATTGTTTTCACATTTATGTAAATGGGACGTCTATGGTTCTTTAACTACTAAAAATGATTGTGATACGCTACTGGGTTTTAGACTTACGTCCGGAAATATCGATTTAAAGTTTTGTTGGCATCTGCTCTTATCCCTCATCCCTTCTTTCCGAATAGACGCCCTATACTGATTTAAGGGTGAGTTCAGGTTTGGTATTTGGCAAAGGGTCTTTATTCGACATAGTCCAAATTTTAACCTAAATTTTCTTCTGCGTGGCGTTGTAAACAAAACGACACATTGCTGTTGTACAAATTTTTACATATCTCTTAACTAAAAAACTTGTTTACACTTCTTTGGGTGCAGATTTAAATTGGATTGGTGTTTTTTGGGCGAAAACTTTTGCTTCTTGGTGGAAGAAAAAATTATTTCTACAAAACATGACTGGTTGAAGGTACATTTAATTTTTTTCTTTTTTAATTCGTCCTTGTTTTATTTTTATAGTGCAATATACTATTGTGACTTAAATTTAATATGTTTAGGTAGACTTAGGTTTTGTATTTGTGTTTTAGTTTAGTGATAGTTTTGTCTTCCAAAATAGTTTTAGTATTTTTTTATAAATTGCATTTGTTAAGACTGAGATTTGTATTGTAATTTTTTAATGTGTTGTAAATAATACTTATTGTCATTTTTATTTTATTTTTAGCATGTATATGTTTGCTTCTGCTTTATGTTTATTTTTTTTACAAGAAATAATACAAGATTTTACAAATAAGTAATAAAGTTAAACATAAAAAAATATATTATGCGTTTTTTGCAAAACCTTGTATTTTTCTGTGGAACTTTTATGTGTTTTTTGTAAAAATGTTGCCAATTTAAGCATGCCTTAATAAACGCACTTTATTTGCACTTTTTTACCTACCATTCCATTTCACAAAAATGTATAACCATTAAAAAATTAAATAAATATATTAAAAATCTTTATTAAAAAATTTGTTAACTATTTTTAACTTCTTATTTATTTTATGTGCTAACAACAAGCAATGCTGTACTAAAAAAATCTATAAGTACTAAAACAAATTTCAACTTTTAATTAACTTACACACTTACTAATTAAAAAGTAAGATGATGAAAATAAGGAAATATTTTAGGCTTTAAAAACAATCAAAATACAGTGAAACCTCTCCTTGCGGACACCTCTATTAAGCGGACACTCCCTTTAGCTGGACAAATTTGTTAGAACTAAGCTTTTTCCTATTTCTTTACATGTAAAATTCACTCCTATAACCGGACACTCTCATAACCAGACGCGGACAATTTTTTTTCAGTAGAAAATTCTTAAACCTCCCTTAACCGGTCACGAACCTCTGACAACGGGACGAAGCGCTGCACGACATGGGCATTAATATTATGTAATATGTTGGCAACAACCCACTCTGCAGCCGGGAAATTACCTCTTTTCATTTTAATGCGGATACTAAATAATTCTGTCGTATTTACAACAAATTTTATTCGGCGGGACTGCTGTGTTTTATTTTTCTTGTTCAGTTGGGTATAAATACTTTTTACTTAAAAAAAATGGAAGCTGTTAACGTTTCGGAGAAGGAACATCTATCAGCACGAAAGATCGCTGAAAAATTTAATATCGAAAAAACTCAAGGACCGGAAATTGTCAATAAATATATATTAAAATTTCGCAGTTCTCTCCCATAAGCGGACACCTCCAATCAGCGGACAAAATCGACGAAACCGTGAGTGTCCGCTTATAGGAGGTTTCACTGTAGTATAAAATGTTTAAAACAAATGAGTAGCAATTTTTATTTGTAAAAAAAACCATGTAGGTTTAAAATTAGATTATATGTATTAAAAAATAAACTGAATTGTGTGAATAACCTATAAATAAAGACAAGACCAGGCGCCTGTCTTTATCTAAACAACCGCAAATGACTCAAAAAATATTTCCGATAATTATAATTATCATAAATGGTAGCAAGAAGTATATGAACATTAATATGTATTTCAAATTCTTGTTTTTAATCACTTTTTAAACAATTTTTAACTAAAACTTTTAGTTAAGTTCTAGCTTCTTGCTTAATTAGGTGTAAGAAACAATTTAAAATAGAGTTAATTTTAAAAAATTTAAAAAAAAACGAAAAATATTTTTGCACCGCACACTGGGATTTCTAGCAACATCACCATTAGAGCACAAAACTGTTGATTAAAAAATAATTACACACAAAAATGCACTTTTTCGGCCGTTGCATGTATTGGAGAAGGAGGGAAAAACGCAAGAGAAGGACACACAAAAAGAAACTGGCTTTTGGAGGTAGGTGGCATTAGAGTCCCTAAATAATTTGACAGTTCTTGCATTTAAAAACTGTCAAATTGTTTATCGACACCAGGTGGCATATACTACATAGACTGTTCCAAATTAATATTCCACCATGCTAACTTTGTTATCATTAAAGATACAGAATAGTTTAATTTAACTAACTAATGGCATTTTTAGTACTACTACTATGTCGGTTTAGAACGTTTTTCTACGTTGTCCGACGTCTATTCTCCACCTCCTATGATCCTGACAATCATCTTCTGTCAGGTTTTTTTGACTTATTGATCTTTGGATTGCCATTCTAGTTTAGCACGCCCTCTTTTTCTGCGCCCTATTGGTTGCCATTCTAGTACTTGCTTTGGTAATCTTTCGTCGTTCATTCGATGTACATGGCCATACCATATCAGTTGTCTTTCAGTGATGTCATCCGTTATGCTTCCCTCGATTCCCATTTTTTTTATGATCTCATTTCTTATAAGATCTGTTCTAGATATTCTCATTGATCTTCTTATTGCATCCATTTCAAAACTTTCCATTTTTTCTTGGTATTTTTCGCTAACGCGACAAGTCTCTATTCCATACAATAGCGTACTTTTCACCATTGTTTTATATATGTTAAATTTTACATTCTTTTTTTATCTCTCTGCTCCATAAAATACTGTTAAGACATCCAATAACCTTTTTTGCTTTTACTTTTCTTTTCTCCAGTTCTTTACAGTCTGTTCCTGTCTTATCAAATGTAACACCCAAGTATACATACTCATTGCACGGAGATATTGTTTGTCTATATTGTCTAGTTCTAACTAACTTGATTCGTTTCCAATACTGTGTCTTGTCCACTTTCACTGTTAATTCCCACTTTGGGTATTCTTCCATTAACTTTCTCATCATATACTCCATGTCTTCTTTATCATTAGCTACAATTACTTGGTCGTCAGCAAACTGTAGTGTGTACATATATGGTAAATCGGTCGTTAAGTTGTATTTCCATGCCGTATACTTTACGTCTCCAGTTTTTTAGAGCTACTGCGATATATATTTAAAAAAAAAGAGTTGGAGAGATACAACATCCCGGTCTTAAGCTTTTCGTTACCAATAATTCTTTTGAAAATCGATTTCCAATTTTAATTTTAGGTTTTAGAGCTTTTATGTATGATTGATATTAGTTTGCTCTAACACTGTCCATAATTTTTGTACTGGAACGGTATCATATGCTTTTGGTAGGTCCACAAAGGTAACATGAATCTCTATATTTCTGGCACTCCTTTTCTCAATTACTTGTTTAAGACAAAAAACATTATCACTACAAGATCTGCCTGCACGAAACCTAGTGGCATTTTTAAGGTAGTATATATAAAAAAAACCCCCACAGCGTTTTTGAGTTTAAAAACTCGAAAATGCAATGCTTGATTGTTCTTTTTTTATTCTATTAATTATCATATTAATGGGTTTTATCTGAGTATTACACCACTATTAAGGATTTTTTTAAAATTAGGAAAACACTGCGTTTGACCGAGAAAAAGAAAAAATTACTAAGTGGTTTTTTAGAAAAAAATAAATATTTGCCTAACAAAATTTTAAAATCCTTTTGACAATCAACACTAGTGCGGCGTTTCGATAAAAAAAAATAAAATTGAAAAAATAATTAAAAAAAAAAAACTTGACAACGATTGTAGAAGAACAATCGAAACGTTGATCTAGTGTTGTTTATTAAAAAGATAAGTTTTTCAAATTTTGTTGGGCAAATATTTTTTTTTCTAAAAAACCACTGACAAATTAGTAATTATTTATTTTTCTAGGAGAAACGCAGTGTTTTCTTAATTAAAAAAATTCTTGAATAGTGGCGAATTCCCCAGATAAAGTTTTGGTTGTAGAAAGGGTGTTAAAAATGTGACTGGTTTGCTTATTTAAACTATTATTATGTCTCTGTAATAACATCTAACAATAATAACAACGGTAGAAATGGTGGAGAATTCATTTGGAAAAGCCTATGTACATAGTTTACACACAATCAGTGAATAAATCTTTTTTACCTTCCTAGCCCGCGCAGCAATGGCTAGAGAAGGTATTGTTTTCGACGAATTTTTTTTTTTCAGATAACGCCAAAATGTGTTATTTGGGTGTATTTTTAACCTATCCTAGCAATATCGTCCTGATGTCTGTCTATGTGTGTGTGTGTGTATATTTTTTTTCTGTCTGTAACGAGCTGATTAGATTTTGGGAAAAATCCATTAATGCTAATGACAGTTTTTTGACAGTTAAAAATGTTTAAAAATGCCAACTTTTTAACGGAGCATCGCATCAATATGTGGTTTTCGGGGTATAGTAGACTACATTTTGCTTAATAATTTGTCTAATAACCAAAAACCTCGTAAGAGCTTTAGTTTCTGAGAAAAATACTGTTTTATTTACGTAAAATGTGCTAATAGGCTAGCTAGGAAGGTATCAGATCCATCATGGATCCATTTATTTTTAAACCAAAAAGAATTTAATATTTTTCGGATTTAATTTTTATTTATCATTCTATGTTAAATTTGAAAGGAAATATCTCAAAAACTACTCCATGGATTTTCGAATTTTTTACACGGTTGTAAAGATATTCAAGACACCTTCAAAACGAGGTCACTAGACCCACTTTCCCTATTCAAAATATAGGGGTAAAGTCGAGGGGTGGCTCGATCGCCGAACCGAACCCACCCTTTTAGACCCTTCAATTCGCAAAATTTTTACTTTTAAATTGCATCTTGACTTTATTCCTGATGCTTACCATATTTGACAGGCGCTCAAATTTATATTTTTGTAAATTGGATGCTCCTTATATTATGTAATTAATAGATTAGGCTTGGAACAGATTTTCTAAAAATACCCGATATGCCGTAGTTTAGAGCCATAGTTTCTGAGATATAAGCAATTATAACAGTACCGCTCTCCCCCATGTATCAACAGTGACAATGACACAACTTTGTTGTCGTTACCGGTTGTCATTTTGAGCGTCATTTAAAAAAAATAGTTGTCATTGTTTATACATGGGGACTAACATAGTTCGAAATAAGGACACTGAAATTAACACAAAAGTGGTATGGTATTTTTTTATTGTTTAAAAATTTATCGCTAATATTTCAGAAACTATTTATCAAAACTGCGACATATGGGGTAATTTTGGAAAGTATATTCCAAGCCTAATCTATTAATTAAATAATATAAGGAGCATCCAATTTACAAAAACTATAAATTTCAGCGCCTGTCAAATATGGTAAGCATCAGGAATAAAGTCAAGATGCAATTTAAAAGTAAAAATTTCGCGAATTCCAACACAATTACTTTTATATTCCTACATCAATTATTAATGGTCTAAAAGAGTGGGGAAAAATATAATGAGACACCCTGTACACCAAAAGGAAATACCTATGGTCTTTGCCAGTATTTCCTCAAATTTCAATAGTATTTCCCAAGCAATGGTATTTCCTAGTATTTTCAATGGTATTTCCTAGTATATTTCCCAGTACTTCCCAAATATTTCCTGGCATTTCCCCTAACCTGTACACCAAAAGGAAATACCGAGCCACTCCTGGGGTAAAGTATACCCCTCCAAGATGGTACGTGCTACAAACATTTCAAGATTTCAGCCAAAAAGTGTCATCCTTGTAAACAAAATCGACGTGTCGGAGCGTCCAAATTCGCACAAAAAATACCCAAAAACACCTCTGTTACCTTTTAGTTGGGACACCCTGTATATGCCGACTATTTACCACCTATGATTGAAGGTTTTAAATTATAATTTATTCTCTGAATTGTGTAAACGTTTATTCCATTTTTCGATGTCCTATATATTATGCTTGGTTTGTTCCGCATTGTTTTAAATGTTGTGCAGCATGTTTTCCTGTGATTTATTTGCATGGGATATATTTATTAAAAATATTTAATTAAAATTTATTACAATATTCAATAACGCAAATAAAAACAAACCTTTAAATTAACATTTTAAAATACATATTCGTAAAAAAACAAACAGAAAACTGAACCAAAGTTGTTCCACCTAAGTAAATATTTTTTTTAAAATCTAACATATTATTGCTTTAGTGTTTTTTTGTAAACAATAATAAAAGAAAATGTAGTTATACGAAATAATCTTAAACTAAAATTTAATGAACAATAAAATATTTAAAAAAAAAACATATAGGAATTACGTGACAGAACCTAACCAATTACCTTTTATTTTCAGAAGGCGCCCTCACAAGTCCCCCCACAACACCCGCACATTACCCACCAAACTTAGCCGCCGAAATGTACAACTACGTCGAAAAAGACCCGTACTATCACCAACCCAACCCGTATCTCAGGAACGACTTTTTTGCTGCTGCAGGAGCCAATCCAGAGGATAATAGAGGAATGTATGATAATCGAGGCCTATATGATCAGGATAGAGGGGTTTATAATCAAGAACAACGTTATTTTTCAACACTACCATCGAAAAAGAGTCAATTCTTTAATTTAGAACCCCAACCTGAGCGATCAGTAACCCCAGACATAACTCGAGGTCTTCAGAAATCACCTCAACATCGAATGCAACCTTTTAGAAGTGATCAAAATGTGTCCTACATGATTCAACCTCAGTTTCAATTACCTCAACTAGGAATACCTGTAGGAATGCCACAACTAGATACTTTTAGATACCAAAAAGTGCCATATTATGGCTCACACAAGTCCATTCCACAGTCAAGTGAAGACTTTTATGGTCGAAGCTCAAAAATAGATCCTAGTATTGAAGAACTGTATTCAAAAGTTAACAAAAGCCCTAAAAACCAACGAAATTATGAAGAAATCTACTCAAGAATCGATGATTTTAATACTCCAAATGAGGAATCATTTAAAATAAGTCCTATAGATCCTATAAGATCTAGTGGAGGTTTAAAATCAAGCACTCCAGCTCAATTAAGAGCTCAAACCAATTTGGACAGTCAACTCAATTCACCAAAGAAAAGTTCCATGTCTCATGAAGAATTGTATGCAGCTATTCACAAGAGTAAAAAGAAATTAAACATAGACGATGATGCCTTAAGATCTTCACCTGTAAACGTATTAAACACAGCCAAAACTAACATAGAAATAAGTACTGAATTTGGTAAAACTAATTCTAAAAATACTGAAAAGGTTTTAAAGAATAAAGGGTTAGCTGAAACAGGTTACATTGGTTCAAGACAAAGCTGGTCTCCTGCGAAAGGTGAGTATATTGATTTCCAATCAGATCTAGATAAACTTTCAAATCTGAATCTTCAAAACGAACCAAAAAGTAGACAATCGTGGGCATATAACAAAAACAAAGATCCAAAGAAACCTTCTATATCTAACTTAGATTTTAAAAAGTTGTTGTTGTCCAAAAGCGGTGTTTTAAGTGGAGGTACTAAAAAAATAAGTGCCGTGGAACAGTTGAAATTGTCCAAACAAAAAATGGAAGAGCAGAAGAACTCAAAAACTGATGAAGAGAAAAATATGACAATTTTAGATCTTAGTTCTTCTCCAAGGACTTTAGGGAGTAGAAGATTTTTTAACAATCAACCAAAATCACCAGAAAAGGTTCAACAACTAGCAAAAATTGCAGCACCAACTAAGATCATGTCTCCCAGATCACAGTGGAGGTTTAATAGTCCTAGAACAGATGTACTGAGCTCAACAATTTTGGAAGATTCTAAGGAAGATGAGCAAAGTAGTGCTAGCTCTTCACTCGAAAAGAAAAGTGGGGGTAGAACACCTACAGATAGTAGGGTTGCTCTAAATTTTAGTCCTGAAAGTTCTCCTATAATAAGGGGCTCAATTTTAACCAAAGAAAATGCTTCAAAAGCTACAGGAAGTGGTGAAGATAAAAATTCTCCCGATAAAGGTACAAAGTACTCAAGTGTAAGTCAAAAATTGCAAGCACAGAGAGCTCAATTTTTTGCTAGTTCAAATAAAGGGACGGCTGAGGACCAAGCTAACAGTGAAAACAAAGACAGTATGAAAAATTTGCCACCTACTTTGGAAACAGCTTTTTAGCAGTAAAAAATGCATTAGCATTAGTTTAAGTCGAGAATTATTTATTATTATGCCATTGAAAGGGATTATATTTTTTAATTGGCGTCCAAATCACGTCCAAGTAGGAGTAAAAAAAATAAATAATATAGTACAAATAAGGTCAAAAATAAATATGTATTATACTCCAAAACAAAACAAAAATTATATCAGTCTATTGACACTTCTTCTGAAATTATTAGGAGAAGTGTAAAATGTTTTACCAACGACAAATAAATAAGACTAGTTTGACAAGCGCCATAACAGGACTGTAATGGCCCATTTACGCTCTTAGGATAATAATGAGGCTTTGGGTGTAAATGATGAGAGGGTGCGGATTTAAAATAACAAAAAGTTTTAAACAAAATTGATACATAGTTATTTTTCAAAAATGTTTAAAATTTTAAATATACAGTGTGTCCACATAAGTTGGCGGCATATGGGAAACTTTTTTATTATTAGCTTTACGAAAAAAAGTTATTCTTCATAAAAAGTTCTGCATGGTCCAAAACCTAAAATGCAACCATCAGATGTTAAATTTTTTCAGTCATATTACGAGGTTTGTCAAAAAATGTGATTTTTGCTCCAGAGTAAAGAACCTTTCTTTTTGATAATATCGAAAATTGTTATAAAGAAAAGATTTTTAGAATTAAAAATAGCTTTCAAATATTCAACATTGTTTATTTACATTAAAAAAATATTTTTTTTCCACATTTTCTCTGCGATTACGTTGGAAATTTAAGTTTTGGTTTTGGACCATGCAGAACTTTTTATGAAGAATAACTTTTTTTCGTAAAGCTAATAATAAAAAAGTTTCCCATATGCCGCCAACTTACGTGGACACACTGTATTAATTTTCAAAATTTTTAAAAATTCTCAACGTTTCAAATATTTTACAAAATTTTAAGAATTTTCAAAATTTTTGAAAATATTTTAAAATCATAAAATATTTTCAACAATGTTAAAAATTCAGAAAAAATCAAATATTTTCAAAATATCAAATTCTTTTTTTAGATTTTGGAAAATTTTTAAATTAATTTTTTTTTTCAAATTTCAAAATTTTTAAAAATATTCAAAAAAACTTACAAAATAATTCATATTGTAATTTTTGACATTTATAATGAATTTAAATTACTATTAAGTTCTCTGTTATGGAGTATAGGCTGCTTTCTTTTAATAAAGCATTATATTAATTATTCATATTCCAAAATTGTATTTTTAAAAATTCTACAAAACGATAAAAATATGAATTGCTTTAGTACCAGAAAGTTTGATGTAAAACTTGCCAAACCAGATTTTTAAGCCATGACAATTTTTTTAAAGAGTATAAACTAGTTTTTTATAAAATTGCTAAAAATTTTGCCATTTTTGTATAGTATATTATAGCTAGAGATTTCAATTTTTTTCTTTATATTTATTTTTTTGTTTAAATAAAGTTATATCACTGCCTTGTATAATAAAAATTGTTTAATTATGTCACAAAAAATCATTTTATATAATTTAAAAAATTCATTTTTAATTTTTTGATATTAATTAAGGTGTATATGTAATTTCTAGTCTTTCTATGACATTCAAAGTTTTTCTTAATGTAACAAAACATATTACAGCAAACAAAAATTCTGAATGAATCATATTATTCTTCAATTTATTTAGAATATGTTTTTAGTTATTTTCAATTTTTTTAATGTATTCTTGTGAAAAAAATTTTCTTAGTAAGCAAAAAATAATATAAGCTATTTATGAAAATTTTTATATATATTTGATGTTTTTGTATATATTTTACAATACAAAATAAAAAATGTTTTGCTAAAAATAGAATTTTACTTTATCTTAAATCCACTTGTACAGATTGGTCCAAATTGAACACTTTTGATAGGAAACGCCTATTTCTAGAGGAGATAGAAAAAAACTAACTTACATGATACGAGCTCGATTTTCGTAAAAAAATTAATGCCGAAAACCGCACATCGATATCTTGAACTACTTACCCCATAACTTGTTTATTTATGAATATTTTTTGTTTCTCTAAAAACATTCTTTAGGCACTTTTTAATGACCAATCCAACTGTCAAATTAAGTTTTGTCTTTCACTTTTAGTTTTTGAGATATTAGAAAAAGTTTGTATTTTTCTTATGGAATTACCCTTTTTTTATTCGATTTTTGAATCAGCGTAAAATGTACCTCTTAATTTCTTTTATCTTTTTTTAGTTTGTTGAATAAGTTTAAAATACTTTAAAATTATCAAATAAAAAAAATCAAGAGGTAATTAAAGACTAAAAATATTTTTAAAAAAATATTAAGTGTGACACATCATTTTAAAGGAAATTTTACGCTGATCTCAAAAATCAAATAAAAAAAGGGTTATTCAATAAGAAAAATACAAAATTTATGTAATATCTCAAAAACTAAAAGTGACAGATAAAATTTAATTTGACAGTTGAATTGCTCCTAAGAAGTGCCTAAAGAAGGTTTTTACAGATATAAAAATTATTCATAAATAAACTAGTTACGAGGGTGGGTCGAAAATGAGCCGAATTGAAAACCACCCTATATCTTGTAAGTAGTTCAAGATATCGATGTGCGGTTTCCGGCATTATTTTTTTAACAAAAATCGAGCTTGTAACATGTAGGTTAGTTTTTTCTATCTCCTCTAGAAATGGGCGTTTCCTATCAAAAGTGTCCAATTTGGACCACTCTGTACAAGGTGTGCCAAATTCATTGTTTTTGGGGGGTTTCTGGTATTTCTGAGGGAGAGAGAGAAAAAAAACTGACTCCCACCAACGCTTGATTTTCAAGAAATGATTAAACCGTTCATTTAAAAAGTCTGCATTTTGGGAGGGGACCTATAATTTTTTTATTTATGAAAATCTCATTTTCATGTAAATGGTTTTTTTTTAGTTGTTTTTGATAAAGAATCCAACTGTTAAATTTTATCTGTCACTTTTAATTTTTTTTAAATTACATAAAGTTAGTAAATTTCTGATGGAATGAACCTCTTTTTTGATCGATTTTTGAAATCAGCATGAAATTTCCTTTAAAAATGACAAAACTATCACACTCAGTATTTAATTTTTTTATTGCTTTTATATATTAATTTTTTTAATAACTTTTTAATTTTTGATTGAGGAAACAAATCAAAATTTAAAACAATAACAAACAACATACAAAAATACAAATATAAAGAAATCAAAGGGCAATTCCACAAAAAAAAAATTAGGATCACCATAGCTCACACTACTATAGTATAGTATATGTGTGAGCTAATAAATTATTTAGCTGAAAAACTAAAAGTAACAGATGAAAATCAAATTAAAAAAATCTATAAAAACATAATTACACCTAAATGCAGACTCCAAAAACCTGCCCCTACTCCACTTCCCAAAAAATTTTTAAGAAAAAACAATTTAAAAAATATTCAAAATGCAAGGAACCAAAAACCTTAAATGTTATTTAATTTAAAAATAGTTCCTTAAAAATGGCTTTCAATATTTGTGTTCAGTATAGAGTGTTCAGCACATGAACCATCAAAATTTTTTGGGATATTGTTGGGGTCATTTGCTACCTTTTCAACCTTGGAACTTGGGTCCTTAGAGTCACGACTTGGGTCCTTAAAGTCACGACTAAAGAGATATGAATTTTTTAATTTTTTTTTCTCAAATTACCCAAAATCTCACCTCCCTCATAAACGTTTTATTAATGTCTGGAAAAGCACCATTTTTTTTTATAATTCTGTAATCTTATGCTACTTCAACTAATTAATAGATTTGTTAAAATTTATGTACCAAAGGGACATACGAGGTTTTTTATTAAAGAACATTAGTGATTTTGTGAAAGAAAATCAATTTCAAAACTAAAAATTAAAAAAAGTATCGACACTTGAGAACTTCATTTTCTTTTAAAAACTTCTCTAGTTGTTCTAACAATTCTGCTTTAAAATACGGATATTCCGTGAGATGGGCAACAATCGTTCGGATAAGAAAAACACTTTGATGTTTATGATCGTTTTGAACAAAATTTATAAATAAAGAACGCAATAGATTATTGTTAAAAGTTTAACTTTTGTTTAAGTAGGTAAACAATCATAAACATCAAATTGTTTTTCTTACCAATTCCGAACGAGTCTCGCCCTTCTGACGGAATATCCGTATTTTAAAGCAGAAATGTTCTTTTTTATCAATGTGTAGAATACCGTTAGAAAGGTAATCAACTAAAGAAGTTTTTAAAAGAAAATGAAGTTCTCAATTGTTGATATTTTTTTTGATTTTTAATTTTGAAATTGATTTTCTTTCACAAAATCACTAATCTTCTTTAATAAAAAACCTTGTATGTCCCTTTGGTACATCAATTTTAACAAATCTATTAATTAGTTGAAAAAACATAAGATTACAGAATTATAAAAAAAAATGGTGCTTTTTTAGACATTAATAAAAAGCTTACAAGGGTTTAAAGGTGGGATTTTGGGTAATTTGAGAAATTTTTTTTTTTTAAATTCATATCTCTTTAGCCGTGACTCTAAGGACCCAAGTTCCAAAGTTGAGAAGGTAGCAAATGACCCCAAAAATATCCCATAAAATTTTGACGGTTCATGTGCCAAACACCCTGTAGAATATAATTTCATAAACAATTATAACAATAAATAAACAATCAATTCAAACTAAAAAGCGACAATCTCTTCCAGACCAGTATCCGCGAAATTATGAAGGGTTCCCAACAGAGAAATGGCATTTTCTCTCTGGATTGCCAAGCTGATCCTTTAAATGAAGAAGACTTTAAAGCTTCTGGATTTCACTCTCAAACTTAATTCACCCCCCCACCCAATGACCATGAGTTTCCACACTAAAAGAAAAAAATATAGTGATCCTCCAGCTCCCCATACCTTCTATGTTTTTTGTTTTGCCAATTTGTGCAGCCCCACCTGATTCTCTATATGTTTTTGCAATGTAGCTATCAGCTTTCTAATCAAAATGCAGTTTTAACCTTATTGCATCTTTTGAAAATTGATCAGTTTCCCCTAAAAACACCTGAAATCCCCAAAAACATTGAATTTGGTACCCCATGTACAGTAGCTTCTACAATTTTAGGGTATTAATGAGATAAAAAAAAAATCAGTATTACTTGAAATGTCAAAATTATAGTTAAGAAATTAAAAACCTAAAAAATACAACATTATTTACCTATTATGTACTTAAAAAATATTACCTTAAAAATAATCTTACATAAAAGACTTTTGTCGTCCCATGTGACCTCCAGGTCCCATTTGCCCGGGTCCCATCTGCCCAGGTCCCATCTGCATCATACCCATCATGGGTGGTCTCATTCCCATCATTTGAGGCATGGGTCCATGTGGTCCCATCATCATAGGAGGACCCATTGGTCCACCTGGTCCCATTGCTGAAAAAACAAAAACACTCAGTCAGTTTTTGAAATCATCCACAACTGGACATGAGAATATTTAAATTGGGATCATCTCGGGGGTTTAAGGTGCTTCCAAGACAGCATGGGAAATTTTTCAAAAGTTTGTGTTTTGGGAGATTATCTACCTACTTTTTTATTTTTTCGAAATTTTGATGTAAAAGAGTTTTTTATATAAATAATTCAACTGTCACACTAAACTTTATCTGGCACTTTAAGTTTTTGAAATATTACATAAAATTGATATTTTTTATCATAAATTTTTTTAAATCAGTGTAAAACTAGCTTTTAAATAACAAATACAACAAAATTGTAATCACATAATTTTGAGAATTTTTGTTTAATTTTTATTTTAATTTAACTTAACTTATGTTTTCCTAAATCATAGCTCCCCTTCCCTCTTGTTGGGAGATCAAAACCTGTTTAAAAATCTAACTGTGGTCAATTGATTGCAAACATATCCTAACTGGTGTGCGGACCACCAACATTTTGCAAAAAAAAATGTCCTTACAAAAAAAAAATGCTTTTTCAAAAATGTAATTTGTATTTTTTTTAAAGTAGTTAGTAAACCAAATTTCTATACCATCCTACAGGACTTTTAAATAAATTCTTGGTCATGTTGTGTATAGAAAAGAAAAGATACTTACGTCCTCTGGGTCCCATCATTCCTGGAGGGCCACCAGGAGGGCCTTGCTGCATCAAGTTGGCTGGTGGAGGAATAGCAGCTCCTTTTCCTTGTGCAAATGGATTATTGGCTATCTTTCCAGCTTTGAATGCTGCTGTGGTAGCATCAATGAGATGTTGGGCTTGCTCTTCCATCCATTTCTAAAAGGATAAAACAAAATTAAAGATCTACAAAGGTAGAGAAAATATGAGTTCTACTTGTGTTTAAGCAATAAAAATACATTTTTATACATACCTGATAATAAAATTTCACATTGTCCTTATGTTTTCGCCCTGTGCAGTGGGTTTTTCTCACACTGGGGCTATCATGTGTGAGATAGGTGTCACAGTAATCGCAGTAATATTTCGGCATTGCAGGAAAACTCTGGATGCCTTTGGAAGAAACTCTGAAGCCTTTTTGATCCAAACTAGCGTGAAATCAGCCTCTAGAATCCAATTTATAGGTTATGTTTACGTTTTCTAGAAATTTCCAGACTTTCTATGAGTGGAACCAACAGTTTTGATGTTTTCACAGAAGTACAGTAACTGTGGAGTTTTTCTATTTCCTTAAAACTACTCTATACTTGCACGGTATTGAAAAAAAATTGAAGAAAAATCGGAAAAATTTAATCGTTTTCGTTTGTTTTGATGCGTGACGTCATTGACAGGAGTGACTACAGAACAGGGAGTGACGTTTACTTCCACGAACCGACCATAGACCTTGGAACCGACCATAGACCTACAATAATGAACCGATTCGGCTAAACTCCAACACGGCAAAGAAACGTTGTTCACAATTTAACAAAGAAAATAATAAAAAAGAACAATTGACCTGTCCATAAATTATGTAAAACTTGGCAAAAATAGTTCGTGGAGTCCATATACAGGGGGTCCCATAACTTAGGAGCCATAGTGCAGCAGGTGATAGAGGAGGTTATTTCGGATAAAAAAGTTTATATACCATGGGGGTACATTTAGGATATAGAATTTTTCGTAAAGTAGAAGGAAAAAAGGGTTTAACAAAAAAATAACATCTTTTACCACTGCCAAATGAATAATTTAGCTAATGCTGGTCCAAAAATGTAATATTCTTTTTTTTGATAAAATTACAAGTTGAGGAGTTACAGGCTCTCAAAATAGCCTCCAAAAATTTATACAAAATATTATATTACTTATTCTTTAAACAGTGGTCGTTTATTTCATTAAGTCGTCCATTTTTATATGGATAACATAACTATATGAAGAAATTTGCCAGGAAATAAGAAAATAAGTTATGTTGAAAAATTAAAAACTGCACAGGATGGATATTAATTTAAATAACCCAATTACAAAAGAAAACATAGGATATATTATCTAATACCCTGTTTCCACCAATGCATGCCCACCCCGATTAAAAAAATGCACGTGATGGACCCAATGAAATTGACTTCTTTTTCTAAGGATGGACCATGAGTTTCCACCGGTTTTAAATGCAGCGTCACCTGATGCGTTTTTTGAATCGGGGTGGGCATGCATTGGTGGAAACAGGGTATAAAAGAAAAAAGACGGTTTTTTCGATTATTGTCGGAAAAATTTTAGTTTAATTTAAAAAAAAACTATTTAATATAAAATTTGTAGGCCTTTTTGATTGATTGCATTTAACATAAACTGAAATTCAGTGGTGAGGTAATATGTGGACAGCATGTATTTATAATAAATTCGGAAAAGCCACAGCCCACGAGAAAGACCGGCCCGGGCGCGGAAATATCACGTGGCCGTAGGAGTCCCACAAAAAAATGCCTCACGGCCCGCTGTCATTATAAAACATGTGTGTGTCAGTTTTGGTATGTTTGTTTACGTCGATTTTTTTTTATTCGGGCACGAATTTTATGTGAATTTTATCAAAGTTATTAAAATAACGCAGCCCACGAAAAAGACTGTAGTGGGCTGCGTTAAAATAATTAATGGCTAATGAGTAAATTATAAAGAAAATACCTATAAGATAAATAATGCCGCGAACGTGTAATTAGTGTTGTTCCTTGTCGGTCCAACTATAAAACTAAAACCTAATATGTTGCAAACGGGAAAGAAGTGGTAAAAGATAAGATCTTGGATAAGATTGATCAATAGACATCCTTAGTGACATTTTCGATAGTGAGTGAGAGTGAAAAATGTGTTCAGTTGTCATTTCTAGTTGAACAATTAGGTCTCTTGAAAAGCTAACCTGAGAATCGAAGATATGGTGGATACACTTTAATGTTGGCTTCATCTTTGTTTATCCAGTTATCCAGTGCATACACGTCAATTTACAATTCTAAGGTAATATGATTTCCGCACCCTAGCAATATTAAAAAACTGATTTGTAAAATATGGTTAACAAATAGTAATCTCTCTGGTAGTGTGAAATATTAGAAAGTAAGATACAGCTTTTAAAAGAACATGAGTTGGTAGTTAACTTACACTTTATTGAACAAGATATTAAACTTTGTGCTGGGTAATTTTTAAAAAAATTAGTGACGACCACTACATTCAGTTCATTGAATGGGAAAACCATCTCACTTATTCACAAAATCACTTGTTTTTTTTAAATAAATTATTGTGAAATGTTTTATATTGAAAATTTTTCTTCAGATAACTCTAGCGAGTGTTTTTGTGGAGAAAAACTATTGTCAAAGCTTGAAAAAATTAGTTTAAGGGCATGTAAAGTTTTTTTAAATAATTTTATTAAAAAGCACAATGATTTAGTGTATGCTAATAAATCTTTGAATAAGAACTCAAAGATGATGACAGTCAAAGAAAAATTAAAAAACTAAAAGCTTAGGTTTGATATGTCCAATTTTAAAAGACTTGTATAGATTTGAAGTTACTAACGATATTATGTACCTAATATATGTACCTGAAGATATTAGAGTGCAAATTTTGTATATTTTTTTATTTTATAGATTCAGTTCTTTTATCCATAATAAACACATATATCAGCAAAATATTTGCCTATAAAACTTAGAGTAATAATAATTACTCTGAGCTATAAAGGAACAAAAATGTTTTGTTAATTTATTTAAATTGTGTAAAAACATATAATATATTAAGCAGTACAATAAGAATCCTGGGACTCCTAAGATCACGTGACCGCCGACTTTTTTTTTTACGGTTACGACTTGCTTATAACGCGCCAAGGCCGGTCTTTATCGTTGGGGGAAAAGCATACTGATTTTTTTAAATGCAATCCGTGAACAGGCCCCCTTGCCGTGTCGGATTTTAGCTTGATTTTAGTAAGGGCCAACCCAAGGACTGTACACAGAGAACAGGATGGTCCACTTCGCGAAATCTGTCAGACGGTTTTTAATACGTCACAAAATACTCAACGACATAACCTTAGAGTTGGGCAAAACAGTGATTTTCGACTAACCGGTGAAGTAGCGACAGCGATTTATAAGTAACCAGTGATTTTTAACGGTGATTTCAATCACTGTATAAAATATTTCTCTTTTTCATTCAATATTTAGATAGTAAAATATTTCTATTATTCATTCACTATTTTACCTAGTATTACCATAGAGTAAGATAGCCTATGGCAGTACTTACTCTATGGTATTACGGAGAGCATCCCCTGCGGCTAGACAGTTATTTCGGCCGCGAAAAAGGTTACCTAATATTCGGTAGTGCTATTTATGATTTAACCGGCTAATTGAAAATCACCGTTTTCGTATGTTACGGTGAACCGTGAAACGCGATTTCACTGCCAAATATGCGTTCGGGTGCGACCAGCGACACGATGACGTCGTGAGACGCGACGTTTCTCAGATACCGGTAATATTATTTACCAATCACTGAATAACTGCTTGGCAGAATTTCGATAACCGGTAGCGCCAGTGATTTTTGTTTCACTGTTACTGAATCGCAGTGATCGATATATCGCCCATCTCTACATAACCTCACTTTTTCGTAAAATATAAACAAAAACTAATTTTAAAACGTTTTTTTTTTTAAACCATGTCTCGCTGTAATGTAGAAAGATAATAATAATATACAATTTTATGTAAAAATATCCTAGGTGTATCTTCTGCAGAAAATAGTTTACAGAACCCCTCAATCATCAATAAAATCAAATAAATTTTTTCATTGTCATTCATCAGCATTTGCTTAAAAAAACATGTTAATATTTGGAATATCATCTAGAATATTTTGTGAATAGTATTTTACTCCCCATTAGAATACCTAAGCCTAGAATGAGGGGTGATCAGCTGCCCATAGTAGGTGTACAAAATTCATTTACAGGACTGTGCAAGACACTATATTGCAGCTATAATGCTTTTATCCAACATTTGGACAATTTTGATGCTGTCTTAATCACTACATTATTCTACTTATCAATTTCTATTAGCAAATCTTCTTAAGCTTTTATGGTTTTTAAGAAGCAAATAACTTACCATTATCAGAAAGTAGCATTTGTATATTATTTTTCAGGTTTTTTTAATCAAAACTAGGAAAATTTTATAGGTAGATAGCGGCATTCTAGCTTAAGCAGTATACATGCACCCTGCAATCCACTACAGGACCAAAAATTTATTGCTAATTCCTGTAGAACAATGCATACATTTCATTCCACTTATCACCTAGTAGTACCACCTAAAGTGAGGGGCTCATCAATATGTAAGGACCTATACAATATCTCGACACTTTTAATGACCACTCAGGACTGATAAGAAACAGGACCAGGCACAACCTTTAAGGACTAACAGGGTCAACAAAAATATGGTTTATTAAGTCCCTGTACAAAGTTTTTGCTATTGATCAGCAACAGGTCCAGAGGTATTTTTTGCACTTAAGAAATATTCACTTTTTGTCAGTGGCGGCTTGTGGTAGAACATGGCACATCGTTGAATAGAAAAAATCAAGGACCATAAACTGACTGTCTTTGGTAAAAACAAGATATTATTGGCAAAAATGTTCAGTTATCATGTCATTTGTACAGTATGAAACCTCATTCCACATGACATGATAAATTAAATGTTTTGTCAATACATTATACAGTTTTTTCTTTCAACTGATGTAGAGTGTTCTACAACATTGCTATGTTTAAAACGTAATAACATGTGTACCTACTGAGGTGTGTATATTGCTCAACGTCACCTAACTAGCAGCAGTACTAGCTTTTTGTCCCTTATTATTTTAGTAATTAAAATCTCACTGTTTGTCCTGTTGAAGCAATTTGTAGTTATCAGTATTTTAACCTATTGCTTCATCTAAATGTTACATATAGGTTTGATTTTATGAGGTATATGTTAGTGCCCCCAAAGATATCATCTCAGGATACATGTTTATATATTTAAAGATAAAAAATAAAATGATTAAATAAAAGTTATTTTCCTATTTTAATTTCGACCAAATTTATTATATTTATTGATTTATAATACTAGAAATTATCTAAGTAGATAAAGTCTTTAGGCATCTGTATACATTTTTAGAATTTTTTTGTTATATCACTCATAATAGCAAAAAAATAACAAACCTGTATACAATATTAAGTGGGGTTATTGATTAGAAGGAATAAGGAATTTGTTACCATAAACATCAGGATAACAAATCCTGAATTTGATAAATGAAATGTAAGAAGAATGAACCATGGGGGCAAAAAATCTAGGACATGTAGGTATTTTACCTTTCTAAGAAATGTCCTAGTATTTTTTACCCAACTGCAAGAGCTTTTTACTTCTCAGCATCATTTTGTTTTTATTAAGTGACATTAGCTTCTAAAGAATTGAAAAAAATATAATAATATATTACATTTTAATAATATATATAAAAAATATAAATATATCTTTAAAAAAACTGTGCTAAAGCAAAATCTCCATTGTGCAAAAACTAAAATTGATAAAATTGACAAAACAAAAACTTAGAACATTATAAATAAATTATTGGGGAGGCAAAGAAAACAACTAAATTAAACTTAGAATAGATTCTGAAACTATTAAAGACACACACTAACAGTCGCAAACCAACTGAATACTCATTTTCGTACAATAGCAGACTCCAATACAAAAAAATCAACAATAACTCTATCAATTTGCACAAAACAAAAAAAAAATCAGACTTTAACTAAGTAGTTTTCTTTTGTACCAACATCAACCAGCAAATGTTCCTTGATTTCGATGCTTGTACCTGCAGGTGGCTCTTCAGGATCAACTTCTATTACCGGTTTCACTGATAGGTTTTGACTTGGCACAGATGTATTCCTTAGTATTGTTTTGGAAGTACATAAGCCTGTAATAAAAAAACATATATAAGGAACTTTTTTAAAAATAGGTAGTTTCTACACCACCTTTAGTACATATGGAATTCACAAAAAAACATGAGGTTTTAGAAATTGTCCAAGTATTATTTTGTTATGACATTTTTGTCAAAATTACAGTAGGTGTCCCAAATTAAGTTGGCACTATTGATAACTTCACTATTATTGGAGTCAAATTAGTACAAAACAGAAAAACAATTAAATTGCACATTTACAGAAAAAAAATTTAAAAGTATGTTTAATGTCTAATTTTTGTGGTTGTAGAGGTTTCTTCATAGACAAGGGGTGATCAGCTGCCCACAGTAGGTCTACAGGACTCCATAGGACACTACAATACACTACAGGATCAAGAATTAATTAAAGTCCTGTAGGATGGTGAACAAATTTGGTTCAGCTGATCACACCTTGTTCATAGATGAACACACAGGCCTAAATAAATTCACATGCAGCTTAGTGTTACATTAAGTAATCTCTGGGGGGGGGGAGGGTTACCTTTGTGTCATAGTCTTGGCCATAGGTGGTTACACTTTTGTGACATTTTTAACCTATTTCTTTATCAAAAAATCTGAAAAATGGTATGTTGTTGAGTTGTTTTTATGTGAACATTTTTTTTGTCAACATAAGGTATGTATGTATTTGAAAGTGGTGGCAGGCCCTTCCGGACCTCCATGCACTGTGACCACATATGGATCTATTGTGCCCACATACCTACATACTGAGTTTGACTAAAGTGGCATATTTTTTTTTCCACCCAGCACTTAAAAAACTCTACAGATTACAACAATAAATGATTTAGGCTTAACACAACATAAGGTATACCTACACAACATATTTAATTTTTAATATATTTGTGGTTAGGAAATATGCTTGGAAATAGGCTCGGAAATAGGTATGTTTACGTCAAAGTATATATGACTCTAAAACAAAAAGGAAAAAAATCTCCCAACATATAAATTAATATGAATGATGTACCTCTTCAAAAAGTGACTGAATACAAGTATCTAGGGCTAACTATATCAGACAATCTAACTTGGAATAAACACATACAAACAATAAAAGAAAAAATTGTACCAATACTTGGAGCAATCAGAAGAAGCTCATTCCAGTTAAATCATAATTCAAGGCAACTATTGTACAACAGTTTTATAGAACCATATTTTAGATATCTGGTATCTTGCTGGGGAAACACAAGTATCCAACAACTAAACCAACTTTAAAGACTGCAAAATAAAGCAATCAAAGTAATCTTTAATATGAACTTTTACATTGCTAGTGAGCAAATATATAAAACAATGCCTTATCTAAAAATAAGTGAACTTAAAACTCTGGAACAAGTAAAACTAATCTATAATATAGAAAATAAATCTATTAAAACAAATGTGAAACTGCAGAAAAACCTCCAATATTATAGTTATAGTACAAGGACAAATAACAAGTTAAGAACTGATTTTGCTAGAACAAAACTAAGACAAGATTCACTGATTCACAAACGTGTGAAAGTTTACAATAGTGTTCCAGACAATGTACTGCAGGGATCTAACAAAAAAGTGATACATAATCTCAGAAAACATATAAGGGAAAACCGAAGACAATAAAAGGACATGAAATAAAACTACATTTCTTTATTAGAATAAATATTTATTTTATTTGGTAAAATGTTATGTTAAGTTATAAGGCCTCGGTGCCAGTTTATTATTATTATTAACTGTTTTGAGGTCTGTAATAAATTGTTATTAAAAAAAAAAAAGTCACAAAAGTGTAACTGCCTATGGCAAGGACTATACACTGAATGATTTTTTTATATTTTTCTTGAAAATGCGTTACGACAGGAGAAGGGCGGCAAAAGATCCTGAATTTTAACCTTACATAATTAAAGAATGTGGCCCTAAATAGATTTTAAAAAATGTTAAAAATGATATTTACCTAGCAATTTATCTTGAAAAGGAATTTCGAAAACTGTTCTGTAGAAATGCTTTCGTGGGATCCATATTGTCTTTTCCACAACGCCTTAGCCACTCTTGCAAAATAGTCTTTGGAACAGTCATTGGAAGGTGGAAATTTAAAAAAACTTATAAACGTAGAACTTCTAAGTTCGAATAGTTGGATTTACATCCAGAAACCGCACAGGATGCTCCTGGGATTTTGCGATTCCGAAAATTGTTTAAAATATCGAAAATAACAATACAAAACCAAGATTCCACAAATTTTTTCCCTTAAAATAAATAAAAATGCGAAATGCTAATGCACGGAAAAATTAACCTCACTTTGGATTCGCCACAGAGGGATTCGCGAAAAAACAATAAGTTCGGTTATCCTTTTTCATTTAATGTGAATAGAAAAGGAAAGACCACCCTATCAAACAGATCAAGGGTCTTTTGAGAAGGATGAGTAGGTTCATAGAAGGATGGCTCGACACCTTGAGGATTTTGTGACGTAGCGAAATTTGGAATATATGGGGCTTATGGAAGTGGACCGTCCTGTTCTCTGTGTACAGTCCTTGGGGCCAACCAACTAAAATATTTTCTGTGGTTTAAATAACCCCATTTTTACAGCTGACTTCTAAAACGTAAACAAAAACCTAAAAAAAAAATATTATATGTTATAAATCTATAAACTTACCTTCAAATATGGCTGCTAACGATGATAATTATGAACAGGTAAGGGACTAAATCAATGAAAATTATCAAAACATTTAACAAATAAATTTAAAAACTAACTTCTGAGATATTTACAGGAAAACGCGAAATATCATTATAAGATTTATTTTGTGTTGTTGATAACGTACTAAGTCTATTTATTTTGCAGTTTGAGGAAGATGAAACTGCTGAACAATCAGCTGTTGTCCTTAATCAGGCAGGTCGCAAAAGGCTCTTTAGCAAAGAACTAAGATGCATGATGTATGGTTTTGGAGATGACCAAAATCCTTACACAGAAAGTGTTGACATAATTGAAGATCTTGTAATAGAATTTATTACAGAAATGACACATAAGTAAGTTCATCATAGTCTTCAAAGAAATATACTTAATACTCAGGATTTATTTTCTTGTTTTAATAATTAACTATATAATTAAACAATATAAATTAATTTCAGGGCAATGGAGATTGGAAGAACAGGCAGAGTCCAAGTAGAAGACATTGTATTCTTGGTTCGTAAAGACCAAAGGAAATATGCAAGGGTCAAAGATTTATTGACAATGAATGAAGAACTGAAAAGGGCTAGAAAAGCTTTTGATGAAATTAAGTTTGCAGGTAATGCCAATAATAATAATAATAAGCAGTAGAGACATGTATGGTAGGTAGTGTAATCTTTGATTTAGCTATTAGATCATTTTGATTTTTGTATTAGGATTAATTTTTTATTTGGTGTATGTTTATATATATTTTTTAAGTATAACCCTCATAATAAAGGCCTAACCTTAGTGGTAGTTTATTAAAAAATATAATTTTGCTTAGAAAACAAGGCTATCTAATTTGTTAATTATATCTAGTGCTGTTTTTTTTATAATTGTTGGCCAGTTGTATGTAGATACCTTAATTTTTTACTTATCATTTTATTTTGCATGTTTTTCGAAGCTTGCTAATAATTAACAGGTTTTGCATGGAATAATAAAATTAAATTTGCTTTTAATAAAATTTGTTTTTTTCTTTTCTTTTTCAGGGAAAGATGCCTTAATAAACAACTGAATTTTTTTATTTTACTCATTAAAGGATCTAACAATGATTATGTATTTTTATTTATACCAATATATTAAAATAATTTTTTTAACAAAACTTTTTTATTTTATAAAAAAATTAATTTAAAACAACAACAATTTATTCTTATATGACTAAGTTTCTAACAGCATTTCTTGCTGATAAAATAACATCATTTACTCCTACTCCATAATATGAACCTCCACACAAACTCAAAGGTAGATTTTTACTTTTTAAGTACCATTCAATGTTTTCTAAATTTTCTTCATGTCCTACAACATATTGAGGAATACAATTTTTTAAAATGCTTACTTTATAGTTTGTTGGTTTTTCTGTAATTTTTAGAATATCTTTAATTTGGTTTACAGCTGTTTCTAAAATCACTTCCTCAGTTGGATTTTCACCAAAGTGATCTTTAAACCAATATCCACCCATCATTACAGTCAGAACTGTGTTATCTCCACAAGGGTAACAACAAGAGTCAAAAATAACTCCCAAAATAGGTAACTTTTGATTTGGAGGAACTAAAAACCCAAATCCTTCATTTTTAATTAAGTTTCCTGGATACTGTAAATTTACAACTCCAACACTAACACTTTTAATTTTTTCCAACATGTCAGATAATTCTGGATGTTGATTTTGGACCAATTTTGCCAAAGTTTGAGATGGTAAGGAGCTTATGACATGTTCACTTTCTAATTTTGCATCTTTTGAATGCACAACTACTTTATTTTCAATAAATTCTAGGTTTGTACAGGGTGTAGCAGTTTTTAAATCAACAATTTTGTTGCTTCTTAAAACTTGTTCTAATCTTTTTGGTAGTGTATCCATACCATTCACAAAACTATATACATTCCAGCCTTCTCTTTTTGATTTTATTTCTAATTTACTTTTAGGTAGTTCTTTTTTCTTGAAAAGATTTTTATATATGCCTCTAGTGATGTTTCCATATTCTCTTTCATACTGGGCTAAATTTTTCATTAGAAAGTTAACACTGATCTCCTTTGCATTTCCAGCACATATTCCACAAATGATTGAACTTATCAGATAGTCAGCAATTTCTTTACCAAGTCTCCTTTCAGTAAAGTCATAAATTGATTCATCTTTGACAAGTTTTGGTTGAGCTCTAAAATCTTGAAGAAGCTGCCTAAAAAGTGACTTTGAAAATGGTTTAATCTTTTTAAACAAGCTTCCAACAGAATTTGGTAACAAACATAGTTCTCCATTGACACATATCATTCGATTTCTTGAAGCAGGGTGTATATTGTAAATGGGTTGTATCTCATTTTCTAAATCGAGGTCATCAACTAGATTTAAAGTGTTGATTCCTGAAGGCCCACCAGGTCGAATTGTTCTGGGCCCTTCCTCAAAGATTATGCCATTTTCTTGTTTGTTGGATTTTACCCAACCTCCTAAAAATTTGAGAGAAAATTCCTATAACAGTATCCTGTATCTGATGGATTGCTTTTTTAAAGTCTAAATTAACTTCCATTTTAAGTTTAAATTTGTTTAGGTGAAAATTGATAGCAATTAATGCCGAGTTTATACAGATAAATAAAATATATATGGGAAAATATGTGGGTGTTACTTTGGGGTACAATTTTATGTATTTTGTTGTTTGTTTTAGTATCATTTTTAAGCAATACAACTTTAAAAAGCCACTTTGACAAAAACAGTGTGAAAATTAATTTTAATTTTTATTATCTGTATAAACCCAGCATTAATCTACAACGAATATAAATGGGGCCTTACCTAGTCGATTAGATGCCTCCAGTAAAACAATTTTCTTGTTTGGAATTTTTGATAAGTAGTAAGCCGCAGAGAGGCCTGACAGACCTCCACCAAGAATTATTTTGGACATTTCTTTGTTTGAAATTTATTGTGTAAACTCAAAATTCCTCTTTTCACTCACAAAATAGGAAAAACCTCCGAAATAAAATCAAAATAAAAAAATCAGCTGTTCCTAAAGCAAACATAACCTCACAAACCAGAGAACATAAGAGGAGAGAAATCTGGTGTAGGGGCTTGTTCACAATTCAAGATTGCAATACGTTAACGGATGTCAGAAACGAGTATAATATAACTGGATCCCGAAACCCTGAAGACGCAGTTTTGTGATCCATCCAGTGCGGTGCCGTACATAGGGGGGTGCGACCGGTTACCCCGCACAGGGGGCCGTTAAATCCCTTCTGAGTTAATTTTTGTTGGGGGGGGTAGGGTTACCAGACGTCCGGATTAATCCGGACATGTCCGGATTTTTACTACGTCCGGGTGGGTCCGGGCGGATTTTTCATAAACGTCCGGATTTTAAAGTAGCCGCCTTTATAAACATCAAATAATGCAAAATAAACTAGTTTCAAAAAATGTAATTAAACAATAATCGTCGATAAATTTAGCAGTGTGAATTCACCTTTAAGCGGGGTCTTCACATAACGTTTTACCTTACATCTTGCCTGTTCAGTCAAAACGCATCAAGTAAAACTTTGTGTGTAGACGGAAAAACGGACGTTTTACTTGAACTGATTTAAGACGGAAGACCGCCTAGAGAACTGACCGGATCACGCATTGTTTTCCAATAAAACCGTCGTTTTGTATCAAAAACTGATCTAAAAACGTATGTTAAAACTATCAAGTGTCTACGCTAGTCTTTCAACCGTCATACTTGACCCTTTTGACTGACAGGCAAGACGTAAGGTAAAACGTTATGTGAAGACCCCGCTTAAATTAGTATTATTAATTTCGCCTTGTTGAAGTTTAAACTTCTGCCGTGTGGTTTAAGCACACACAATTTTTTTGATGAAGTTTGTAATCTAAATAAAAATTCTGATGACCACAATCTGCCTACCCACGAAAAATGGGCCAAATATTTTAATGCAAGTATTTCTACCCAGTGGACCAAAGAAAGAAATAGGCTGCTTTTATCTTCTGTAAAAGGAATACTCATGACTTTATACAATTTAAGAAATATGAGCTGGTCAGAATTTTACGATTTTGTACTTCTGCCTAAAAATTCAACGCTGTTGAATAAAATAGAAAGCAGTGAAAAGTACCTATAAAATAGGTATATTATGTTATTTATTAGTTATTGTTTCAATAAAAAAAAAAGTTGATTTTTTGTGTGTGGCATCGAAAAAATGTTGACGTCCGGATTTTGTCAGAATTTTCTTGACGGCTGGTCCTGGTTAGAGACGTTTTCATCTGGTAACCCTAGGGGGGGGGGCGTCAAACTCTAATATTACACCGGGCGCCAATCACCCTAGTTACGGCGCTGGCCATGTGTTCTGTGCTGGCCATAGAGATACGAAAAAAACCATACCCGGGGTTAAAATTCGGAAAAAAGTCATTTAGCGAATTTTAGGGTATCCCATAAGACCATATACGTTATTATTACGTACCGTCAAACAGGGAGAATCGGGACGATTTTCAGATATTTTTCAAAATAACTTTTTTTCTAAAAAAGCTGTAGAATTCAAACCACCGCCAAATGATAGCTTACCGTTGGAGCTTTAAAATGACATGTCACACATATCTGTCACTTTGCCAGGTGATTTTATATATTTTTTTTAGTGGGTGTCCCGATTGACCCCGCATATGGGGTCAATCAAGACACCCCATTTTTTTCAGTATTAATTAGCCCCTGTAATGAAGTCAATTGGGATGGAGAAGGTTAAAAAAATTATTTTGCAAAAAAAACCGGAAAAAAAACTTTAAAAATAAACCAGAAAACGAGGTTTATTCATAAAACAACAACAAAAAACCGCGAAAATTTTGTTGGTTTTTTGCGTGCTACTCCATTTAAAAAGCTAAAGCGAACTGGCCGGCGACTTGCAGAAATGCGTTCACTTAGATATCGCCCACGAGTTTTGAATATTATTGAACCTAAAAACAATGACCTTGAGATACAGGGGCCATTTAAATAGCAAAAACCAGGTTTTGTCCCGATTGACCCCGCTGTCCCAATTCACCCCGTTTGACGGTATATGCATAAGACCAAAATAACCAAACTTCGAACCGAACCCAACCCTAAAATTCGCTAAATGACGTTTTTCCGATTCTTAACTAATGGTATGGTTTTTTCTTATCTCTATGGCGCTCTCATACTGCAACTATAGTTGATGTTGTATATAAGTGGCACCGCGTCATAGCTATGGTAAACCAAATTTTGCGGCAAAATCTAAGTAAAGAAGCCTTAAAAAATTAGTGTTTCACTTTGAACATGCAGTGTGACGCCCGGAGTTGAATGTTCGAATGATAAAACACTAAGACCTTTTAAAGGAGAGATGAAATAGGTACTTACCTAATAAATAAAGATCCGAAACCTAAAAGAGGATCCAAAATTATATTAAAATGTACAAAAACATTGATTTAGTTGCAAAAACTGTAATTTGTTTTGTGAAAAGCTCCATCATAATTTGTTTGACATAAACAGTCAAAACAACGAATAGAAAATGTCAAAGCCCGGCTAAATTAATAATATGTTCGTAACAATGAGATAAGTGTATATATGTTCCTTTCTAATGACATTGTTTAGAAGAAGACATCAATAAAAAGCAAGTAAAATCGTAAGCTAATGACTAATTAGTGCAGTGCCTCATTTTGGAAATCAATATCAATAAAAAAATTAAAAGAAGTGCGTGCCCTCTACTCCCTTCCCGCCAATCAAGGTTTTGATGACGCGGTGTCACTTTAATACAACATCAAATAGAGGTGCTTTTGTCAGTGGCGCACCCAGGAACATGTCTTGGGGGGGCCCAAGGCCTCTTGGGGGAGCCCGAGACCTCTTGGGGGGGGGGGGGGCCGAAGCCTCATGATGTCGAATTTTAAGCTATTTCTTGTGCTTTTTACTGAAATATGTCGAAAATATGTTAAAAAATCTAAGGCTTGGGGGGGGCCCGGGCCACGCCAAATTTTTGCTTCGGTTCGGTTATGTGTGGTCTATGATTCAGTTCCTCAGAGATTTTCGAAAACCCATTCTTCTGTTGTCACGGCATAGGCGAAACAGTTTCTGAGATGTTTTTAACGTGTAGGCTTTGTATCCAGGTCTTTTTACATTGTCTCAAATGGTTCTGGAGGAATATTATCAGGTACCTCTTTAGCAATGGCTAAACTTGAATAAGGAAGGAGCCGCAGCAGGAACGGCAGTTTCTCGCTGTTGCCTTTGTTCCGTCATGGGTTCATTTCTGCAGAGCTTAACGTACCCAAATTTATCAAAATGGTTAATTATATTCAAAATGTAAGTTTTGCAAGTAATGTTCATACGTCATACTTAGCAATAAACAAATTTATTATATCCCGAGCGGAGTTTCCTGCAAACTACCATTTTAGCAATGAGCATGTGTGGCCTTAAAAAAATTTAAAAAAATGTGGGCGCCAATTTGTGGCCTTAAAAAAATTAAAAAAAGATGTGGGCGCCAATTTGTGGCCTATTAAATGCGTGGTGTGACATTTGTGGCAGCTTAAAGACGTCGCCGCCATTTTGTGACACTGAAACCCACTGAATAATTAAACAAATATCTGGAAGCAGAACTGTATTTTCCAGCTAGGTAAAACATTGATATGCCCGGTAACTTTTATACAGTGGAGAAGGGGGGGGGGGGGTTCAGAAATAAGAAACTTTTAAGTGCGCCACATTATTTAATACCAATGTTTTACAAAGAAGATCTTAAATAAAATACAGTTCAACCCAAACGTTGCAGCCAAACAATGAAATTCTACTTACTTCCGAGGCTTCCAGAGTATTTGTGTAATTAAGAATAACCAAAAAAAATAAACAGAATAAAATTCTAAAAGATTGAATTAAGATGACAAAACTAGAAGCACTTTACAGGTAGATGGACTCCTTTAACAGGTCATAGTTATCTACATCTGAATCAGTAGTGTGAGACTCAGTTGTATAAATGATGGTTAAAAATAAGATATACTTCCAAAATTATTCTGTCATAGGGGAGATCCGGACCAAATATCTGCTGTCATCATTCTACGTTGGGTAGAATGAGACAGACAGCAACCCAGTCCGAGATCCACCCCATGAGGTAAAAATGTGTAAAGAAACCGCTAAAAAAAAATATAATCTCATCTCTCTTTTGTCTCCGCAAAGTTGGTCATTGGGTTGTACAAATAATACAAATATTTAGTTCATCTTGTATAATTAGATTGTAAAACTTGAGAAAAATACCAAACAAGTCAGGGCCAAAATAGCAAGGCACTTTAAATTTGACAGTAAAATTATCTTAAATAAATGAAATGAAGGAAAACAAGTCAATGTAGTAAATATGCCGCAAAACCAGGGTTATGACGTCATACCTTATCTTGCGTTTACAAGAAATGTTGAAATTATACTGTGAAAACTTATATATGAAAAGATTACGTCTAAATTATATTAAAAATTTATATATGAGGAAAAAAATTATAGTTAAGGCTTGCTCCTACCTTGGTCCTTGATTATTTTGTGTATAAATGTGTGTTCCAGTTTGTAAACCTAGAGTTGTCCAGACACCTCCTCACTGCTACTGCTGCTCCTGGTTTGCCCGCGCCTCCCCTAATGCCCGCTTAGCACATCACGCTAGGGCAGCACATGGTGGTCAAAATGTTGGTTCTTGCCCGAGCGTAAAACCCTTTCCCAGGGTTAGAACTGGCTCGTCCGGCTTCCCACCAGCGTCCAGCACCGCTGCCGATGGAATGGACAGGGCAATGCTCTTTCCGTGCAAATGGCGTAGGCCGACTTAAATCCCCCTCAAAACAGGGTGCGAGCGTCACTCCAGATTGCCTAGACACGACGGACTCACTTCCACAGTTTCTGGGATATCTCCTACAATCGCTGTAGTGCCAATCACCAAAAACAAAGGCGATCCCAGAAACTGTTGTCGACCCAGCCAAAATTCGTTAGCAAGAGAGACCAACCACTTCGTCGAGAATACCAGAATAATGAAGTCGCCGGAAACCGTTTTGTAAATTTGGTGGGGAGTGGGGACGGTAAAACGCAATAGTACCAACCTAATCTTCCCGGTGAAATTCAAATAAAGGATGCAAACCTATTTATAAAAAACTTTTCCGCCAAAAATAAATCTCTACATTCAGTGGCAAGACTGGAAGAAAAAACCCGGGGTTTTCAAAGTAACCAATGAGGAGATACAGCAATAGTTCTATACAGGTATATAGGGGCAGCACCGACCACCTTGAGGTGTTGTCGGATCTATTTCCACGGTTGAAATTTTTATAACAAGGACGTCGAGACACCCTCCATACATTTGACCGAACATTTGCCTACCGGACCCCCACCAACATATCAAGTAGAAGAAGAATAACCCGACGGACTAGAAGAAGCTCAGCATTGAAACCATCAACTGTAAAATCAATTACTGGAGATCAGGGCATGCAGCAAACCCAGGAATATTCGAACACTCAACCAATTCCCATATGAGTAAAGCTATACTAAGTGTAGAATTTAGTTGTATTTTAGCTACAGTTTTAGTCACAAGTTTCCTGTGCTCTTTATATATGTTTTCTCTAAGATTCATATGGTTTGACGCCATTCTTGTAAAACATTTCTACTGTAATAAAGTTGTTTCTGAACCTGAACCCAAAAATACACACTGAACTACTGCTAAGAAGCTCGGCACAAGAGTGTTCAGATGTTAACTCACACGATTTCGTTTATTCTTTTAGTCTTGGTTTTTATCCCTCGTTTATCTCCCATTTACAAAAGTGCATAACTCGTATTTATTTCATCCTCTCCCTATCAAATTAATAAAGATATCAAAGTGGGCGGAGCCTCGGTTGTTACTGGTCAAACCGTGGACCTAAATATGTTTTCGTGCTGTCACAACTAGCTATGAGGTTCGGATTGTCCCAATATCCTCGAAAATAAACGTAAGGGAATGAAATGTTCATCTAAATGTTTCCTTCCTGTTACTGAATCCATTTGTGATGCGGCAACGCCGCCATTCCCCAGCATAACAGCTGTTTAACTTTCATGACGACTAGAGAATCACAAAATTCCACAGATAAAAACAAAACAATCAAAATTTTTATGTGATTTTCCCGAAGCCTGTGATCTTAAATTCTAATTACGATGTCCAGATAATGCGATGTGCGTAGTGTCCACAGTAATTCGATGGAATGCCTCCTTTTAAGGTAACTTCCTAGACACTATATAACCTCCAAACCTAGCTCTATAAAATACCCTTACTTTGTGTACAGAAAGACGAATCAAAGAGCCTTGATTATTTAAATAAATAAACAAATATGTAACGTTGTCTTAAACGTAAAAATGACACGTTACACATGAAGTTAGCGAAGCACCGATCGCAAATCGAATCGCGACTAGGTGGATAATTTGCCTTGAATAAGTTGTGGAAAAATTAATTTTGTCGCTCTTATTTTTGACCTTTTTTTTGGGTGCTTCGCTAACTATATATGAAGTTAGCGAAGCACCCTTGTCAAAAATGGCTTTAGACATGACCTATTGAAATATGGTGGATAATTTGCCGCTAATTAGTCGTGAATTAGTTGTGGAAAAATTAATTTTGTAGCTCTTATTTTTGACCGTTTTTTTGGGTGCTTCGCTAACTTCATATGTTGGCTCCCATCGCAAATCGAATCGCGACTAGGTGGATAGTTTGCCGTTAATTAGTCGTGAATTAGTTTTGATATGAAGTTTGCGAAGCACCCAAAAAAACGGTCAAAAATAAGAACGACAAAATTAATTTTTCCACAACTAATTAACGGCAAATTATCCACCTAGTCCAGCGGCGTAGCGTGCCCGAAAGGGTGGGGGGGGGGGCTGCGACAGCTAAAAAGGGCGCCGCTGAAAACTGATGAAAAATCTTGTGACAAAAAAAAAACAAAAAGGTCAAAAGGGCGCCTCTCACAAATCTTGCGACCAAATACAAAAAAAAAAAAGGTCATCATGTGTGAGGGGGCGGCCGATAAGTCACAAGGGCGCCTCTCACGAAACTTGCGACCAAAAAAAAAACAAAAAAAAAAGGTCTTCATGTCGTTAGTTTCCTTTGGCACCCACTCAATTGGCCGTTACCGGCCCGACTTAATAAAGCTGAGGGCGCTTCGGCCACCTATGGGGCGCCACTACCCTCGGGGCGGGGGGGGGGGGGGGCGACGAACCCCCCCCCCCACGCTACGCCGCTGACCTAGTCGCGATTCGATTTGCGATGGGTGCTTCGCTAACTTCATGCTCATATTTTAACATTTGAACCTTTTCTTCGATGGTAAATTTTCACAGCAATTCTTACCTCCTTCTCGCTTTGCATACCTCGTTGGATCTCTCCTGATATCCCCAGTCAGATCTTGTCTACCTGTCAATAATTTCTCCTTTGTTGTTCCCTATCTTCTTTAACTTTTAGTGCACGGAACGCATATACGTAGGAATATTACGTTTATGATGGACCTTCGCGTTTTGCTGAGTTCCGGTTACACGCTTATGTTTCTATTTTTATTTATACACCTGCTAAAATAGTTTTTCTCTTTCTAAGCGGAATCTTCATGGTCAGTATAGCTATTATCCTAATATATAGGGAGGCGAAAAAAATTAATAATTGCTAAACATTCACCCCAAAAATAAATAAACTTCAAATAAGTTGTGTTGTTAAAAGTGGATCGAAGATCTGCATCGCTAATCGGTACATAATTTTAGCTATAATGTGGTTAACTAAACGTCACGTGACCGGCAGTCGTGCGTAAAGTGTTATTTTAAAGGAATCGTGATAATAGGAATAATGGGCTGGTAACAATAACAAGGGGGTGAATTATTATTAAGAGTGAGAAAATCTTTCTTTCCATACGTAAAGAACCAGTGGCGGCTGGTGACGTTATAAATTGGGGGGCCGAAATTTATATTGCATGGAAAAGGAGATAAAAAACAATTTTATTTTCGCATTTTACAAGCAAGCAGCTACTTGGTGTAGTTTTTAGTTTATTTGTTTATAGATAAAGTATATTCGCCATTCTTTTACATGCGCAAAGTGCTCGGATTAGCACCAGTTTCAGAACAATCATGGCCCTGTAGAGGAACCTCAAAAATCCCACAGAATTTTAAACGGTCTATTGAAACCTACTAAGTACATGTCTATTTTTTGCCACATTTTCATTATGTTCGGTTCATGTTTTGCCTATAGGCACTATTCAATTGGCACCTAATATATGTGTGAAATGTCTAAAAAATTCTTAGGAATAGGGAGGGGGCGCGGGCTACCCATGTTTTATCATATTCCATGGAGTGAAGACTTACTTATTTCTTGTAAGTGAAAATCATCTCAAAGAGTATATTATCACGTCATTATATATAAAAGGGAGAGCTTTTCTCCTAGCAGGCGCGCCTGTTTTTTCTCCCTAATTTTCCGACGTTTAGGGAAAAGCGTCATTGAAAAATTAGACGCGCTCATTTGTCACCTGATCAAGTGAGCTATATATCACAGAATAAAAGCCCTATACCTACAGAGTGATCCAATTTTGGGTACCCAGGAAAAAAATTTGTTTCGGTTCGGTTGTGTGTGGTCTATGATTCAGTTCCTCAGAGATTTTCTAAAACCCATTCTTCTGTTGTTACGGCATAGGCGAAACAGTTTCTGAGATGTTTTTAACGTGTAGGCTTTGTATCCAGGTCTTTTTACATTGTCTCAAATTTTATTTTCGCATTTTACAAACAAGCAGCTACTTGGTGTAGTTTTTAGTTTATTTGTTTATAGATAAAGTATATTCGCCATTCTTTTACATGCGCAAAGTGCTCGGATTAGCACCAGTTTCAGAACATTCATGGCCCTGTAGAGCAACCTCAAAAATCCCACAGAATTTTAAACAGTCTATTGAAACCTACCAAGTACATGTCTATTTTTTGCCACATTTTCATTATGTTCGGTTCATGTTTTGCCTATAGGCACTATTCAATTGGCACCTAATATCAGTCTTGCCTAGCATAGAAAATTCTGTGATTATTTAAATAAGTAGCACTTACTTTGTGTCTTTAGCTTTTCACTAAAGTGCTTGATATCACACATTCCCTTTGCCACCCACGCAGGATCACTTCGTGGATTGTTCATAATAAGACAAATAAACCAGTTTTCAGCATCGTATAATTTTTTATTACTTGCACCAAAATTTTGAATAATTTTTATGATTTTTAGGTCAGGTGTCTGTAACCCTAAAGATTTTATTTGTAATCGAAGTTCATATGTCAACGTATTTAAATTTGCAGTTAATTATGTAATATAAACAAATGATAAGAAAAACAAACAATGACACGCGACCGGCAATGCTTTTTACTACTGACATACCCCAAATCAAAACAAACTCATACGTCTTCACTAAGGATAGAAGCGGCAACGTGTAGAAGGGCAACGGGCGTTTCTGCACGATGATGATGGCCGACTTCAACTAAAACAAACATTCCTCCCGCCCCCGCTCAAGAACATATCCCGCTGAAAAACGGGTCAAATTGAAACCTTGCTCCGCGCGGCGCTGCCGGCTTGTAATTATTTACACTAAAAAAGTTAAAAGTTCACCCAATTAATCGCTTGTTGTTAACCGCAGATAATAGAAAGAACTAGACAATCATGTCGTAAGGGAAGATTCAACTTTTTTAAAAATAAATCCATTAAAAATACTGTTTGTTGCTTAGTTTTGGGAGGGCACTGCCCCTTTCTGTAGCAGCCGCTACTGATTGTAAGATCAGCTGTGATCTTTCAATATACGGCCTTTGTTTACTATATGGAATAAATACTGCCTTCCTTTATTAATGATAATTAAACAACTTTAAGTTCGACTTTGATTCGTCAATTTTGAAAGTTCAACTGTCAGTCTTTAATGTAATATTGTCTGGCACTATTGCAGATATGTGCAAATATAAAAAAAATCTTAGGCTTGGGGGAGGTCCAGGCAGTGTTGTCAGCTGGGTTCGCCAAAAATTCCCAATTTTTTTGTGGAAAAATCCCCAGACTTCACCAGATACTACCTAAGCAGACGGGCCATGACTCTAAACTTTTGTGACGTCAAACACATCACATTCGTGAAGTAATTTTACGTCACGATTGTGGGTTGTTTGACGTCACCAAAATTTAGGACGTCAAAATCAAAACACAATATTTCAGCACTTATGTTTATTATCAATAAAAAAAGACAAAAATTCATATAGGTAGCAAAAATATTTATTCAAATAAATGTAAGATCTTTACAAAACGTAGTTTACTAAAATAAATTTAAAAAAGCATTAAATTAATTAAAAATTTGGTAAAATTTAACAGGTCAATTAGTTCAAAAGTTCGAAGCAGTTAAAAATTCCCCAGATATTAGGTAAAATTCCCTTTTTCCCTATTGCACCAAAAAATCCCCAGAACTGGGGAAAAATTCCCCAAGTTGGCATCACTGGGCCCAGACTCCGAGGACCCCCTGGATGCGCCCTTGGGTTTGGTCAGGAAACATTAGCATTTCATCTTAGATTTGTGAAAAAATTTCGTTAGTGTAAGTGTTCGTAACTAGTCGGTTATAAAAAAAGTTTTTGTTTCTCTCGTATTTTTCGAGCTCACGGAAAAATACGAGAGAAACAACAACTTTTTTTTTACCCAATTGGTCACTAAAACCATCGAAGAAATAACTGGTATATGTTCTCTGCTAAAACTTAATTTACGGGTGCTAAAATTTACGTTTGTCTCGAAATGTAGGTTTTTCTTTAGTTTCCTCTAAGTAGGTATACCTCCCTTTATCTTCCTGTCTTAAGCCTGAAAATTTATTAAGCTCCCCCTACCCCTTGACAACTAAATTGGGCGACATTAGTCAGCATTTTCATTTTCCACCTTTTCCACTTAATATTATGTAGCCTTAGAAAACTGAAGAAAAAAATGAGAAAATTATGAAACAAACGAACTACCCACGAATCGTGTACCAACCTACGAGTCATCACTACCAAAAATAAAATAAATGTGCCCCTTCAACTTTTCGAAAGAAAAGTATAAGTACGCAGGAACATAGGGGGCACGCGAGCAATATGGGGTACCCAATTTTATAGGCTTATTTCTCCTAATAAATGATCACCATTGCGTTTGTCATTTGGAATTTGGCCCCGCATACGGGGTAAAATGGGATACCTATATGTGGCGAAACGGGCGAGGCGGTTGTGTAATTTAGAATCAATTTTTTTGTGGAAAGACAGGTAGCGAAATAGTTTATTTATTAAAATACTAACCAAGATTAAAATACTTATTTAACAAATAAAAAGTTGTAATAAAAAATACATTTATAACAATAAAATTTATAATTTACGAAATTTATAAAGAATTACAGCGACCTAGTTATCGCTGTCGAATTTTGCGTCCATTTTTTGCA
This sequence comes from Aspidapion aeneum, assembly GCA_963576565.1. Lineage (NCBI taxonomy): Eukaryota > Metazoa > Arthropoda > Insecta > Coleoptera > Brentidae > Aspidapion > Aspidapion aeneum. Next base: position 15,978,393 of record OY755047.1, read on the forward strand.
AATTTCTCTGCTTTGTACACTTAGATCATATACCTTCATATACGTTGTCTCAAGCACTCATGATATTTTAAATAGAGAATTGAATTGAAACGCCCTGTATACGCTCCACTATAAAATGAAGAATGTCACTTCCATTAAGCTAGCAGACCACTTTTGGCAAATCAAAGTTTTTATTATTCGATAATTAGCATTAGCACTAAAAGCTAATTAATTGCCATATATTTTATTTTCTTGCTTCAGTAGTTTTTGAGATATTGACTGCTCTGCTGGCTTAAAAAAAGTTAGCAGAACAAGTGCTAAAATGAACAAGTGGTTAAATAGTTCCAAATTCAGGTGATCAATAATAAATAAATAAAATGCTATATAATTGATCTATATTTATTAGGTTAGATCCATCCACCTCAGTGGCGTATATAGAAAAAAGTTTCGGGGTGGGCCCGAGACAGTTTTGGGGTGGGGGGGGGCCCGAGACCTCATGAGGCTGTATTTTATGCTATTTTATGTTTGTATTCATGAAATTTATGGAAAATAACCAAAAAAAAATTAGCTTCGGGGGGGGCCCGGGCCCCCCAAGCTCCCCCGTATATACGCCACTGACCCACCTTAATTAGTATCTAAAAATTTTAATACATATTTAATTGCTATTTAATTGCTCTATATTTACCGCGTCAGTACCAACATTGGTACCATTTTTTATTAAAAACCTGTATGCTGGTCTGCTAGTTTTTTACTACTTTAAAAAAAAAGTGCTCTGCTAGCTTTAGCATACCACTAATTTTAGAAAAATAAGATAGGGATGATAAAAATCAATCTACAAGGTTTTAATATTTAATTGCTTCATGCGGAAGATATCACCACCACCCTTAAAACTTGCAGTTTTGAAACAGTTGATTTGTGCGTTAATTGTTCGTTTTTTGATGTAAAGTTTTCCCAAAAAAAAGAAATTTGTTGTTGTTGCATTTTGCTTAAAAAACTCTTCTATTCTTTGATTCCACGTTATTTTTCCATATCCATGGGAGACGACGCGCATATTTTTGTCAACAAATGCGGCACTTAGCGCTTCTCCACTTTCATTCCATTAAAATGGGAGTAGCGAAAAGACGCGACGTTGTTGGTATGACACTTTGCGGTTTTCCAGCATCTCTATGCCACCAACAATGTTTATTAGATGGTTTTATCTCTAATCCTATATCTATAGTGAGAAAACCCTCGAAAGAAGCGCCATCTACCGAGATACGAGATAAAGAGGAGGCGAGTATAAACTGCTATCGATCGATGAAAGGATTGCAAAGAAAAAGAAAAATCCGTGACTACTACAGCTCTTCTGGCGTGAATTTTAGTACCCGGCAATTTAAAATCAAACAAGTTTTCGTGGCTAATCGGGTAAAAAGAAGTTTTTGTTTCTCTCATATTTTTCCGTGGGTAGCTCGAAAGCTTACCCTGACGGGGATCCAAGATCTAATGGACACCTAATAAGTGTTGACAGTTAACTATCCTTATGGGACTCACAAGACGCTAGCCCTACCAAGTGCACTTTCGATCCCTGACTTCGCATGCGCAGATCTACCAATATTATTTACCTCATGTATTAGAATAGATGATTTTACTTGAATGATTCTAACAACATGAAAATAGAAAGTTTCAAAAACCTAACCTAACGAAACCTAATCAAATCTAACCGAACCGAACCAAAGCAAACTAAACCAATAATTTTTTTCAAAAAACAAAAACTTTCCTGAGTTTCCTACCCGGGATCCTAGAGGATGTGAATCCGAACCGAACCGTACCGAACCGAACCTATCCAAACCTAACCATACCCAACTAAACCTAATTCGTAGTGTTGTAGTTTAGTTTGGTTAGGTTAGGTTTGGTTCAGTTTAGTTAGGTTCGGTTCGGTTTGGTTCGGTTCGGATTCGGAGAAAAGTTTATTTTTTTTTAAATTATTGGTTTAGTTTGCCTTGGTTCGGTTCGGTTAGATTTGATAAGGTTTCGTTAGGTTAGGTTTTTGAAACTTTCTCTTTTCATGTGGTTAGAATCACTCAAGTGAAAATCACCCTGTATTCATATATTCTAATACATGAGGTAAATAATATTGGTAGATCTGCGCATGCGAAGTCAGGGATCGAAAGTATATTTGGTAGGGCTAGCGTCTCTTGTTATGGGACTCCTCAGCATACTGCTTGGTCAATGTGACACCCTTGCGAAGTTAATTAGACGGTTTTGTCTCTAATTCTATGTCTATAGTGAAAAAACCCTCTCAAGAAGCGCCATCTACCGAGATACGAGAGCAAAAGAACTTGTTTGATTTTTAAATTCACGGGTACTAAAATTCAGTTCTGTTTGAAAATTACCCTGAAGAGGTCGGGGTTTGTCATCAAAGGTCCTCGTCCAGAGTTAAGGGCATGTTGACATCCACCCACATGACACTTTACGGGCTTTTGTGGAAAGCGTGGATGTCATTATTTAAATTTATATGGAGACGTGCGACGCTGATGGAGAGAAGGAGTGAAAAGAGTAGATGAGCCGTCTCGTCATTTATTTAAGTAAATTCTCCCAAGGTAATACAGGATGATTTTCCATAGCCTTTATTTGCAAAGTTGTCAATTTATTATCAGATCTCTCTAATGTATCTATCTATTAAGGCTTCTTCGATCCATCTATGGAATATCTTCCACTTTTCTCTGTCCTTCGCTGTGCTCATCCATCTAGTTCCCGCATGTTTCTTTAAATCTTCCACCCATCTCATATGGGGCTTTCCTTACTTCTTTTATTTTCCCAAGGTCTCCAGTTTACAATACATTTGTTCCATCGATCGTCTTTCTGTCTGATATTATGACCGGCAAATATTCATTTTAATAAACTTGCTACTTCTTCTCTGACATTCCTTACTTTTGTTTTATTTCTTATCCATCCATTCCTTTTTCTTCTTTTAGTTTTTTTACATGTAAGATTTGTCATTCCATTGATCTTTGGGCTTTGGTTACCTTACCCATGTTTGATTTTGTAAGTGTCCAGGTCTGGGATCCAAACGTGAGTACAAAAAGGATACATTGGTTATACACTTTCGTTTTGAGATGCTGAGGATATTTTTTAATATGTAGCTTAATATCTTATTCTTAGCCTTATTATCAGATAGGAACAACAAAAGAGACAACAAAGTTGTCAATTTATTATCAGATAGGACAATTTCGTGTTAATTTCAATATGTAATTCAATTTACCACATCTAGGTTTTGTAGTTATCTATGATATTCTAACTAGTTTGTCTAGGCCATAAACAAATAATATTCATAGATAAATACGAAAAATGGAGAAGTAATAAAAATAAGTGAGTTTACTCGTGTTTTTAATATTTTAATAAATTCAGGCTTCTCTAAATAGTAGTAGCAGTCAGCATGTACAATGATTGCATTGCAAGAGAGTCTTGACTCAGACCCTTTTTCCTCTCCTCCACCTCTGAATGAAAAAAAATAATAACCGAGCATTCGAAGTACTATGCCAGGTTGTTAATCCCTGATTCCTCCTTTGCTCCGAGTTTGGGGCTAAGCTCGTGTCTTTTTTTCATCTTAAAAGTCGTCAAAGGCCTATAGATTTCACTTCGAGAAGGAAAGAAAAAGTATTAAGTATTGTAGGAGTTTTTGAGAGGAGTCTTCTGTCCATGCATGCAGAATGATCCTGTCTCTGGGCAAGGACCTTTCCTCTGTTCCTCTGTTAGCAAGTGTATCAGCCTCCTCGTTGCCGCATATCTGGCCGATTTAAGAGATTCGCAAACTGCAACCAATTGGGTTGCAGTAACACTTATCCAGTTAGAGCGTCAGAAAGGGATAACTTTAAGGAATAATAGAAGTGTACAGTGAATTTCGGTCGTGATAACCGAGCGTCGTTATAGAGAAAAAAGGTAATATAATGGGATATATTATGTCGGGACCCTAATATGTAGTCGCTATAACCGATATGTCGTTATATCCGATGTCGTTATATCCGATGTCGTTATATCCAATGTCGTTATAAGCGATATTCAGTGTAAAGCTCGGTTTCCAAAAAAAAATGCTACCTAGTTACCTAGTTGTAGTACTAAGCCCACGATATAATGTCATCAGTGCCGCTTCTACCTATCTACTTAGAAAAACACTGACTTTGCATACTTTCTTTGCGAGAGCGCACCCAGGAGGGGACTCGGGGCCCGGGCCACCCCAAGCCTAAGATTATTTTAGATATTTTCCAGATATTTCATGAATAGACACAAAAAATAGCATGAAATACATCATAGTGTCTTGGTCCCGCTCCAAAACCTATTTCTGGGTGCGCTACTATTTCTGGGTAGGGAACAATTCACCGCGGCCGATTCGCCGCGGGACAATTTGTCGCCGGCCGATTTGCCGCGGGGACAATTCGCCGCGAGATTTTTTATTTTATGATGTTACCATTGGCAATTGTTTAAACAGTTTTATTTAGCTTGACTTCATATAATATATTTGTTTATTTGTTTGATCATAACTTTTTTGAAACTTTTCCAACTAGGTATTTGGGGTTAGTATACAATTCAACAATTTTTTCTATTAGAAAAATAAATAAAATGGCGGATCCAAAATGGCGGATTTTCCCATTTATGAACCGATTTGCATCAAACTCGGAACTTTAACATCTTTCAGGTCGCTGATTATTATTTTTAACTTAATTTTAAAAAATCAAAATGGCGGTTCCACAATGGCGCACTTTCTTATTTATAAACTGATTTGCCTCAAACTTGAAGCAAGGTAACTCGATACAATTTTTGATCTAAATTTTAAAACCTGAAAATGGCGGATTCCTCGGGGCCTAGGCTCCCCCCCAAGACTAAGATTTTTTTAGATATTTTTCACATATTTCATGAATGAAAAGATTAAAGAGTATAAAATTCGCCATCATGAGGCTTCGCCCCCTCGCCCAGAGAAATCGCCCCCCCCCCAATTTTGAAGCAAATTGGTTTATAAACAAGAAAGTGCGCCATTGTGGAACTGCCATTTTGATTTTTTGTAAATTTTAGTTAAAAATAATAATCAGCGAGCTGAAAGATCTCAAAGTTCCGAGTTTGATGCAAATCGGTTTATAAATGGAAAAATCCGCTATTTTGGATCCACCATTTTCATTTTTTTAAATTTAAGTCAAAAATTGCATTAAGTTACCTTAAGCGCCGCGATGTTTCAAGTTTGTGGTAAATCGGTTTATAAATAGGAAAATCCGCCATTTTATTTATTTTTCTAATAAAAAAAATGTTGAATTGTATTATACTAACCACCAAATAACTAGTTGATAAAGTTTAAAAAAGTTATGATCAAACAAATAAACAAATATAATATATGAAGTCAGGCTAAATAAAACTGTTTAAACAATTGCCAATAGTAATATCATTTTAAAAAAAAATCTCGCGGCGAATTGTCCCCGCGGCGAATCGGCCGACGGCGAATTGTCCCGCGGCGAATCGACCGCGGCGAATCGGCTGCGGCGAATTGTCCCATCCCCACTATTCTATGGAATGGTTAGTTCCCTTGAATGTTGGTGTTTTATTTTGTTTTTAATAATGAAAAATAAATTTTTACAAGACGTACCAATCTTGGAAGAAAAAACTGACTATCCTTAAATCCAAAAATAAATATGGATATCAAAAAAAGCAAACTAGTTTTTTTAAAAAGAATAATTACATTTTTCGCTTCTTGTTATTATTTAATACAAAAAAGATTCTGTCAAAACATCAAGCTCCGTAACAATATACGCGAAACAACCGCATGCAGCTTCTGCCACAACAAAAGCAGCTTCAGCTTCAGAAAATCCCACGGCAAAAAAACATCGCTCTTTTCCCCCTTGCTTGCTTGAAAAACATAAATTCTATTACCGGTCAGACAATACTTTTTGCGCTTTTTACCTTACTTGCCTCGTGGCATCTACGGTGCAGTTATTCCTTCCATTTTATCCATGTTGACCTGCTTCTCCATCTATCCATTAAAAAAGAATCTCTCATACTGATATAAAACTCGTTTTATTGAAACTTGAGCGGTTTTTAAGAGTGTTTTAAATGGAGAAGCCGGGATTTAGAGCAATGGAGAGCCGTAGGTCTTTCCGTGGCTCCGCGAAAAAGAGCTGGTGGAGAAAAATAATAGGTACGAGTAACAACGGGAGATGGTTTTTCTATTAAAATCGCTTCAGGTGAGCTGGGCCAGTTGGATACTGTATTTGATATTTTTTAGACAGAGGCGTACAAGGGTTTACATTTTGTTTTTTGTCCTCGGCTACCAGGGCCATGCCGGACATGTACCGTTACATTTTTTTTTGTATGCTCACTACTGTGTACTATCTATAAATATACCTTTGTAGTCACTCTTCTAGGGACACTTCTCCCCAGGAATCCTATAAATGTCTGCCGCACCCGACCTCGGCAACCGACGTGGATCGAACCCGCCACTGTAGCAAGCGAGATTCCTCAACTCACTTGTGTTCAATGCGCGAGCCGCAGCCCACGAGAAAGACCGGCCCGGGCGCGGAAATATCACGTGACCGTAGGAGGCTCATAAAAAAACGCCTCACGGCCCGCTGTCATTATAAAACATGTGTTTTCAGTTTTGGTATGTTTGTTTACGTCGATTTTTTTTTAATTCGGGCACGAATTTTATGTAAATTTTATTAAAGTTATTAAAATAACGCAGCCCACGAAAAAGGCTGTAGTGGGCTGCGTTAAAATAATTAATGACTAATGAGTAAATTATAAAGAAAATACCTATAAGATAAACAATGCCGCGAACGTGTAATTAGTGTTGGCTCTGTCGGTCCAACTATAAAACTAAAACCTAATATGTTGCAAACGGGAAAGAAGTGGTAAAAGATAAGATCTTGGATAAGATTGATCAAGTAATGTGTTCAGTTGTCATTTCTTATTGAACAATTAGGTCTCTTGAAAAGGTAACCTGAGAATCGAAAATATGGTGGATACACTTTAATGTTGGCTTCATCTTTGTTTATCCAGTCATCCAGTGCATACACGTCAATTTACAATTCTAAGGTAACATGTCTTCCGCACCCTCGCAATATTAAAAAACTGATTTGTAAATATTGTTAACAGATAGTAATCTCTCTGGTAGTGTGAAATATTTAAAAAGTAAGATACAGCTTTTAAAAGAACATGAGTTGGTAGTTAACTTACACTTTAATGAAATATATATTAAACTTTGTGCTGGGTAATTTTTCAAAAAATTATTGACGACCACTACATTCAGTTCATTGAATGTAAAAACCATCTCACTTATTCACAAAATCACTTGTTTCTTTTTAATAAATTATTGTGAAATGTTTTATATTGAAAATTTTTCTTCAGATAACTCTAGCGAGTGTTTTAGTGGAGCAAAACTATTGTCAAAGCTTGAAAAAATTAGTTTAAGGGCATGTAAAGGTTTTTAAAACAATTTTATTAAAAAGCACAATGATTTAGTGTCTGCTAATAAATCTTTGAATAAGAACTCAGACAAAGATGATGATACTCTAAGAAAAATTAAAAAACTAAAAGCTTAGGTTTGATATGTCCAATTTTGAAAGACTTGTATAGATTTGAAGTTACCAACGATATTATGTACCTAATATATGTACCTGAAGATATTAGAGTGCAAATTTTGTATAATTTTTTATTTTATAGATTTAGTTCTTTTATCCATAATAAACACATATATCAGCAAAATATTTTTTTCAATTTTTGCCTATAAAACAACAAAATTTTTTTGTTAATTTATTTAAATTGTGTAAAAACATATAATATATTAAGCAATACAATAAGAATCCTGGGACTCCTAAGATCACGTGACCGCCGACTTGCTTATAACGCGCCATGGCCGGTCTTTATCGTTGGCTTAGCGACGATCTAAGGCCAGGTGCACCAAAAACGACTGTCTGCCAGGAAAACATCGATGCTGTGCGCATGCTCATCACGGAAAATCGACACGTGACATATCGCGAGATTGGGGTTTCATTGGGGAATTAAAAGACCTTAATTCAAAAAAATCTGCATGAAGAATTAGGGGTAAAAAAATTAGTTACCTGCTGGATACCGCATTTATTAACCGAAGAACATAAAGAAGCTAGTTGGTGTCAGAAAACTCTAGACCGTTTGAGGCAGGAATCTCGAAGATTTTTATAGAGAAAAACCTGTACAGCAATTCCTGTAGCAACAATTCCTCTGCAAGATCAAAGGAATATTACTGCCGATGGCAGCATTTGATGCCAAAAGTCATTGCTGAGCATCGAAAAACGAACCCCGAACGACGAATCATCCTCCACAAAGACAATGCAAGTTCGCAGAAAGCAACAAAACGTCGAATTGTTGGACCATCCTCCAAACAGACCCGACCTAAGTCCCAACGATTTCTATACTTTTCCGAAAATCAAGAATGGACTGCGTGGTCAAAGATTTCAGTTGCCAGAGGAAGCAGTGGACGGCGTCAAGAATGCAATTTTGACAATACCAACAAACGATTGGAATTACAGCAATGAAAACTGGTTTGAGCGCATGCAAAAGTGCACTAATTTTTGTGGAGAATACTTCGAGAAAGAATAAGTCTTCAAAAGTTATCTACTGTTTTTTTCAGCTGTATATGCAAAACTTAGGACAATCCTCGTATAAAACTACTACTATTATGTCGGTTTAGAACGTTTTTCTACGTTGTCCGACGCCTATTCTCCACCTCCTTCGATCTTGACAATCATCTTCTGTTAGATTTTTTTGACTCATTGATCTTTGGATTGACTGTTGCCATTCTACTTTAGGATGCCCTCTTTTTCTGCGCCCTATTGGTTGCCATTCTAGGCCTTGCTTTGGTAATCTTTCTTCGTTCATCCGTTGTACATGGCCGTACCATATCAGTTGCCTTTTAGTGATGTCATCCGTTATGCTTCCCTCGATTCCCATTCTTTCTTTTATGATGTCATTTCTTATGTGCTCTATTCTAGATATTCTCATTGATCTTTATATTGCATCCATTTCGACACTTTCCATTTTTGTTTTGTATTTTTCTGTTACGCGACAAGTCTCTTTTCCATACAACAGCGTGCTTTACACCATTGTTTCATGTATGTTAAATTTTACATTATTTTTTATCTCTCTGCTCCATAAAATACTGTTAAGACATCCAATAACCTTTTTTGCTTTTACTATTCTTTCTTCCAGTTTTTTACAATCTGTTCCTATCTTATCAAATGTGACACCCAAGTATACGTACTCATTGCATGGAGATATTGTTTGTCCATTGTCTAGTTCTAACCCACTGGATTCGTTTCCAATACATAAGTAGTGTGTCTTGTCAACGTTCACTGTTAATCCCCACTTTTGGTATTCTTCCATTAACTTTCTCGTCATATAATTCATGTCTTCTTTATCACTAGCTACAATTACTTGGTCGTCAGCAAACTGTAGCTTTTTAGAGCTACTGCGATATATATTTTAAAAAGAGTTGGAGAGATACAACATCCCTGTCTTAAGCCTTTTGTTACCAGGAATTCTTTTGAAAGTCTATTTCCAATTTTAGCTTTAGATTTTGACCCTTTGTCTAGTTCTTTTATCGCTTTTATGTATGTATGATTGATATTAGTTTGCTCTAACACTGTCCATAATTTTTCGACTGGAACGGTATCATATGCTTTTGGACGGTCCACAAAGGTAACATGAGTCTCTATATTTCTGGCGCTCCTTTTCTCAATTACTTGTTTAAGACAAAAAACATTATCACTACAAGATCTGTCTGCACAAAACCCACTTTGCTCTTCTTCTTCTTGTTCACAAAAATCATTCTCTATTAGATCTCTCAGAATCCTACCGTACAATGTACTTAGAGTACTGGTCACTGAAATTCCTCTGTAATTGTTGCAATCCAGCTTGTTTCCATTTTTATGTATTGATGATATGAATGCAATTTTCCAATCATTAGGTACTGGAGTACTGATCCATATTTGAGCATTTCAGGATATATTCCCCCAGGTCCCCTAGCTTTTCCGGATTTGAGCTTTTGATTACTATTCTTTATCATTTCTTTTTCGATGATTACTTCTATAAAACTATAAAATGTATTTTCATATTCTTGACGAACACATTTTTATTCCCTACTTCCATGGAAAGAGCTCATCTGTCTTTTTATTGTTGAGGTTTATTGCTTTTCCATTAGCGACGGCAATAAGGGGGCATGTACCTTTTGTTGCTCTTTCCACTTTTTTCTCTCCATCGCTGTCCGCGTTTCTCCCCCTCATTTTCGTTGTCTCCGCTGAATTAACAAATTAAAATCTCAGTGAAAACGACAGAGCAGATTATACAGACGTGCATGATATTTGGGATGACCCGATTTTTGTTTCTTAGGCTTAGTTTTTATATAACTAAAGTTGATGTTCTATTTAAGTGGCACCGCGTCATAGCTATGGTAAGCCAAATTCTGCGGCAAAATCTAAGTAAAGAAGCCTTAAAAAATTAGTGTTTCACTTTGTACATGCAGTGTGCCGCTCGGGGCTTAATGTTCGAAGGATAAAACACTACGACCTTTTAAAGGAGAGATCAAATAGGTACTTACCTGATAAATAAAGATCCGGAACATAAAAGAGGATCCAAAATTATATTAAAATGTGCGCAAATATTGATTTAGTTGCAAAGACGGTAATTTGTTTTGTGAAAAGCTCCGTCATAATTTGTTTGACATACCGTCAAAACAACAACGAATAGAAAACGTCAAAGCCCTGCTAAATCAATAATATGTTCGTAACAACCAGATAATTGTATAGTCCTTGCAATAAGGCTAGTCCTTTTGCTTAATCACCCCGTAATTCTGGTAACAAAATGCACGTGTATTCTTAATTCAGTTTTAAACCACAGATTCCTAAGGTAACTGATAATGGGTGCTGCAATACTAATTATCAGTTACCTTAAAATTGACACGACCGGTCATCACCCTCTATAATAAGGGTGGTGGATCGGTGTTTAAACTGTCAATCGTTTCGAAATTTCTGACTTTGAAAGGTGTTTGAAAGATTATCGCTTATTTTTTATTTAAATTGCTATTTGGAATAGTTTTTGAACAAAAGTTTCCTTCCTAAAATGATTTTAAATAGTAAAAAATGTATGTACAGCGAATGTGCTTTACTGGCATGTATTGAGAATCAACTGGGGTGCACGGCCAACAAAGTTTCTACTCTGGAAGATTTTCAATGCGACCGGCAGAAACCATGAACAAACCATAAGCTAATGATGATTTAATTTGAAGAAAAAGTTTTATTATCTACAATGTATTTCGAGCTGTTAAGTTAATCTAAGCTTCGCAATTTGTTTTGTTAAAAACTATAATTCATATAGGGTTAGGCAAAATGTAATTTTTTTTTCGTAAATTGAAAGTTTTAATTATTAATGCCTAAGCGTAAAGACTTATTATAAAAGTTAAATTAATATTATTTGTTGCATATTAATCTAGGACTTACTTATTTCTTTGTTATAATAATAGTAAGTATATGAGCATTTATATTTTTAGTTTAAAGTAAAATAAAACACAGTATTTTATTATATTTTTTAATAAAAAATATGTTTATACTAAAATTCCACACTTTTTATGGTTAACACATAGATCTTTTAAAACGTGTAAAGAAGTTTTGACTTAACTGCAAAGGCTTTGGAAATCTCAACAAAAACTATATTGAGGACAAGACATACAGGCTCTTTCTGAGTGAATGAAAAAAAATTAGAAACAATATATCATAAACTATAAAGACCTATAATGAGATTACTTATTACTAATTACTAAGTTTAGAATGTTGCAATAGAACTTGAACAGCTCATAGGATTAAGTTCAAATCGAATCACTAAAGTTTTTATATTAATATTTAAGCATAAATGATTGTATGGTTCTCTAACCTAGTTTAATGAAATAAAATAAATCTAAAATCTAACTAAAAAAAAATATAAAAAAAACAAACTACGCAAAAATAGGTTATTCTCATTTTCGAAAAAAGTTCATCTCATGAACTGCTATAGCCAGTTATGACGAGAGGAACGACATCAATAGCTGTTTTATTTTCTCAGTCTTCCAAAATTAATTTGTTTTATCTTTTTGAAGAATGGTTTTACAAATTTTTGAAGTAAGTTTTCTAAAGGTGTTGTTTTGAATCGCATCATATTTTTTGTAATTATTACTGTTTTTCTTGAAATTCCGCTCTGCCGTTACCAAAGCTGCTAACATTTTATCTCTGTAGTAAATTTTCTTGACCATTTTTCTGAGAATATATTGATTTTTTTAAATATCTACTTTACAAAATATTTTGAGTACTTGTCAGGAATTTTTTGTTTCCTTTCATTGTCAATTTGAACTTTTATAGACAAACAGGCTTGCAACTGCTAACTGCAATCTGGGGCCAACAATGATTTTTGATGCTGTTTTCTGTCTTCTTTATAGCAGAAAAATAAAAAAGGATAGCAAAGGGACTTGGGGTATTGCAAAGACTATATATATGTTCCTTTCTAATGAAATCGTTAATGAAGACATCAATAAAAAGCAAGTAAAATAGTAAGCTAATGACTAATTAGTGCAGTGCCTCATTTTGGGAATCAATATCAATAAAAAAATTAAAGGAAATGCATGCCACTGTATGTACCCCTCTACTCCCTTCCCGCCCATCAAGGTTTTGATGACGCGGTGTCACTTTAATACAACATCAACTATTATTAAAATGCGATTTGTCTTAATCACCCACAGATTTTTCTATTGCGAATTTTTTTCCCAAAACGGACCACTTGTGTACTGCCAAGCAGTGACGTCAGCTACAGGGAGAGCAACGGGGCAGTGCAAGCAAAAACAGCAAAAAAAGTTAAATCTTCCCTTACGACATGATTGTCTAGTTCTTTTTATTATGTGTGGTTAAAAACAAGCGATTAATTGGGTGAACTTTTTTAGCGTAAATAATTACAAGCCGGCAGCGCCGTGCGGGGCATGGTTTCAATTTCACCCGTTTTCAGCGGTGTATGGATGGCTGTTGTCGCGCGGGGGCGGGAGGAATGTTAGTTTTAGTTGACGTCAGCCATCATCATCGTGCGGCAACGTCCGTTGCCCTTCCTTCACGTTGCCGGTTCGCACATTCGTAAAAAGCCTTGCCGGTCGCGTGTGCAAATTTAAATACATTGACATATAAACAAATAAAATCTTTGGGGCCACATAGACCGGACCTAAAAATTAACCAACATTTTACTGCAAGTAATGCCGAGGGGTGTTCCAAAACAACTTATAATAGAAAATTTAATAAAAAAATTATACGATGCTGAAAACTGGTTGTGCGGTTGTGAAAAAAGAAATGCTTCTTTTTTGCTTTATGCGTCTTGTTATGAATAATCCACGAAGTAATCCTGCGTGGGTGGCAAAGGGAATGTGTGATATCAAGCACTGTGAAAAGTTAAAGAAACACAAAGTAAGTGGTATTCATTTAAATAACCACATAGAATTTTCTATGCTAGACAAGACAGATAGTAGGAGCCAATTGAATAGTGCCTATAGGCAAAACATTACCGAACATAATGAAAATGTGACAAAAATTAGACATATACGTAGTAGGTTAATAGACCGTTTAAAATTCTGTGGGATTCTTGAGGTTGCTCTACGGGGCCATAAAAAAGAAACGCGAATAGACTTTATCTATAAACAAATAAACTAAAAACTACACCAAGTAGCTGCTTGTTTCGAAAATACTAAAATAAAATTCTTTCGGTAAGTTTTTTATCTCATTTTTGCCACGCAATTGAAGCGTTTTTTTCCAAAAACAGCCCATGTCATAAATTTTGTTTTCATTAAAAATAGATGTACTAGATGTGCCGACATGACATCCCGAAAAGGCATTTTTAACGAAAATCAAAATATATGACATTCGCTGTTTTTCGAAAAACGCTTCAATTGCTGATCTAGTTCCTCGCCTCGGAGTTCCTGAGTACACACCGCCAGATTGGAGACTTTTCATTAGGGACTTATTGGAATAAAACCTGACTTTATTTTAGAGTCGACTTTATTTTGACACATTTACACAGAAAACAGTTGACCTCTCAAAATTGACATACCAAAGCCAAATTTAATAATAAAGACGCTAACTTTTATTTAATAAATACCGACAACTAATAAATCCGGTTTTTAAATACACAAAGGCCGAATTTTGAAGGACAGCAGCTGCTTTTTATATGTAAATCTGTCACCATAGGGTCGATTTTAAAATAAAGTCAGGTTTTATTCCACAAAAAGAAGCCTTAAAGCTGTTCTTTTACATAATGGCAATGTTTTTGCTTCTGTTTCGGTCGGCCATTCAGTTCATTTAAAAGAAAACTATTAAAATTTAGAGGAATTATTTTTAAGAATACAATATGAAAATAACAACTGGCAAGTGTGTGGAGACTTAAAAATCTTTCTGGATTTACTAAATTTCCATGAGGTACCCCTTGGGTCAGGAAAATTTTCACCAAAAATTTCGACAAAAATCTTTTGCTAATACTGTGCCACACAGAAGCTACAAGGGTCCTAATACCAACCTTAAAATATTAAAGTTGTAGATGTAATAGTTTTCTAGAAAATTAGATACAAAAGTTGGAATTTTTTTTAAAAATTAAAATTTGGTTGAAAAAATTTTAACTTTTTTGCTATTGCATTTAGATCAAAACAATTATTATAATGTAATTGCTTGACTCGCATACTATAAGAAATGATCCCTAAAGTTGGATATTTTGCTGATACTGTGGCACACAGAAGCTATAAGGGTCCTAATACCAACCTTAAAATATTAAAGTTGTAGATGTAATAGTTTTCTAGAAAATTAGATACAAAAGTTGGAATTTTTAAAAAAAATTAAAATTTGATGAAAAATAGTAAATTTTTTTGCTATTGCATTTAGATCAAAACAATTATAATTTAATTGCTTGAGTCGAAAACTATAAGAAATTATCCCTAAAGTTGGTTTAAAGGTTAAGGTTTGTAAGAAATAAATAAAAGTTGAAAATGTCAAAACTCAAAACTGAAGTGACTTTGACGGCTTGTCTCTGTGTTATTACTAATACTTGGTCTATAACTTTTATATCTCTATGTAGAGGACCCCGAAAGGTTTAATTTGTTGTATTATAATCTATAGTTTTACAAAGTTACCTAATTTAAAAATTTGAAAAACTACACTTTTTGGGTACCCTTTGGGTCAGGAAAATTTTCACCAAAAATTTCGAAAAAAACCTTTGGCTGATACTGTGCCACACAGAAGCTACAAGGGTCCTAATACCAACCTGAAAATATTACAGTTGTAGATGTAATAGTTTTCGAGAAAATTAGATACAAAAGTTGGAATTTTTTAAAAAAATCTAAAATTTGTTTGAAAAAAAGTTAACTTTTTTGCTATTGCATTTAGATCAAAACAATTATTATAATGTAATTCCTTGACTCGCAAACTATAAGAAATGAACCCTAAAGTTAGTTTAAAGGTTAAGAATTGTAAGAAATAAATAAAAGTTGAAAATGTCAAAACTCAAAACTGAAGTGACTTTGACGGCTTGTTTCTGTGCTATTACTAATACTTGGCCTATAACTTTTATATCTCTATGTAGATGACCCCGGAAGGTTTAATTTATTGTATTATAGTCTATAGTTTTACAAAGTTACCTAATTTAAAAATTTTAAAAACTGCACTTTTTGGGTATCCTTTGGGTCAGGAAAATTTTCACCAAAAATTTCGAAAAAAATATTTTGCTGATACTGTGCCACACAGAAGCTACAAGGGTCCTTAAACCAACCAGAAAATATTACAGTTGTAGATGTAATAGTTTTCTAGAAAATTAGATACAAAAGTTGGAATTTGTTAAAAAAAATTAAATTTGGTTGAAAAAAAGTTAACTTTTTTGCTATTACATTTAGATCAAAACAATTATTATAATTTAATTGCTTGACTCGCAAACTATAAGAAATGAACCCTAAAGTTGGTTTAAACGTTAAGGTTTGTAAGAAATAAATAAAAGTTGAAAATGTCAAAACTCAAAATTGAAGTGACTTTGACGGCTTGTCTCTGTGTTATGACTAATACTTGGCCTATAACTTTTATATCTCTATGTAGAGGACCACGAGAGGTTTAATTTTTTGTATTACAATCTATAGTTTTACAAAGTTGCCTAATTTAAAATTTTTAAAAACTGCACTTTTTGGGTACCCCTTGGGTCAGGAAAATTTTCACCAAAAATTTCGAAAAAAATCTTTTGCTGATACCATGCCACACAAAAGCTAGAAGGGTCCTTATACCAACCTGAAAATATTACAGTTGTAGATGTAATAGTTTTCTAGAAAATTAGATACAAAAGTTGGAATTTCGTTTTTTAAATTAAGATTTGGTTGAAAAAAAGTAAATTTTTTTGCTATTGCATTTAGATCAAAACAATTATTATAATTTAATTGCTTGACTCGCAAACTATAAGAAACAATCCCTAAAGTTGGTTTAAAGGTAAAGGTTTGTAAGAAATAAATAAAAGTTGAAAATGTCAAAACTCAAAACTGAAGTGACTTTGACGGCTTGTCTCTGTGTTATGACTAATACTTGGCCTATAACTTTTATATCTCTATGTAGAGGACCACGAGAGGTTTAATTTATTGTATTATAATCTATAGTTTTACAAAGTTACCTAATTTAAAATGTTTAAAAACTGCACTATTTGGGTACCCCTTGGGCCAGGAAAATTTTCACCAAAAATTTCGAAAAAAATATTTTGCTGATACTGTGCCACACAGAAGCTACAAGGGTCCTAATACCAACCTGAAAATATGAAAGTTGTAGATGTAATAGTTTTCTAGAAAATTAGATACGAAAAGTGGAATTTTAAAAAAAAATTAAAATTTGGTTGAAAAAAAGTTAACTTTTTTGCTATTGCATTTAGATCAAAACAATTATTATAATTTAAATGCTTGACTCGCAAACTATAAGAAATGATCCCTAAAGTTGGTTTAAAGGTTAAGGTTTGTAAGAAATAAATAATAAATAAAGTTAAAAATGTCAAAACTCAAAACTGAAGTGACTTTGACCGCTTGTCTCGGCGTTATGGTTAACACTTGGCATATGACTTTTATATCTCTATGTAGAGGGCCCCGAGAGGTTTAATTTAGTATATTGTAATCGATAGTTTTATAAAGTTAACTAATTTAAATTTTTTAAAAACTGCAATTTTCACCAAAAAATTTGAAAATAATCTTTTGCTGATAGTGTGCCACACAAAAGCTACAAAGTCCTAATACCAACTTGAAAAATATAATAGATATTTTAATTTGTTTTAAAGTGGTACCAAGATTAGTACTGACACGTTAAATATAGAGCAATTAAATCTTAAAACCTTGTAGATAATTTTTTTATCATCCCTGTCTTATTTCTAAAATTTGTTGATCTGCTAAAAGCCAGCAGAGCAATATATGTTTTTTAAAAAGGGGTACCTACAGCAGTTCTAACACTGTGAATGTTAAGCAATTAAATATTTTATCACTTTATTTACGATTAATGTGTATCTTTCTCGTCTTTTTTGTGTCTATTGCTTGACTAAAGCTAGCCGAGCAGCATAAAAAAATGTAATAAAAATATAATAAAAAAAGTTAAAAAATTTTTTTTTTTTTTTTGTAAAAGTGGTACCAAGTTGGGTACTGACACGGTAAATATAGAGCACTTAAATCTTAAAACCTTGTAGTTATATATGTTTTTTAATAAGGGGTACCTACAGCCAGTGGTACTACCACACTTTATTTACGAATAATGTGTATCTTTCTCACCTTTTCTGTGTCTATTGCTCGACTAAATCTAACAGAACACCATAATTTTTTTAAATAAAAATTTTACCAAGGTTGTCACTGACATGGTAAATATAGAGCAATTTCATCTCAAAACCTTGTAGATTGATTGACTGATTCTCTAGAAGCCAAAAGATAAATCGATAGAGTTTTTGTAAATGAAAAAAAAATCCTGTCACCACTCTGCCAAAAAACCTAAAATTTCAATTTGCGGCATTGAAATGTTTCCAAAAATCCTTTAGGCAATTTTGGACAACACAGTTTAATCAAGAACAGTAAGTAACAGTCAGCTTGTCTAATTTAGACGATCAAAACCTTAATATCGAACTATTTTGGGGAAAAAATTAATGTATTTTAACAGTATTTTTAAATAAAAAAAATGACAAGACAAACAGCACTTTTTGGGTATATGGGTTCGGTTCGGTTCGGTTCGGTTCGGTTCGGTTCGGTTTTTTCCAAAACCTTTTTTATGGTTTAAAACTTTTGTAATATAGCAAGTTTATTTTCGTCTCTATTTCTCTTTGTAAAGCCTGCAGAAACAAGCTTAGCAAGGCTTACTATAATCTCCACCAGAATATCAGAGAGAAGGGTTCATTTTACTCAAAAAACAAAAAAGTTGCTGCTCCTAGCTGCTCCCTTTTTTGGGAATAGCCCTAACCACTGCCATGTACGAGGTCTTAAAGGAAAAAATTCGACAGCGGAGTCAACACAAATTGTCTTTGTTTCGCCGGCCGGCGTGACGTCGGTGTGGTCAGCGGAGTTCCGAAAAGAGGAATGACCACTACTGTTCAATCTTGGATACTGTGTCTCGGTCATGGAATTTCGGACACACGTAGACCGGAAAATACACAGCTCATTGCAAATTCGGTACATGCGGCCGTCCGTTGTAAACCTCGAGCTTAACAGCGTTTTAAGGCCTTCCTGCAATTTTGCGACAAATCCGCAGCGGAGTTTTTCCTTGGAATGTCTAAAAAGAGGAATGACCACTACTGTTCAATCTTGGATACTGTGTCTCGGTCATGGAATTTCGGACACACGTAGGCCGAAAAATACGCAGCTCATTGCAAATTCGGTACATGCGGCCGTCCGTTGTAAGCCTAGGGGCTTAACAGCGTTTTAAGGCCTTCCTGCAATTTTGCGACAAATCCGCACCGGAGTTTTTCCTTGGAATGTCTAAAAAGAGGAATGACCACTACTGTTCAATCTTGGATACTGTGTCTCGGTCATGGAATTTCGGACACACGTAGGCCGGAAAATACGCAGCTCATTGCAAATTCGGTACATGTCCGTTGTAAGCCTAGGGGCTTAACAGCGTTTTGAGGCCTTCCGGCAATTTTGCGACAAATCCGCTTCCCGTGTTTGCAGAACTGGACACACACACACACACACGACGACTATACGCAAAAAGAGGCATTAGATTTACAGTGTATATATTAAATGATGCACCAAACTTTAAGTGATGGTAGGAAAGGAAAAAAGAAGAAGAAAAAGGTCGAAGGCCGGGTAAACACAACTTGTCTATGTTTCGCTGGCCGGCGTGACGTCGTTGTGGTCAGCGGAGTTTTTCCTTTAAATTTCTGAAAAGAGGAATGACCACTACTGTTCAGTCTTGGATACTGTGTCTCGGTCATGGAATTTCCGACACACGTAGGCCGAAAAATACGCAGTCCATTGCAAATTCGGTACATGCGGCCGTCCGTTGTAAGCCTAGGGGCTTAACAGCGTTTTGAGGCCTTCCGGCAATTTTGCGACAAATCCGCTTCCCGTGTTTGCAGAACTGAACACACACACAATGACGAATATACGCAAAAATAGGCGTTAGATACAAAAGCATTATGAACTTTACGAGGTGTAGGTAGAAATCAAATAACAAATTTTATTTACAGACATAGTATTAAAACAACGGCGCACCAAGGGGGGAGGGGGGTTCCTCGGGGCTAGGCCCCCCCTTCACGTCCAAGAATCTTTTAGATATTTTCCATATACGGGGTGGGCCAAAAAAAACCAGAAATTTTTTTAAAAATTATAACGTTTGAACTATATAATCGATTTAAATGTTCAAACTGCAATTCACTAAAATCGTTTTAGTAATAATGAAGTTTAAAGGAAATGAATGCAGACAGGATTGGCAATGCAATCGTAAAATTTGTAAAACAATGGCTGAAACAAAAATAGATTATTTGGGAACCACCACGCCCATTTTACTAATTT
This sequence comes from Aspidapion aeneum, assembly GCA_963576565.1. Lineage (NCBI taxonomy): Eukaryota > Metazoa > Arthropoda > Insecta > Coleoptera > Brentidae > Aspidapion > Aspidapion aeneum. The sequence goes on from OY755047.1 coordinate 15,998,413, forward strand.
GTACCTCGTTGTGTGGGGGAGAAGTAGTGCTTTTCTATAAATTAAAAAAAAAACTAAAACATTTTCGGAAAATAAGAATAAACACGCCATTTTGAAGAAACAAATATGATTCTATCCGCCATCTTAAACTTTGAGATCGCGATAAACTTTGATCATGATCTTTAAAAAGCAATCAATTTTCACCAGGATGTTTTTTATTTCATTAAAATCGGTTCAGTAGTAATGAATTTATAAGGAAATAAATGCAGACAAGATTGGCACGGCAATCGTATAATATGCAAGACAATGGTTGAAACAAAAATATTTTTTTTTAGAACCACTGAACCGATTTTGCTTATTCGTATCTTTTTGTGCGTGACAGGAACGCAGCTCCTTTACCAGTTAAAAAAAATTATTAAAACATGTGCGCAACACAAGAATAAACGAGCATCTTTGAAGGGTATAATTTAATTTCGTCCGCCATCTTGGATTTTAATGTAACGGACAAAAAAATATTTTTAGACAAAAGTTTGATTAATTGTCTGCCTAGTGCAGTTTGTCCCATTAAAATCGATTATATAGTTCAAAAGTTATAATAAAAAAAATAATTGTCCGGTTTTTTTGCCCACTCGGTATTTTATGAAAAGAGCACAAAATACGGCATTATAAGGTCTAGCCCCCCCCCCAAGAAATATTACTGGGTGCGCTACTGATTAAACACACTCGTATTATTTATGCAACATAATAGCAGTGGCGCACCTAGAAATATGTCTTGGGGGGGCCAAGACCCCATGATGTTGTAATTTAATTTTTTATTCATAGCCCTTCCCCTGAGTGCGCCCATGATAATGAAATCATGACAAAATTTTATTTTTAAATCATGTAATTAAAATATTAATATTTGTTAAAATTTTGAGAATTTTTTAAAATTTAAAAGTTTAATATAGAAATTAACATGTTTGAGAGTTTAAAAGTTTCAGAATTTTGGAGATGTACCCGATCAATAGAACAAGCGGGCTTCAGAAAAGGTTTCAGTACAGTTGACCACCTATTAACCATGAAAACCCTAATAGAACGAGCCAACGAATACAACATTCCCCTATATATTGCGTTTATAGACTTTGAAAAAGCTTTCGATAGCATTGAGCACTGGGCAGTAAAAGCATCTTTAATTAATAACCGAATTAGATCACAGATACACAGACTTAATAGCCAATATATATAGGGAAGCAACAACATCTATCAAAATCCACGAAGGAACCCAGCCAATCTGCATAAAAATAGGTGTCAGCCAGAGTGACACAATATCCCCTAAACTATTTAACCAATATATTATTTAAAATATTTTAAAAATGTAAATTTTTTTTCCTAGTTTTATTCAATTTGTTTACAGGTTTATAATTATTTTTTTGTAAGGTTATGTGGTCACAACGTATAAGATTGGTTCGTTGTGAGTAGGTGATTCGCACATTTTTGGATGCGTTCACCATTCAAACATAAACAGATTAGAAAAATGTGATAATTTCATCAATAGTGATATTGTAATTGTCTGTGATAATTAGACTAGGTACATATATGTAGTTGATGTGTGTGTAAGCATGTTTGTCTGATTGTGAGTAATATTGGTTTTTAAATTTTATTGTTCTTATTTGTTAATCATGCAAAAGTCTTTTATTAGGTTTTTTATTTTGTGTTTTATCTATTTCAAAAAATTATTGTTGTCTAATGGGATGTGCTGTCGTGAGATACATTTACGTCTTTTACTTAATTTTTAATGTACAAAGTTTTAATTTTTATTTCTGTCTTTTATAACATTCTGATCAAATTTGAATGGTTATAATGTTTATGTTTAAATGGTGAACGCATCCAACAATGTGCAAATCACCTACTCACAACCTTACAAAAAATAATTATAAACCTGTAAACAAATTGAATAAAACTAGGAAAAAAAATGTACATTTTTAAAATATTTTAAATAATATAATTGGTTGTTGTTTAATATAAAAAAATACTCTGCCAATCTATGGGCACCTAAGCTCACACTAGGTACTATAGTTATAGTGTGAGCTAATATAATCAAAAACTGAAATATATTTTATTCAACTCCAGACTCAATTACCTTTCGTTTGATACCACACAAGCCATGTTTTGACTTAAACTCAAATTTTTTTAATCTACCCCACTCTTTAAAAAAAACTAAAATGTATTTTGTTTAACTCCAGACTCAATTACCTTTCGTTTGATATCACACATGCCATATTTTCACTTAAACTCTAATTTTTGACATCTACCCCCACCTTTTTTTTTAAAATAAACTAAAATTCATTTTTTTTAACTTCAGACTTAATTACCTTTCGTTTGATATCACACACGCCATATTTTCACATAAACTCTAATTTTTGGAATCTACCCCCACCCTTTTATTTGGCTTGCGTTCGGTGGATTTTGTTCATTTTTAAATGGGACCATCACGGCCCAAGACCCAACTTAGGTACCAAATTTCATTAAAATCGGACAAGCGGTTTTTGAGTTATGCGGGTTGGTCGTTACAGACAGACATACAGACAGACAGACATACAGACAGACAGACAGACAGACAGACAGACAGACAGCAAAACAAAAAAGTTTCAAAATCATCTGAAACGCAAAGATATATAAAAATTTTTGAAATCGGAGCAACTTTTTTTTTCTCGAAAAAATTAGGATCACCATAGCTCACACTACTTATAGTAGTAGTGTGAGCTAATAATAATAATATATATATATATATATATATATATATATATATATATATATATATATATATATATATACCTGGGACAAATTATTAAACTAAAAAAGGAAAACTAAACGACTGAAATCAAGAGAGTAAGATTGGTCTGGGCAGCATTCGGTAAATTAAGCTACATATTAAAAAATAAAAAGTGTATTGTAACCTGGAGACCTTGGCAGAATAAAAGAAGTAGGGGAAGATCCCAAATGAGATGCCCGGACAATTTGAAGAGACATGCAGGAGCTAGATGGATGAACACGGCGACAGACAGAGAAGAATGGAAGATATTGGGGAAAGCCTATGTCCAAAAATGGATCGAAGAAGGCTAGATGGATGGATAGATAGACCCATAAATAAATTTTGGAAACTATTATATGTGCGTGATTTTAGCAAAACTATTCGTGTTTGATGATTTTGCCTGTTTATATTTATTAGCCTTAAACAAACTTGATAATTCGTGACGCGAATGTGTAGGCCATTTTAGCGCAGTTAGAGCAAATAGAAAAGGCAAATCCCAACTAAACAATTCGAAAAATCGATGATTATCAATGGGGAAAAAAATTAAAATACTTTTAAAATTCAAAAAAAAAATTATTATAAAAATTATTTGGTCTTTTGACTAATTCAGATTTCTTTGCAATCTGATTTACTAAATATTCGAAAAATCTTTTTTCATAAAATAAAATTTTATCAAAAAAATCAAACAAGTTTCGTGGCTAATCGGGTAAAAAGGAGTTTTTGTTTCTCTCTTATTTTTCCGTGGGTTGCTTAAAAGCTTAACCTCACGGGGGTCCAAGATCTAATGGACACCTAATAAGTGCTGACAGTTAACTGTTTCGTCCTTATGGGACTCCTCAGAACACTGCTTGGTCAATGTGACACTCTTGCGAAGTTAATTAGACGGTTTTGGCTATAATCCTACGTAAATAGTGAGAAAACCCTCGCAAGAAGCGCCATCTAACGAGATACGAGAGAAACGAGAACAAGAGCAGGCGAAAATAAACTGCTATACATATTGATCAATGAAAAGATCGATTACAAATAAAAAGAAACAAATTAGTCCGTGACCTACGACAGCTCTTCTGCCTTTCAGGCCAGATCAACGCTTATTGCGTTTTTACACGCCATCAAGACACGTGAGCGTCAATCAGCGGAATTTTAACAAGTTTCGTGGCTAATCGGGTAAAAAAAAGTTTTTGTTTCTCTCATATTTTTCCATGGGTAGCTTGAAAGCTTAACCTCACGGGGGTCCAAGATCTAATGGACACCTAATAAGTGCTGACAGTTAAATGTCGCCTATAGCTCGCGACTCAAAAATTTTATTTTACTTGTTTATTTAATCATTTTTGTTTGGTCTCTTGGCTATTACTATTTTCTTCGCAATATCCAATTTTCAAATTGAAAAGGTTTAAAAAAAAACTAAAATTCTAAAGTTTTGAAAAATTTCACCAAATAATTTAAAAAAATATATTACAAGAATTTCACAATTTCAACACCATCAGCTAGCGGCGCAAAATTTCAATATCTATTTTCAATATAATCAAAAAAATTTAAAATTTTTCAACAATTTTCAAAATTCCAAAAATCTAACAAAATATTCATGAAATCAAATTTTGTCACTCAAAATTGAACATTAAACATTTTTTATTTGGTCTTTTGACTATTTCTTATTACTTGGGAATATCTGATTTTCAAAATATTGAAAAAAATTTTAAAATTCTACAAATTTTCCAACAATTTTCAAAATTCTAGAAATCTTTTTTATAAAAAATAATTTTATCGTCTACAGCTCGCGACTTAAAACTTCTTTTCACTTGTTTGTTTAAACATTTGTTGTTTGGTCTTTTGACTATTTCTTGGCAATATCTAATTTAAAAAAAAAAGTAAAATATTATCTTAAACTCAAATTTTATCACAAAATGTAGAATTTTGTCACTTTCGGCTCGCGGCTCAAAATTCATCTTCGCGTGTTTATTTGTTAAACATTTTTGTTTGGTCTTTTGACTGTTTCCTCGCAATATCCCTTTCAATTAAAAAAAAGTTTTATTTACAAAAAGGGGTAGGTAGCACTTCAACATATTTACAAAACTTTAAGAAAAAAACATAATTTTAAACATTTTGAAAAATTTTACAAAATATTATCACAAAACGCAGAATCCTGGCACCTTCGGCTCGCGGCTCAAAATTCATCTTCGCGTGTTTATTTGTTAAACATTTTTGTTTGGTCTTTTGACTGTTTCCTCGCAATATCCCTTTCAATAAAAAAAAAAGATTTATTTGTAAAAAAGGGGTAGGAGTGGGTGGTGGGACGGGGATTATTTAGAACATCAAGGGGTTGATTTTCAAATTTCCAGCCCACTCGACGCTTCGTTCGGCTCAGTTAAAATTCGATCAAAACGTGCCCGAGAGGTTGTCGGGGTGGCTTTCCGCTATTTACAGTCGATGTTTTGATAAAATTTTCGCGGTCTAACCCCTTTCAACCCTCTCGATCCGGTCTTTCGCCTTCGTAGGGGAGGGCGGGACAAGATGCCCCGCAGCCCACGAGAAAGACCGGCCCGGGAGCGGAAATACCACGTGACCGTAGGAGGCTCACAAAAAACGCCTCACGGCCCGCTGTCATTATAAAATATGTGTGTTTTTAGTTTTGGTATGTTTGTTTACGTCGATTTTTTTTTTAATTCGGGCACGAATTTTATGTGAATTTTATCAAAGTTTTTAGAATAACGCAGCCCACGGAAAAGACTGTAGTAGGCTGCGTTAAAATAATTAATGGCTACTGAGTAAATTATAAAGAAAATACCTATAAGATAAACAATGCTGCGAACGTTTAATTAGTGTTGTTCCTTGTCGGTCCAACTACAAAACTGAAACCTAATATGTTGCAAACGGGAAAAAAGTGGTAAAAGATAAGATCTTGGATAAGATTGATCAAGTAATAGACATCCTTAGTGACATTTTCGATAGTGAGAGTGAAAAATGTGTTCAGTTGTCATTTCTTATTGAACAATTAGGTCTCTTAAAAAGGTAACCTGAGAATCGAAGATATAGTGGATACACTTTAATGTTGGCTTCATCTTTGTTTATCCAGTCATCCTGTGCATACACTTCAATTTACAATTCTAAAGTAATATGTCTTCCGCACCCTCGCAATATTAAAAAACTGATTTGTAAAATATTGTTAACAGATAGTAATCTCTCTGGTAGTGTGAAATATTTAAAAAGTAAGATACAGCTTTTAAAAGATCATGAGTTAACTTACACTTTAATGAAATATATATTAAACTTTGTGCTGGGTAATTTTTCAAACAATTATTGACGACAACTACATTCAGTTCATTGAATGTGAAAACCATCTCACTTATTCACAAAATTACTTGTTTCTTTTTAATAAATTATTGTGAAATGTTTTATATTGAAAATTTTTCTTCAGAAAACTCTAGCGAGTGTTTTTGTGGAGAAAAACTATTGTCAAAGCTTGAAAAAATTAGTTTAAGGGCACGTAAAGGTTTTTAAAATAATTTTATTAAAAAGCACAATGATTTAGTGTCTGCTAATAAACCTTTGAATAAGAACTCATACAAAGATGATGACACTCAAAGAAAAATTTAAAAACTAAAAACTTAGGTTTGATATGTCTAATTTTGAAAGACTTTTATAGATTTGAAGTTACTAACGATATTATGTACCTAATATATGTACCTGAAGATATTAGAGTGCAAATTTTGTATAATTTTTTATTTTATAGATTCTTTTTATCCATAATAAACACATATATCAGCAAAATATTTTGTAAAATTTTTGCCTATAAAAGAAAAAAATAAGAATCCTGGGACTCCTAAGATCACGTGACCGCCGACTTGCTTATAACGCGCCATGGCCGGTCTTTATCGTTGGCTGCGAGATGCCCATACAGCACAAGTACGTACTATGTTCACATATCGCTGCTTTTCAGAAGGACTGTCACAAGTCAAAATATGCAAATTTATATGAGAGGCGCTCAAACATTTTAAAAATTAAACCTTACAATGATCTGGCCTATATTCTAGAAACGAAAAAGTATCTATTTTCTTATGAATTACAACTATATAGTAAGTTGAGTCGAAAAAAAAAATTTTGATATTGATTTTGTCATAGTTCTAAAAATATGTAAAATCCGCCAAGAAAATAAATGATTTTTTGTTTTCATAAAAAATAATAAATTTGGCCGCGCCCCCCACCCCCCAAATATTTCAAAATTTTAAATTTAAAGTAAGGGGCTGTAATAGTTATAAAATGTATCTTATGTGTCTAAGGAACACAAACACTAAAAAAATCACAATTATTATAATATTTGACCGCGCCCCTGAGCACTTTCCCCTAAATACGTATACAGTTTTTCGCTTGGAAAAGAGATGCTATAATATAATCATTATTAATGGATATAAAAAATTTATTCATTGCTTTTTCAACCCAGGACTAACCGCGTGGAGGTAACTGTATACAGTGGCGTGTCCCGCACCCCCCCCCCCCCCGAAGATAACATTTTGTTAGATATTTTCCACATATTTTATGAATACAATCATAAAATAGCATAAAATACGGCGTCATGAGGTCTCGGGCCCCCCCGAGACTTTCTCGGCCCCCCCGAAACTTTTTTCTATATACGCCACTGACTGTATTTATGTCGAGTCCCACCCCACCTCCTCCCTTCTTCCCTGCCCTGCATACTCTTCTATCTATCTATCTATCTATTTAGCCTTCTTCGATCCATCTTTGGATATAGGCCTCCCCCAATATCTTCCACTCTTCCCTGTCTGTCGCCGTGTTTATCCATCTAGCTCCCGCATGTTTTTTCAAATTGTCCGCCCATCTCATTTGTGGCCTTCCCCTACTTCTTTTATTTTCCCATCGATCGTCTTTCTGTCTGATATTATGACCGACAAATTTCCATTTTAATTTTGCTAATTCTGACATCCCTTACTTTTGTTTTATTTCTGATCCATTTATTCCTTTTTCTATCTGTTAGCTTTACATGTAACATTTGTCTTTCCATTGGTCTTTGGGCTTTTGTTACTTTATTCATGTTTAATTTTTTAAGTGTCCAGGTCTGGGATCCATAGGCGAGTACAGGAAGAATACATTGGTTATACACTTTTATTTTGAGGTACTGAGGATATTTTTTTATTTTTAATATGTAGCTTAATTTACCGAATGCTGCCCAGGCCAATCTTACTCGTCTCTTGATTTCAGCCGTTTGGTTTTCCTTTTTTAGTTTAATAATTTATCCTAGGTATATATATTCCTCTACTTAGTATAGGAATATATATTTTATTATATTATAAACATTTCAAAATATTTTTCTTTTTGAATGTACTAAAAGCTTCGGGTGTTAATCTTGCCCCACCCACCCCTAACGCAAACAACACCCCTTTGTCGTTCGTTGATGACCTTTTTTAAATTAAAAAATCATTATAAAATCAGATCCCCTCATTGTACTGCGTTACGCCTTGCAAAAACACTTCAGATGACAATTGGCAGATTGAGGTTTTAAAAATAAGAAATCAATCATGGCGGCAGCTCTTTAGGCTTTTGTTTTCATATATTTTTTCTCTTTCACATACAAGTTTAATTTAACACAAAATTTTCAGAAGTAGACCTAATAGAATCGTAGATTACCGAAATCATCTTAATGGTCCTAGGTTATTTCAGAAACCTAACCAGGCGTGCTATAGCTGTGTCCTAGGTTATTGGATCAACCTAACCGGTACATAAAGGAGTCATAAATTACCTAGACAGACCTAATCGGATACAAACAAACCTAATAGATAACCGAAATCATCTAACCGATCCTATGTTATTCGACAAACCTAACCCGGCCCGCTATTGCTGGGTCCTAGGTTATTAGATAAACTTAACCGGGTCCTAAATAGACCCATCGGCTTATGACCTGCACAGACCTAGGTAATCGAGTCCTAAATTACCGAGACAGACCTAACCAGATACAAATCTTACCGAGATTTACCTAACTAGGTCCTGAGGAGGTAAAACTATATATACAGACCGAATAAGGTCCGATTTAAAAATTCTAAAATATCTGAAACGATCTAACCCTACTCTAGATTATCAAAGTCGACCTACCTAGTCCCAGATTACCGCACGAGAATTAACTCAGTCCTAGATAACCAAAATCGATTAAACCCGGTCCTTTACCGAAACAGACCTTATTATAGGTATGGAGAATACCGAAGTACACCAAACCAGGATCTCCATTACCGAAAGCGACCAAAACGAATCCTAGATGACCGTAAGAGACCAAACCGAGAGAAGAATGTATAATTTATTTGGCCGAGTCAAGCCGAATTATAGGTTACCGAAATTGATCTAATTAGGTCCTAGATTACCGAAACTATTGAATTTTCTTAATTTTGTATGCCAAAAATTGTTCGGCATAAGTCATTTTGTTTTTTTTTTTAAGGTTGATAATCCCACAGCTTTTTAATATTTTGTTTTCATATATTTTTTCTCCTTCAAACTTTTATGTTTAATTTAACACAAAATTTGCAGAAGCAGACCTAATAAGAATCTCAGATTACCGAAATCATCTTACCAGTCCTAGCTTATTTGACAAACCTAAGCAGGCGCGCAATAGCTGGGTCCTATAGGTTATTGGATTAACCTAACCGGTACCTAATCGAGTTATAAATTACCGAAACAGACCTAATCGGATACAAACAGAACTAATACAATCCTTGATTACCGAAATCATCTAACCGATCCTATGTTATTCGACAAACCTAACCAGGCCTGCTATTGCTTGGTCCTAGGTTATTAGATAAACCTAACCGGGTCCTAAATTACAGAAATAAGCCCAATCGGCTTATGACCTACACAGACCTAGGCAATCGAGTCCTAAATTACCGGGACAGACCTAACCAGATACAAATCTTACCGAAATTTACCTAACTAGGTCCTGAGGAGGTAAAACTATATATACAGACCGAATAAGATCCGATTTAAAAATTCGAAAATACCGGAAGCGATCTAACCCTACTTTAGATTATCAAAGTCGACCTACCTAGTTCCAGATTATCGCATGAGAATTAACCCAGTCCTAGATAACCGAAATCGAGTAAATCCGGTCCTACATTATCGAAATATGGGTCTGGGGATTACCGAAGTACACCAAACCGGGTTCTACATTACCGGAATCGACCAAAACGAATCCTAAATGACAGTAAGAGACCACGTCGAGTCATTTGGATGAGTCAAGCCGAGTTTTAGGTTATCGGAATTGATCTAACTAGGTCCTAGATTACCGAAACTATTGAATTTTCTTATTTTTGTATGTCAAAAATTGTTCAGCATAAGTTATTTTGTTTTTTTTTAACGCTGATAATATTATAACACATACACTACCTATTAAAAAGATCGCATCGTATAAACACTAAATATTACACCTATTTGGGGGGATAAATCAAGTGACCCGTGGTTGTAAAGTATGGGAAAACGTCACGTGGATGTAACGGGCGAGTCACAAGGCATTGTCGGCCCAAAAAAGGGTTTTTTTTTTTGAGGGGTAATTTTATTGACATTAGATTATTGAAATAATTAGAGTTTTGAGATATGCTGCATCGGGATTCTCGAAGCCAAAAGTAAGAAGAATAAGGGGAAGGGCCAAGAAAAAAAAAGATCCCACCAGGGGATGAGCATGAAGTTAGCGAAGCACCCATCGCAAATCGAATCGCGACTAGGTGGATAATTTGCCGCTAATTAGTCGTTAATTAGTTGTGGAAAAATTAATTTTGTCGCTCTTATTTTTGACCGCTTTTTGAGTGCTTTGCTAACTTCATATGAAGTTAGCAAAGCACCCTCGTAAAAAATGGCTTTAGACATGACCTATTGAAATCAAATACAGTGGAAAATTTGCCGCTTATTAGTCGTTAATTAGTTGTGGAAAAATTAATTTTGTCGCTCTTTATTTTGACCGTTTTTTTTGGGTGCCTCGCTAAATTCATATGAAGTTAGCAAAGCACCCTCGTAAAAAATGGCTTTAGACATGACCTATCGAAATCAAATATGGTGGATAATTTGCCGCTAATTAATCGTTAATTAGTTGTGGAAAAATTAATTTTGTCGCTCTTTATTTTGACCGTTTTTTTGGGTGCCTCGCTAAATTTATATGAAGTTAGCAAAGCACCCTCGTAAAAAATGGCTTTAGACATGACCTATCGAAATCAAATATGGTGGATAATTTGCCGCTAGCTTCATATGAAGTGGTGAAAATGGCTTTAGACACCGCCTATCAAAATCTAAGATAGTGTATAGTTTGCCTCTTACTAAACTTTATATGAAGTTAGCGAAGCACCAAAAAACCGGTCAAAAATAAGAGCGACAAAATTAATTTTTTCACAACTAATTCACGACTAATTAACGGCAAATTATTCACCTAGTCGCGATTCCATTTGCGATGCGTGCTTCGCTAACTTCATGCTCATCACCACCAGACCAAATAAGTCCCATATCATAATTTTGATGTAAGTAGTTCTTGAGATATCTTAATTTTTTTTAGCTCACACTACTACTATACTATAGTAGTGTGAGCTATGGTGATCCTAATTTTTTTGAGAAAGAAAAAGTTGCTCCGATTTCAAAAATTTTTATATATCTTTGCGTTTCAGATGATTTTGAAACTTTTTTGTTGCGCCGTCTGTCTGACTGTCTGTACCGACCAACGCGCATGACTCAAAAACCGCTTGCCCGATTTTAATGAAATTTGGTACCTAGGTTGGGTCTTGGGTCGAGATGGTCCCATTTAAAAATGAACAAAATCCACTAAACACAAGCCAAATAAAAGGGTGGGGGTAGATTTCCAAAATAAGAGTTTATGTCAAAATATGGCTTGTGTGATATCAAACGAAAGGCAATTGAGTCTGGAGTTAAACAAAATAAATTTTAGTTTAAAAAAAGGGGGGTAGATTAAAAAAATTAGAGTTTAATGAAAATATGGCGTGTGTGATATCAAAGGAAAGGTAATTGAGTCTGGAGTTTAAAAAATATATTTTAATTTAAAAAAAAGGGTGGGGGTAGATTAAAAAAATTAGAGTTTAATGAAAATTTGGCTTGTGTGGTATCAAACGAAAGGTAATTGAGTCTGGAGTTGAATAAAATATATTTAAGTTTTTAGTTATACAGTGAAACCTCTCCTTGCGGACACCTCTATTAAGCGGACACTCCCTTTAGGCGGACAAATTTGTTGGAACCAAGCTTTTGCCTATGTCTTTACATGTAAAATTCCCTCCTATAACCGGACGCGGACAATTTTTTTAATTTTCTTTGGTTAAAAAATTTTGAAACCTCCCTTAACCGGACGCGAACCTCTGAAAACGGGACGGAGCACTGCACGACATGGGCATAAATATTATGTAGTATGTTGGCAACAAGGCACTCTGCAGCCGGGGAATTACCTCTTTCCGTTTTAATGCGGAGACGAAATACATCTGTCGTCTTTACAACATTATTTGATTCAGCGGGACTGCTGTGTTTATTGTTCAGTTGGGTAATAATAGATCTCTTTGAAATGACGCCTAGTAAAAAACTTCTTATTTTATGTGGAAAAATGGAAATTGTTAACGTTTCATGGAAGGAACATCTACCAACACGAAAGATCACCGAAAATTTTAATGTCGGAAAATCTCAGGCAGCGGAAATTGTTAATAAATATATATCAAAATTTCGCAGTTACCTCTCTTAAGCGGACACCTCCAATAAGCGGACAAAATCGACGGAACCGTGAGTGTCCGCTTATGGGAGGTTTCACTGTATTAGATCACACGTACTCTTTTACTATTGTACCTAGTGTGAGCTCAGGTGCACGTATATTGGCAGAGCATTTAGTACATGTTTCAGCCAAATTGGTATTTTTTTAATTTCAAAAGTTAACAACAAAAATACTACTTATCAGAAAAATTTGACATTTGGGATTTTTCATCTTTTTTATGAGTAGAATAAATATACCAAAAATTATCAAAATCGGTGAGATTTTCTGCGAACAAGAAGTTCACCAACAAACAGCACAGATATAAATAGCAAGTTAGCTCCCTACTCACACGCGCGGCTATGGGATGAAAATAAAACCACCAAAAACCTACGAGAACGTCAACGGGGCGAACGGGGGGAAATGATAGATAGAGGGTGGAGTCGACCCTCTGGATTTCCACCAATTGGGACGCTGGAAATAAGATCGACTCTGCGACACAGCCAACTTCGGCAGCAACTTCAGCAGCGATATAGCTACGTAGTCAGCTAACTTGCTGTTGTGTGCAGCTGACATAGCTACCGGTAGGTTAATGGGGATGAAAACGATACCGGGGCTTTCTGAAAAATGACGTAACCAACAGCATCGGGATTGTGTGGCCCTAACTTTGCCTATATCTAGACTTACTATATACAGGATGTCATTTAAGTGATGCACCCAACGACAAGGGACGGTGAGGAAAGTTGACAAAAAGTTGAAATAACTTTGAAAAGTTTTTTTTTGCAAGGTATAAGTTGAGATTTGTAAAAACGTCATTTAGTGATTTTAGGGGTATAAATTTTTTTTATCTATATAGCCAAACCTTGAAAATACATATTTTACAAACCATATTTTACAAACAAAAGCACCGAGTTGGGGTATCGTCGTAGTAGTAATAGTAGAACGAAGAGGATTGCTTGGGATTGGCAAGTAGGTCTCAGCGACGCGGAAGCCAACCCTGAAAATATCTCCCTATTCTAGTCTTCTAGGAGTCTAACCTTCTCATCCTTTGAAATCGCTTCATACTTGTGAAGGTTATAGCTACAACTATTACTAATAAGGAGGGTGTGGAGAAGAAAACAGAAGAAAAGGGAGGGGCTAGTTTCCCCTACCTTTTAAAATGATTTTGGGAAAAAAATCTGAAAGCGTATGCAGAAAGATGTTTTGAAATCGCCCTATATTTGATAAAATTATGATCAAAGGAATTTCATTAAAATCGTCTGAAATTTAGATAACTTGTATGCCTTAAAGCCTACATCATGTGACAAAATGGCGTCTGAAGACCGCCATGTTAATTCCTGTCTAAAAAAATATAGCCTATAGCACCTTCGGGATCAGTAGCAAGTTAACGACACCTTTCTTTATCAAAATCGGTTCAGCCGTTTAGCCTCTAGCGCGACACAAACATACATATTTACATACGTATATCCCAATCAAAAACAGTACCTTTCTTTTCGCCGTGCTGCAGTTGGGTAAAAAGAAACAAAGTCGGATAAATCTGTATAGCTGGCAAGCAGGCAAGGGACAAAATTCAGAGGACAAGGCCGGGAGATAAGTTAATTCAATCTTTAATTGATTTTAGGGTTTCGCCAGGCTTTAACGGGAATGGGACCACAACAAAGTGAATTCGTTAGGTCGTCGTGTTCGCTGTAATGAAAACGCATCATTAAAAAAAGTCAAAAAAGGTTTTAAAATGCCCCAGGTGCTTAAGAAACAAAAGAGGAAGTAATAAGAAACAAAGACGGAGACATCTGTATAGCTGGGAAGCATGCAAGGGATAAAATTCAGGGGTTGAAGTGGCATGAAGGAAGATCTCTCAGATAAGGCAGGGGGATAAGTTAATTGAATCTTTAATTGATTTTGGGGTCTCGCCAGGCTCTGACGAGATGCGACCACAAGGAAGCGAATTCTTTAGGTCGTCGTTTTCGCTGTAATAAAAACGCATCATTAAAAAAAGTCAAAAGAAGTTTCAAAATGCTCCAGGTATTTAAGAAACAAAAGAGGAAGTAATCAGAAAGAAAGACGGAGACATCTGTATAGCTGGCAAGCAGGCAAGGGATAAAATTCAGGGGTTGAAGTGGCATGAAGGTAGAGCTCTCAGACAAGGCCGGGGGATAAGTTAATTGAATCTTTAATTGATTTTGAGATTTCGCCAGGCTTTAACGGGATGCGACCACAAGCAAGCGAATTCTTTAGGTTGTCGTGTTCGCTGTAATGAAAACGCATCATTAAAAAAAGTCAAAAGAAGTTTTAAAATGCTCCAGGTATTTAAGAAACAAAAGAGGAAGTAATAAGAAACAAAGACGGAGACATCTGTATAGCTGGCAAGCAGGCAAGGGATAAAATTCAAGGGTTGAAGTGGCATGAAGGTAGAGCTCTCAGACAAGACCGGGGAATAAGTTAATTGAATATTTAATAGATTATTGGGGTTTTGCCAGGCTTTGACGGGAATGCGATCACAAAGAAGCGAATTCTTTAGATCGTCGTGTTCGCTGTAATAAAAATGCATCACTAAAAAAAGTCAAAAGAAGTTTCGAAATGCCCCAGGTAGGTAAGAAACAAAAGAGGAAGTAATAAGAAACAAAGACGGAGACATCTGTATAGCTGGCAAGCAGGCAAGGGATAAAATTCAGGGGTTGACGTGGCATGAAGGTAGAGCTCTCAAAAAAGACCGGGGGATAAGTTAATTGAATCTTTAATTGATTTTGAGTTTTCGCCAGGGTGTCATGGGATGCGACCACAAGGAAGCGAATTTCTTTGGTCGTCGTGCTCGCTGTAATGAAAACGCATCATTAAAAAAAGTCAAAAGAAGTTTTAAAATGCCCCAGGTATTTAAGAAACAAAAGAGGAAGTAATAAGAAACAAAGACGGAGACATCTATATAGCTGGCAAGCAGGCAAGGGATAAAATTCAGGGGTTGAAGTGGCATGAAGGTAGAGCTCTCAGACAAGACCGGGGAATAAGTTAATTGAATATTTAATAGATTATTGGGGTTTCGCCAGGCTTTGACGGGAATGCGATCACAAAGAAGCGAATTCTTTAGATCGTCGTGTTCGCTGTAATGAAAATGCATCACTAAAAAAAGTCAAAAGAAGTTTCGAAAGGCCCCAGGTAGGTAAGAAACAAAAGAGGAAGTAATAAGAAACAAAGACGGAGACATCTGTATAGCTGGCAAGCAGGCAAGGGATAAAATTCAGAGGTTGACGTGGCATGAAGGTAGAGCTCTCAGAAAAGACCGGGGGATAAGTTAATTGAATCTTTAATTGATTTTGAGTTTTCGCCAGGGTATCATGGGATGCGACCACAAGGAAGCGAATTTCTTTGGTCGTCGTGCTCGCTGTAATGAAAACGCATCATTAAAAAAAGTCAAAAGAAGTTTTAAAATGCCCCAGGTATTTAAGAAACAAAAGAGGAAGTAATAAGAAACAAAGACGGAGACATCTATATAGCTGGCAAGCAGGCAAGGGATAAAATTCAGGGGTTGAAGTGGCATGAAGGTAGAGCTCTCAGACAAGACCGGGGAATAAGTTAATTGAATATTTAATAGATTTTGGGGTTTCGCCAGGCTTTGACGGGAATGCGATCACAAAGAAGCGAATTCTTTAGATCGTCGTGTTCGCTGTAATGAAAACGCATCATTAAAAAAAGTCAAA
The DNA here is from genome assembly GCA_963576565.1 of Aspidapion aeneum. NCBI lineage: Eukaryota > Metazoa > Arthropoda > Insecta > Coleoptera > Brentidae > Aspidapion > Aspidapion aeneum. The sequence continues at coordinate 16,014,590 of OY755047.1, forward strand.
AGAAGTTTCGAAATGCCCCAGGTAGGTAAGAAACAAAAGAGGAAGTAATAAGAAACAAAGACGGAGACATCTGTATAGCTGGCAAGCAGGCAAGGGATAAAATTCAGGGGTTGAAGTGGCATGAAGGTAGAGCTCTCAGACAAGACCGGGGAATAAGTTAATTGAATATTTAATAGATTTTGGGGTTTCGCCAGGCTTTGACGGGAATGCGATCACAAAGAAGCGAATTCTTTAGATCGTCGTGTTCGCTGTAATGAAAACGCATCATTAAAAAAAGTCAAAAGAAGTTTCAAAATGCTCCAGGTATTTAAGAAACAAAATAGGAAGTAATAAGAAACAAAGACGGAGACATCTGTATAGCTGGCAAGCAGGCAAGGAATAAAATTCAGGGGATGAAGTGGTATGAAGGTAGAGCTCTCAGACAAGGCTGGGGGAAGTTAGTTGAATCTTTAATTGATTTTGGGGTTTCGCCAGGCGTTGACGGGAATGCGACCACAAGCAAGCGAATTCTTTTGGTTGTCGTGTTCGCTGTAATGAAAACGCATCATTAAAAAAAGTCAAAAGAAGTTTTAAAATGCCCCAGGTATTTAAGAAACAAAAGAGGAAGTAATAAGAAACAAAGACGGAGACATCTGTATAGCTGGCAAGCAGGCAAGGGATAAAATTCAAGGGTTGAAGTGGCATGAAGGTAGAGCTCTCAGACAAGACCGGGGAATAAGTTAATTGAATATTTAATAGATTATTGGGGTTTTGCCAGGCTTTGACGGGAATGCGATCACAAAGAAGCGAATTCTTTAGATCGTCGTGTTCGCTGTAATAAAAATGCATCACTAAAAAAAGTCAAAAGAAGTTTCGAAATGCCCCAGGTAGGTAAGAAACAAAAGAGTAAGTAATAAGAAACAAAGACGGAGACATCTGTATAGCTGGCAAGCAGGCAAGGGATAAAATTCAGGGGTTGACGTGGCATGAAGGTAGAGCTCTCAAAAAAGACCGGGGGATAAGTTAATTGAATCTTTAATTGATTTTGAGTTTTCGCCAGGGTGTCATGGGATGCGACCACAAGGAAGCGAATTTCTTTGGTCGTCGTGCTCGCTGTAATGAAAACGCATCATTAAAAAAAGTCAAAAGAAGTTTTAAAATGCCCCATGTATTTAAGAAACAAAAGAGGAAGTAATAAGAAACAAAGACGGAGACATCTATATAGCTGGCAAGCAGGCAAGGGATAAAATTCAGGGGTTGAAGTGGCATGAAGGTAGAGCTCTCAGACAAGACCGGGGAATAAGTTAATTGAATATTTAATAGATTTTGGGGTTTCGCCAGGCTTTGACGGGAATGCGATCACAAAGAAGCGAATTCTTTAGATCGTCGTGTTCGCTGTAATGAAAACGCATCATTAAAAAAAGTCAAAAGAAGTTTCGAAATGCCCCAGGTAGGTAAGAAACAAAAGAGGAAGTAATAAGAAACAAAGACGGAGACATCTGTATAGCTGGCAAGCAGGCAAGGGATAAAATTCAGGGGTTGAAGTGGCATGAAGGTTGAGCTCTCAGACAAGGCCGGGGGATAAGTTAATTGAATCTTTAATTGATTTTGGGGTTTCGCCAGGCTTTAACGGAATGCGACCACAAGCAAGCGAATTCTTTAGGTCGGCGTGTTCGCTGTAATGAAATCGCATCATTAAAAAAAGTCAAAAGTAGTTTCAAAATGCTCCAGGTATTTAAGAAACAAAATAGGAAGTAATAAGAAACAAAGACGGAGACATCTGTATAGCTGGCAAGCAGGCAAGGAATAAAATTCAGGGGATGAAGTGGTATGAAGGTAGAGCTCTCAGACAAGGCTGGGGGAAGTTAGTTGAATCTTTAATTGATTTTGGGGTTTCGCCAGGCGTTGACGGGAATGCGACCATAAAGAAGCGAATTATTCAGGTCGTCGTGTTCGCTGTAATGAAAACGCATCATTAAAAAAAGTCAAAAGAAGTTTTGAAATGCCCCAGGTATTTTATAAACAAAAGAGGAAGTAATAAGAAACAAAGACGGAGACGTCTGTATAGCTGGCAAGCAGGCAAGGGATAAATCAGGGGTTAAAGTGGCATGAAGGTAGAGCTCTCAGACAAGACCGGGGAATAAGTTAATTGAATATTTAATTGATTTTGAGATTTGACCAGGCTTTAACGGGATTCAACTAAAAGAAAGCAAATTCGTTAGGTCGTCAAAACAAGTTTCAAAATGCCCCAGGGAGGTAAGAAACAAAAGAGGAAGTAAAAAAAAACAAATACGGAGACATCTGTATAGCTGGCAAGCAGGCAAGGGATAAAATTCGGGGGATGAAGTGGCATGAAGGTAGAGCTCTCAGACAAGGCTGGGGGATAAGTTAATTGAATCTTTAATTGATTTTGGGGTTTCGCCAGGCGTTGACGGGAATGCGACCATAAAGAAGCGAATTATTTAGGTCGTCGTGTTCGCTGTAATGAAAACGCATCATTAAAAAAAGTCAAAAGAAGTTTTAAAATGCCCCAGGTATTTAAGAAATAAAAGAGGAAGTAATAAGAAACAAAGACGGAGACATCTGTATAGCTGGCAAGCAGGCAAGGGATAAAATTCAGGGGTTGAAGTGGCATGAAGGTAAAGCTCTCAGACAAGGCCGAGGGATAAGTTAATTGAATCTTTAATTGATTTTGAGATTTCGCCAGGCTTTAACGGGATGCGACCACAAGCAAGCGAATTCTTTAGGTTGTCGTGTTCGCTGTATTGAAAACGCATCATTAAAAAAAGTCAAAAGAAGTTTTAAAATGCCCCAGGTATTTAAGAAACAAAAGAGGAAGTAATAAGAAACAAAGACGGAGACATCTGTATAGCTGGCAAGCAGGCAAGGGATAAAATTCAGGGGTTGAAGTGGCATGAAGGTAGAGCTCTCAGACAAGGCTGGGGGATAAGTTAATTGAATCTTTAATTGATTTTGGGGTTTCGCCAGGGTTTCATGGGATGTGACCACAAGGAAGCCAATTTCTTTGGTCGTCGTGCTCGCTGTAATGAAAACGCATCATTAAAAAAAGTCAACAGTAGTTTGAAAATGTCCCAGGTAGGTCTGAAAGAAATGAGGAAGTAAAAAGAAACAAAAACGGATACATCTGTATAGCTGGCAAGCAGGCGAGGGATAAAATTCGGGGGATGAAGTGGCATGAAGGTAGAGCTCTCAGACAAGGCTGGGGGATAAGTTAATTGAATCTTTAATTGATTTTGGGGTTTCGCCAGGCGTTGACGGGAATGCGACCATAAAGAAGCGAATTATTTAGGTCGTCGTGTTCGCTGTAATGAAAACGCATCATTAAAAAAAGTCAAAAGAAGTTTTAAAATGCCTCAGGTATTTAAGAAATAAAAGAGGAAGTAATAAGAAACAAAGACGGAGACATCTGTATAGCTGGCAAGCAGGCAAGGGATAAAATTCAGGGGTTGAAGTGGCATGAAGGTAAAGCTCTCAGACAAGGCCGAGGGATAAGTTAATTGAATCTTTAATTGATTTTGAGATTTCGCCAGGCTTTAACGGGATGCGACCACAAGCAAGCGAATTCTTTAGGTTGTCGTGTTCGCTGTATTGAAAACGCATCATTAAAAAAAGTCAAAAGAAGTTTTAAAATGCCCCAGGTATTTAAGAAACAAAAGAGGAAGTAATAAGAAACAAAGACGGAGACATCTGTATAGCTGGCAAGCAGGCAAGGGATAAAATTCAGAGGTTGAAGTGGCATGAAGGTAGAGCTCTCAGACAAGGCTGGGGGATAAGTTAATTGAATCTTTAATTGATTTTGGGGTTTCGCCAGGGTTTCATGGGATGTGACCACAAGGAAGCCAATTTCTTTGGTCGTCGTGCTCGCTGTAATGAAAACGCATCATTAAAAAAAGTCAACAGTAGTTTGAAAATGTCCCAGGTAGGTCTGAAAGAAATGAGGAAGTAAAAAGAAACAAAAACGGAGACATCTGTATAGCTGGCAAGCAGGCAAGGGATAAAATTCGGGGGATGAAGTGGCATGAAAGTAGAGCTCTCAGACAAGGCTGGGGGATAAGTTAATTGAATCTTTAATTGATTTTGGGGTTTCGCCAGGCGTTGACGGGAATGCGACCATAAAGAAGCGAATTATTTAGGTCGTCGTGTTCGCTGTAATGAAAACTCATCATTAAAAAAAGTCAAAAGAAGTTTTAAAATGCCCCAGGTATTTAAGAAACAAAAGAGGAAGTAATAAGAAACAAAGACGGAGACATCTGTATAGCTGGCAAGCAGGCAAGGGATAAAATTCAGGGGTTGAAGTGGCATAAAGGTAGAGCTCTCAGACAAGGCCGGGGGATAAGTTAATTGAATCTTTAATTGATTTTGGGGTTTCGCCAGGCTTTGACGGGAATGCGATTTGTTGCCCGTAAAGGTGAATTGCGTGATCTGTCTATGAATGATTAAATGATTACAAGGGATGAATTTGTAATCAGGGCCTGAGGGTCTATGATGGGTGAGAAATATAACATATGCATTTACCTATTACATATACGTTTAGTCATACAGGGTGTTCAATAAAAAAAGTCCTTTTAAAACATTATTAAATTAAAAGGTATTTTAGGAATATCTTTCAAATTTACATAGTTATATGTAGATATGTCCAGGGTGCCTGAATTCAATGTATATGGGGAAATTTAGGCATTTCTAGGCGAGAGAGAGAATAAAAACTGACCTCCATATGCAAGCCTCGATTTTTTTGAGATATTTTTGCTGAAAATTGCATCTTGATATGGCAAGCCGTTTTTATGCTATACAGGGGGTTTTGAAAAGTCTGCACAGTTAGCGAGGGGTCTATAACTTTTTTATTTGTAAAACTTTTATTTTGGTGTAAATTGCTTTTTTTATAAATAATCCAACTGTCGAATGAAATTCCATCTGTCACGTTTAGTTTTTTAGATATTACATTTCTTTATGGATTGACCCCTCTATTTTTTTGTATTTTTTTATATAGTTTCTTTTTATTTTATATTTTAATTTGTTAATTTCGTTTAAATTATTTTAAAATGATCAAATTAAGACACTAATAAAAATAAAGGGGTAATAAAAAATAAAAAACAATAATAGCATTTAAAAAATTAAATATTAAGAGTGATAAGTAGTCTGTTAAGTAACATTTTACGCTAATTCCAAAAATGGAATAAAAACAGGGCAATTTCAATTAAGAAAATACCAACCTTATGTAATATCTCAAAAACTAAAAGTGACAGATAAAATTCAACTGGAAGTTTGATTCCTTATAAAAAATACTCTGCCAATATATGGGCCCCTAAGCTCACACTAGGTACTATAGTTATAGTTTACGTGTGAGCTAATATAACTAAAAACTGAAATATATTTTATTCAACTCCAGACTAAATTACCTTTTGTTTGATACCACACAAGCCATGTTTTGACTTAAACTCAAATTTATAAAATTTACCCCCACCCTTAAAAAAAGCAAAAACTAAAATGTTAGTTGTTAAACTCCGGACTCAATTACCTTTCGTTTGATATCACACACGCCATATTTTCACTTAAACTCTAATTTTTGAAATATACCCCCACCCTTTTTGTAAAATAAATTAAAATGTATTTTGTTTAACTCCAGACTCAATTACCTTTCGTTTGATATCACACACGCCATATTTTCACATAAACTCTAATTTTTGAAATCTACCCACACCCTTTTATTTGGTTTGTGTTCGGTGGATTTTGTTCATTTTTAAATGGGACCGTCAGACAGACAGACAGACAGACAGACAGACAGACAGACAGACAGACAGACAGACAGACAGACAGACAGACAGACAGACAGACAGACAGACAGACAGACAGACAGACAGACAGACAGACAGACAGACAGACAGACAGACAGACAGACAGACAGACAGACAGACAGACAGACAGACAGACAGACAGACAGACAGACAGACAGACAGACAGACAGACAGACAGACAGACAGACAGACAGACAGACAGACAGACAGACAGACAGACAGACAGACAGACAGACAGACAGACAGACAGACAGACAGACAGACAGACAGACAGACAGACAGACAGACAGACAGACAGACAGACAGACAGACAGACAGACAGACAGACAGACAGACAGACAGACAGACAGACAGACAGACAGACAGACAGACAGACAGACAGACAGACAGACAGACAGACAGACAGACAGACAGACAGACAGACAGACAGACAGACAGACAGACAGACAGACAGACAGACAGACAGACAGACAGACATACAGACAGACATACAGACAAACAGACAGACAGACAGACAGACAGACAGACAGACAGACAGACAGACAGACAGACAGACAGACAGACAGACAGACAGACAGACAGACAGACAGACAGACAGACAGACAGACAGACAGACAGACAGACAGACAGACAGACAGACAGACAGACAGACAGACAGACAGACAGACAGACAGACAGACAGACAGACAGACAGACAGACAGACAGACAGACAGACAGACAGACAGACAGACAGACAGACAGACAGACAGACAGACAGACAGACAGACAGACAGACAGACAGACAGACAGACAGACAGACAGAAGTGGGAGTCAGTTTTTTTCTCTCCTTTAGAAATACTTAAACCCCCCCCCCCAAAAAAAAAACATTGAATTTGGGACACCCTGGACTTTTGGGGTGTTTTCGATACCCTTTCAGGAAGTATAGAGGAGAACTAACCCCCCTTTACGATGCTTCCATTTAATAATTTTTATTAATATGTATACTATCTCAAAAACTAAAAGTGACAGATAAAATTCAACTGGACAGTTAAATTCCTTATAAAAAAAGCTATAACAAACAATTTCCACCAAAAATAAATTTTCGTAAATAAAAAATTAAGGCCCCTTCCAAAATGTAGATTTTTCAAAAACATCCCGAAGTAAATGAGTAACTATATCAAATTTTTCTTTTCACCGTTAACCATTTCTTGACTATCGAGACTAGCAAGGGGGAGTCAGTTTTTTTCTCTCCTTTACAAATACTTGAAACCCTCCAGTGGCGTATATAGAAAAAAGTTTTAGGGGGGGCCCAAGACAGTTTCGGAGGGGGGGCGAGACCCCATGAGGCCATATTTTATGCTATTTTATGTTTGTATTCATGAAATATGTTGAAAATATCTAAAAAAATCTTACCTTCGGGGGGGGGGGGCCCGGGCCCCCTCTTATATACGCCACTGAAACCCCCCCTACCCAAAAAAAAACATTGAATTTGGGACACCCTGGACTTTTGGGGAGTTTTCGATACCCTTTCAGGAAGTATAGAGGAGAACTAACCCCCCTTTACGATGCACCATTTAAAAATTTATATATTAATAATTTATGTATCTATTTTAATTTTTTCATTACCTCCTTCTTTTTAAATAACGTCTTGATTTACTGTTTTAACTAAAAAAGTTTTTATATTAAATATAAACAAATATATAAAAATCCAAAACCACAACAAGGTATGTACGAGGAAATTTATATTAAGTTACCAGGTAATTTTTTTGTATTGTTTGGTAAACAAAATTATTTGTTATTATTGGTGTTGCAAAATTTAAAGAAATATATTTTCGGAAATATTTCCGGAAATATTTCCTAAAACATTGGAAATATATAGAAATATTGGAAATATATGAAATATTAAAAAAGTAAGAAAAAATGGAATATTTATATTCTTCAAACAAATAAACAGAAATAAGGCTAACTTTGTACAACAAAAATCTCATTCTCGACACACTACACTCAATAACATAGTCTTGCCAGTCTACTTTCTCAAAATCTTCAATAGTATCGGAAATAAAAATTGTTCTATAGTAAGTTTAATGCTTGAATGAATGTATAAATGTACGGTAATGGCGGTTAGCATCCTTAAAGGATCTAACCTGGCACCAAGGCCGCCTGTCTGGGCCCGTTGTGCACCACGTACCTACTGTGTTCGAGATCAAAATTTAAATACTATCTAGTATATAGAACACAGTAGACTTCAAATTATATGTTAGGCTAGACACTTAGTCATCATGATATACCACATAATGCCATGGTTGTAGCCTTAGACCACTGATGGGCCATAAACCTTTTGACATAATCAACAGAGTACAGAGAGCCACAATGTGCCCGCAGTAGCTGCTAGCTCCAAATAGGGAGTGCCTATCCTGTCCTATGTGGTCATTTCCTGAATGGCCAGGCCACCGAATCCGAAGATAAGGCCCTTGGGTATCTTCAAGCAAGTTCTAGCCACTTTTTCCGTTCTTTTGCTGCTGTAGGCACATGAATAAATAGCTTTTCAGGTGTTGTTATGCTAGTATTCGAATACTGAGGCACTACACACCACTTATAGGACATTTTTTTACATAAAAAACAGTAAAAACACAGATCAAAAACAAATAAACACTTGAATGCCATGTATCTGTCCGCGAGTTTACTGCGCTGTGACGTCATTACAACGCCATGCTAGAAATGAGCGTTTTAGCGGCAAATTCAAATCGGAAATTAAAAAACTTGATTTTAAATGTAGCCATGATAAAATATACTATTTTAATAATTTTCCGTAACAAATTAGAGACCTGTGTATCATTGTAAAAAAACACTTTTCTAAAATTTGTCAAATACCCTATTACCTATAAAAAATGGACGGAGACAGAAAATAGCCGCTGACTCCAGTGAAGGAGGAGGTGACAAAATGGCACTTTCGTCAAGCTTCTCCCCTCCCTGCACTGGCGCCCCTCACACCCCTCAAACGTCGAAAACCAACCCCCTCGACCGGAGAAGGCCAGAAAGCTCCGAAATTCCTGCTATCAGCAGCATCAGTGTGTCAGTCCGCGCGTTGGATTGATAAACATTAGCAGTGATAAAGGGGTCGCAGAAATAAGGGATAAAATCGCAACAATACGTATTTTGATAAGTTAATAAATATTATTGAAAAAAATTTATAGAAACTAAAATAAACTCATAGTCGCGATACAGCTTTTTTCAGAACTACCTAGGATTTTTTAAGTGATTTTTTTAAATTTTTGCTCAAAAACTGTGACCTAATGTATAAATTTCTCTAAAAAACTGAAAATAAGTTAATAGGTGTGTTTCTCTAAAGTGGTGGTTTTTTGACACAGTGTGTTTTGGACATTTTTCAAAATTGAACTTCCTTCAACCATCTGGGCCAAAATAAGGCCCCAGCAAAGTGTTGCTAGAAGAATGGGCACAGGTATGTGACTGTAACCACAATAATAATTTATTTATTCATGTAACTGTACAGGGTGTCCCGAATTCGTTGTCTTTTGGGAGGTTTCAGGTAATTTCTATTTGTGAACCTCAATTATCAAGAGAGTCTTTTTGATAATTTTGCTTCTTGGTTCATTCAATTTTTATAAAGAATCCAACTGTCAAATTCGATGTCAGCTGTGACTTTTAGTTTTTAAGATATTACATAAAATCAGCAGGTGGTCAATATTGGTCAATATACGTGTTGTATTGATACACATCAGCAGTGATAAAGGCGTTGTAGAAATAAGGGATGAAATCGCAATAATACGTTATATATGTATGTGATAAGTTAATAAATATTATTTAAAAAACTTTAAACTTTATAGAAACTAAAAGAAACTCATAGTCGCGATACAGCTTTTTTCAGAACTATCTAGGATTTTTTAAGTGATTTTTTTGTACTTTTGCTCAAAAGCTGTCAGCTAATGTGTAAATTTCTCTAAAAAAGTAAAAAAAAAAATAGGTGTGTGTCTTTAAAGTGGTGGTTTTTTGACATTTTTCAAAATTGAACTTCCTTCAACCATCTGGGCCAAAATAAGGCCCCAGCAAAGTGTTGCTAGAAGAATGGGCACAGGTATGTGACTGTAACCACAATAATAATTTATTTATTCATGTAACTGTACAGGGTGTCCCGAATTCGTTGTCTTTTTGGAGGTTTCAGGTAATTTCTATTTGTGAACCTCAATTATCAAGAGGTCTTTTTGATAATTTTGCTTCTTGGTTCATTCAACTTTTATAAAGAATCCAACTGTCAAATTTGATGTCAGCTGTCACTTTTAGTTTTTGAGATATTACATAAAATCAGCAGGATCAATTGGTCAATATACGCGTTAGATTAATACACATCAGCAGTGATAAAGGGGTTGCAGAAATAAGGGATGAAATCGCAACAATACGTATTTTGATAAGTTAATAAATATTATTGAAAAACTTTATAGAAACTAAAATAAACTCATAGTCGCGATACAGCTTTTTTCAGAACTACCTAGGATTTTTTAAATGATTTGTTTTTACTTTTGCACAAAAAATGTGAGCTAATGTGTAAATTTCTTTAAAAAACTTTAAAAAAATTAATAGGTGTGTTTCTTTAAAGTGGTGGTTTTTTGACACAGTGTGTTTTAGACATTTTTCAAAATTGAACTTCCTTCAACCATCTGGGCCAAAATAAGGCCCCAGCAAAGTGTTGCTAGAAGAATGGGCACAGGTATGTGACTGTAACCACAATAATAATTTATTTATTCATGTAACTGTACAGGGTCAGCTGTGACTTTTAGTTTTTGAGATATTACATAAAATCAGCAGGATCAATTGTCCAGTCTACGCATGGGATTGATAAACATCAGCAGTAATAAAGGGGTCGCAGAAATAAGGGATGAAATCGAAACAATACGTATTTTGATATGTTAAAAAATATTATTTAAAAATACAAAAAAAACTTTAAATTTAATAGTAAATCACACACTGAGTTAAGGTTCGAAAAAATGTCATTTAGCGAATTTTAGGGTGGGGAATTCAATAAGAAGAAAAGACCAAAATGACCAAACTTCATATTTCAACAACTATACAGTTTATTAACAAAAGCTCCGATTTGCAGTATGGTGAGGCCATAGAGATGCGAAAAAACCAAACACTGATTTAAGATTCGAAAAAACGTCATTTAGCGAATTTTAGGGTAGGGAATTCTATAAGACTAAAATGTCCAAACTTTAAAAATTCATATTTCAAAAACTATACAGTTTATCAACAAAAGCATCGAGTTGCAGTAGGGTGGGGCCATAGTGATGCAAAAAAAACACATCCTGAGTTAAGATTCGGAAAAACGTCATTTAGCAAATTTTAGGGTAGAGAATTCCATAAAATCAAAATGTCCAAACTTTAAAAATTCATAATTCAAAAGCTATCCAGTTTATCAACAAAAGCACCCAGTTGCAGTATGGTGAGGCCATAGTGATGCGAAAAAACACATCCTGAGTTAAGATTCGGAAAAACGTCATTTAGCGAATTTTAGGGTAGGGAATTCCGTAAGACCAAAATGTCCAAACTTGAAAAATTCATATTTCAAAAACTATACAGTTTATCAACAAAAACACCGAGTTGAAGTATGGTGGTATCATAGTGATGCGAAAAAAACACATCCTGAGTTCAGATTCGAAAAAACGTCATTTAGCGAATTTTAGGGTAGGGAATTGTATAAAACAAAAATGTCAAAGCTTTGAAAATTCATATTTCAAAAACTATACAGTTTATCAACAAAAGCACCGAGTTGCAGTATGGTGGGGTCACAGTGATGCGAAAAAACCATACCCTGAGTTAAGATTCGGAGAAACGTCATTTCTCGAATTTTAGGGTAGGGAATCCCATAAGACCAAAATGACTAAACTTTGAAAATTCATATTTCAAAAACTATACAGTTTATCAACAAAAGCACCGAGTAGCAGCATGGTGGGGTCACAGTGATGCGAAAAAAACCACACCCTGAGTTAAGATTCGGAAAACGTCATTTAGCGAATTTTAGGGTAGGGAATCCCATAAGACCAAAATAGCCAAACTTTGAAAATTCATATTTCAAAAACTATACAGTATATCAACAAAAGCACCGAAATGCAATATGGTCGGGCCGTAGAGATGCGAAAAAACCACACCCTGAGTTCAGATTCGAAAAAACGCTATTTAGCGAATTTTAGGGTACCTATAAGACAGAAATGGCGAAATTTTTAAAATTCATATGTTTATAACTATACAGTTTATTAACAAAAGCACCAAGTTGCAGTATGGTGAGGCCATAGAGATGTGAAAAAATCATACACTGAGTGAAGATTCGAAAAAACGTCATTTAGCGAATTTTGAGGGTAAGAAATCCCATAAGACCAAAATAGCCAAACTTTGAAAATTCATATTTCAAAAACTATACAGTATATCAACAAAAGCACCGAAATGCAATATGGTCGGGCCGTAGAGATGCGAAAAAACCACACCCTGAGTTACGATTCGAAAAAACGCGATTTAGCGAATTTTAGGGTAGGGAATCCCATAAGACCGAAATGGCGAAATTTTAAAAATTCATCTTTTTATAACTATACAGTTTATTAACAAAAGCACCGAAATGCAATATGGTCGGGCCATAGAGATGTGAAAAAACCATACACTGAGTGTAGATTCGAAAAAACGTCATTTAGCGAATTTTTGAGGGTAAGAAATCCCAAAAGACAAAAATGAATGAAGTTTATTAACAAAAACACCGAGTTGCAGTATGGTGGGGGCTATAGTGATGCGAAAACATCACACACTGAGTTAAGATTTAAATAAATTTAGAAAAAAAAAACTTTTTGAAAACAAGCTTTTATAAAATGGACTAAAAAGCATAAAATAATTTTTTGAGTGTTCTGATATTATAATAATAAAAGCGATGGGCGTATTTAATATTAGGTAAATGGTTTGGTGGATCGTCTACAACCGATGATGGGCCGACTCTTCTTTTTCAATGTGACAAAATAAATCGACACACTGCCGGTCGCGGATGATCTGCCTAATGTGAAGCAGGCGTAATAATGTCCATCCATATCACAAAAATGTAAGGATAGCTTGAGTAGGGTTGGGTTGGGTTAAATTGTCTACCCTTACATTTCTCTGCTATAATATAATGAATTTGGATTTTCACTAAACTTCGAGTTAATAAGGCTAAAACAAAAACGGGTAAATTTCCTTTAATACGCCCATCGCTTTTATTATTATGATATCAGAACGCTCAAAAAATTATTTTATGCTTTTTAGTCCATTTTATAAAAGCTTTTGTTTTCAAAAAGTTTTTTTTTCTAAATTTATTTTTTAATTTTTAGGTTTGCCTAAGTTTATGCATTTCTAATTTTGGTCGAGATCGAACAAACTAAAGTCTTACCTCTTCTACCCCCCCCCCCCACTTTTTAGTGGGAGAGCATCAGTTGAAAGTAATCAGAAAAACTCGTTATTGAATCGTCCAGTTTGAATCCACCATATTGAATTTTTGTAATCTGATCAAAAATTCGTAATCCTCATCCTCAAAAACCCCCAGATACCATTTTTGGTGAAAATCCGACAAACTAAAATTTTACCCCCTCTCCGCCCTCCACGTTAGGGGGTTGGTAGACGTATATGGTTGGTAGGCAGTCAGTAATACCACATTATTGGATTGTCATCGGAACTATAACGGTATGTGAAATTTGAAGTTAATCGGATGCGTGGAAGTCAGTGGAAAGTAATCAGAAAAACTTGACATTAAATCGTCCATTTTGAATCCGCCATATTGAATTTTTGTAATCTGATCAAAAATTCGTAATCCTCATCCTCAAAAACCCCTAGATACCAATTTTGGTGGAAATCCAACAAACTAAAATTTTACCCCCTCTCCGCCCTCCAGGTTAGGGGTGAGGTAGGCAGTCAGTGATACCACATTATTGGATTGTCATCGGAACTATAACGGTATGCAAAATTTGAAGTGAATCGAATACGTGGAAGTCAGTTGAAAGTAATCAGAAAAACTTGACATTAAATCCTCCATTTTGAATCCGCCATATTGAATTTTTGTAATCTGATCAAAAATTCGTAATTCTCAGCCTCAAAAACCCCCAGATACCAATTTTGATTGAAATCGGACAAACTAAAGTTTTACCCCCTCTCCACCCCCCACGTTAGGGGGGAGGTAGGTACCCGATGAAACCATATTACTGTATTGTCACCGGAACTAAGACGCTATGCGAAATTTGAAGTCAATCGGATGTTTGGAAGTTCTTCAAAAATGAGTTGCAAGATTTTATTACATACATACATACATACAGGTGAAGTTAAATAAAAGCTTGTAAAAACGTCAATTAGCGAATTTTAGGGTAGGGAATCCCATAAGACCAAAATAGCCAAACTTTGAAAATTTATATTTCAAAAACTATACAGTTTATTAAAAAAAGCACCAAGTTTAAGAATGGTGGGTTTTATATTTATTATAGAATTTTTGTAGGCCTTCTACTTTTTAAAAAAACCGTTTTCGAAATCCCCATGTATTTACTTCTATCTGGGAAACCCAATATAAATATTTTCTAACATTCTCTACACAGTCACAAAGATATTTTTAAAATTGGATAATTTTCTTTTTATTTCCTATTTATTGGGTTTCCAAAAATTAATTATAAATTTTTGTTTAAGGTGATAGACTATTGGACATACCTTGTAAAGTTTGCGGAGACCGGAGTTCTGGAAAACATTATGGCATCTATAGTTGCGACGGTAAGTCCACAAGCTGATCCTGAAACAAACAATAGAATAATAAATTATTATAATATTCATAAATTCGTCGTTCATCCGTTGTACATTGCTGTACCATATCAGTTGTCTTTTAGTAATGACATCCGTTATGCTTCCCTCGATCCCATTTTTATTTTATGATTTGATTTCTTATATGAGCTGTTTTAGATATTCTCATTGATCTTCTTATTGCATCCATTTTGACACTTTCCATTTTTGTTGTTTAAATTTTACATTCTTTTTTATCTCTCTGCTCCCTAAAATACTATTAAAACATCCAATAACCTTTTTAGCTTTTACCATGCTTTTTCCGGTTCTTTACATTCTGTTTCTGTCTTATCAAGTGTGACACCCAAGTTTACATACTCGTTATATGGAGATATTGTTTGTCCATTGTCTAGTTCTAACCCACTTGATTCAGTTCCAATACATAAGTACTGTGTCCTGTCCACGTTAACTGTTAAGTTGTATTCCCATGCTGTGGACTTTACGTTTCCAGTTTTTTAGAGCTACTGCGATATATATTTTAAAAAGAGTTGGAGAGATACAACATTTTTGTCTTAAGCATTTCGTTACCAGGGGTTCTTTTGAAAGATTTGATTGAAATTAGTTTGCTCTAACACTGTCCGTAATTTTTCTACTGGAACAGTATCATATGCTTTTTATAGGTCCACGAAGGAAACATAAGTCTCTATATTTCTAGCATTCCTTTTCTCAATTACTTGTTTAAGACAAAAAACATGATCACTACAAGATCTGCCTGCACGAAATCCACTTTACTCTTTTTCTTCTTGTTCAGGAAAATCATTCTCTATTAGATTTCTAAAAATCCTACAGTAGAATCTCCTTACTGGTACTGGTTACTGAAATTTCTCTGTAAATGTTGCAATCTAGCTTGTTTTCTTTTTTATGTATTGTGGATGTGAATGCAATGAATGTCCGTTTATGCATTGATTGATAATATATGTGAGATTTTCTAGAAGTTTCTCTGATCCATATTTTAGCATTTCAGCGTATATTCCCCCAGGTCCGCTAGCTTTTCCGGATTTAAGCTTTATAATACTATTCTTTACCATTTCTTTTTCGATGATCACTTCTTCCCCATGTACTTCTATGTCTATCCTTGGAGAGGCTGACGTTTTTCGAAAATTTTAATAACTTTTGAAAAATGTTATACCTAGATAGAATTGCTCAAAACATTTTATTAGAAAAGATCATAGCTTGACGCACGCCCTTATGGTATACGACCTGTGTATGAATTCTTGAAATGGCTGAGAGTGAGAATGAGCGAATATAATATAGATGCGAAAATTAAGTGAGATCGCATGAGTAGTTTGACCTTCACCCGATTTTGAGGGAGTACTCCTTCTCACCCAGTCAAGAATTCATATGCAGGTGAAGTTTAGTAAATAATAAATAATTGAGCTGTCACTGTCTTAATGTCGCTGTTTCAAATGTCGCTTTTTTTAATATTGCTCTTTTAATGTCGCTATTTCTATACCATGTCGCTCTTTTGAATTGGAGCCTATTTTATTTATGATCCTTCGCAGGTTGTTCCGGCTTTTTCAAACGCAGCATCCACAGGAATCGGGTGTACACTTGCAAGGCCACAGGTGACTTAAAAGGCAGATGTCCCGTTGACAAAACCCACAGAAACCAGTGCAGGGCCTGCAGGTTGAACAAGTGCTTCCAGGCCAGCATGAATAAAGATGGTAAGTCAACCAACCAAAACATAACCCCTGTTACCATAGAATGATGGTAATAATATTAACATTCTTGACTATCAACTAATCACTAATTATGGGAATAAGTAATTTAATATGAGGGTTGTTATTCAAGTTTTGCATTTATAAAGCTGGAATAAAACAGTGGAAAACTCATTGATTTCGTTGAAGTTAATGGGAAAACTTTTTGTTTCTCGAAGTCACGAAAATAAATGCACTTTTGCAAGCGCCCAAACCAGTTGTCAAAGTGGTAACTCCACTAGTTTGTTGGTACTGTCAAAATTGCATTCTTGAAGGCGTCGACTGCTTGTTCTTGCGACTGAAATCTTTGACAACGTCCATTCTTGATTTCCGAAAAAGTATATAAATCGTTGGGACTTGGGTTGGGAATGTATGGAGGATGATTTAACAATTCGACATTTTGTTGGTTTTTTTGTGCTTTGTCCGAACTTGTATTGTCTTGGTGGAGGATGATTCGTCGTTCGGGCTTCATTTTTTGAAGCTCAGCGATGATTTTCTGCAGTAACAGTCTTTTGGTTTTCCAGAGGAATTGTTGCTACATGACGTTTATTTTCGGGTTCATATGAGTGAACCCACGATTCATTACCACTAAGAATGCTGTACACGTTTTCCGAGTTTCCTGTCTCAAAGCGGTCTAGAGTTTTCTGACATCAATTGACCCTATCTTCTTTCTATTCTTCGGTTAACAGATGCGGTATCCAGCGGGAAACTAATTCTTTTACCTCTAATTCTTCATGCAAATTTTTTTGAATTGAGGTCTTTAAAATCCTCAATAAAGTCGCAATCTTGCGCTATGTCACATGTCGATCTTCCGTGATCAATATGCGCACAGCATCGATGTTTTGAAATCTCCAAGCCTTAATCGCGCGATATGTCACAGATCGATTTTCCGTGATAAGCATAAGTACAGCATCATTGTTTTCCTGGATAACAGCCGTTTTTGGTGCACCTGGCCTTGGATCGTCGCTAAGACTAATCCGTCCACGCTGGAATTCTCCATACCAATGAGAAACTGTTGCATGATGTGGTGCGTCATTACTGAAAACAGAAATCAACTCGGCAAGGCATTCTTGTTGAGATAGTTCCCTTCGAAAGTTGTTAAAATTATACCCCAAAAATGTTCTCGGTTTAATTCCATTTTTCGATTGATTTGTTAAGTTAAAAATTTTGTATAGCTATAAAACTATATGTATTGCACTGATTCTATGTTCCTATATGCAAAATATAAAATCCTACATTTTTGTCTTGTTTCGGGACTTTTTTTTCTGTGTCTGTAGATAGTCTCAAGGCTAGATGAAACAAGGGCTTAAAAAAGACTTTATTTTTAAGAACCGTTCGTGTTTAAGTAACGTGATTAAAAATTTAAAGAATAGGGGGATGGAATTCTTTTAATCCCGGCTTTTTATTTCGAAATGGCCCGTATCCCTTTGTACGAGTTAAACACGGGCGATTTTTTGATCTTTTTTCTTGCATTTTTTAACTCTTCAGTATTTACTAAGTTAAAATCAGTGAAACCTCTCCTTGCGGACATCTCTATTAAGCGGACACTCCACGACAACTAAGCTTTTTCCCATTTCTTTTCATGGAAAATTCACTCCTATAACCAGACACTCTAATAAACGGACGCGGACAATTTTGTTAGGTTAAAAAATTCTAAAACCTCCCTTAACCGGACGCGAATCTCTGACACCGGGACGGAGCGCTGCACAACATGAGCATAAATATTATGTAGTATGTTGGCAACAACGCACTCTGCAGCCAGGGAATTACCCCTTTCCGTTTTAATACGGAGACTTAATACTTCTGTCGTATTTACATTAACATATTTTATTAGGCAGGACTGATGTATTATATTTTTATTGTTCAGTTGGGTAGTAATAGATCTCTTTGAAATGGCGCCTAGTAAAAAATTTCTTAGTTTACGTGAAAACATGGAAGTTGTTAACGTTTCGGAGAACGAACATCTATCAGCACGAAAGGTCGCTGAAAAATATAATATCGAAAAAACACAACCAGCGGAAATTGTTAATAAATATATATTAAAATTTCGCAGTTCTCTCTCATAAGCGGACACCTTTAATAAGCGGACAAAATCGACGAAACCGTGAGTGTCCGCTTACAGGAGGGTTCACTGTAGTTTTAAGATTTATACGAGAGCTGTCTTTTATATTTTGCATAAAGAAACCTAGAGGGCGACACTGATTAATTGTCGTTACTAAAACTTAACCTCAATCTTTACTTAACCCAAAATCAAAGCGTCAGTGCGATACATATAGTTTTATAGCTACAGTGAATTTTTTATGTTAACAAATCAGTCGAAAAATGGAATTAAACCGAGAACATTTTTGGGCTATAATTTTTACAACTTTCGAAGGAAATTATCTCAACAAGAATGCCTTGCCGAATTGATTTCTGTTTTCGGTAATGAAGCACCACATCAGTCGACAATTTCTCGTTGGTATGAAGAATTCAAGCGGGGACGGATTAGCCTTAGCGACGAACCAAGGCCAGGTGCACCAAAAACGGCTGTCACCCAGGAAAACATCGATGCGTTTGCATCAATAAGTGTCGTAATGTGGTATGTGTGTTGTTGCGTGATATAGTGTATGTGCGGTTGATTAAAACAATATAAAAAGCGAATGTACCAGTAGTATTCTACTGCTAGGAGACGCCCTTTTGATTTCAAGATGCTTTTAGGCATGACTTGTCTGTAATTGTTTATTGCAGTCTTAACAGCAATAAGTGTCGTAATGTGGTGTGTGTGTTGTTGCAAGATATGGTGTATGTGTGGTTAGAATCAATAAGTCTCGTAATGTGGTGTGTGTGTTGTTGCGGGATGTAGTGTATGTGTGGTTGACTAAAAAATTATAAAAGGCGAATCTAGCGTCAGTATTTTACTGCTAGGATACGGAGGATCGACATGTGATATATGGCGAGATTGAGGCTTCATTGGAGATTTCAAAGACCTCAGTTACCAATAATAATATAAAACTAATCCTAAACATCCGAAAAATGATTAAAATAATACAACGAAAAATTTATCATATGCTTTTTTGTGGTATTCTAAAAGAAATTAACTTTGGAATAGTTCCAGACAGAAGAAAACAACATTTAATTTGAATTTTGAAAATTGAGATTTTTCACACAGGTTATGGTCAAATTTGAAGTCAAGAGTAGGGAGAGGGGATGATTATATAAATTACGTAGTCTTTATAAGGATACTAATGCAGTTGTGCAGGTCTAAGATACGGTTAGTTCAGATTGCTCATTTTATACATTCTAAATCAAATAACTCCAAAACTAGTTATTCGATATGAAAAATAAAATCAGTTCTAAATAAATAATTAAAAGATGTGTCCAACGAGGTATCACTCGATCCACTTTCCCTATTCAAAATCAAGGTGTGCGACGCGCCCTCGCTAGGGGTTAATAGTTAGAGATTTCGCAAAATCGAGAAAGAGTGTCCCCTCGCAAACAAGATCGACGTTTCTCTGCATTTTTTAAAATTTTTTAAGAAATCCCGGCTGCCGTGCAAAGCAGAAACCTAGTAGGTAAGTCAAAAACTAGTGTTTTGTGAAATAGAGTTTGAAGTTTATTAAATTACATACTAACTATAGTTTATTTAACTACATAACTTCCTTGTTTTTTAAGATAGCCACATTCTAGAAAAACTGGCTGGCGCCGTTTTTTACGGCGATTTCAATGATATAAAAATTACAGTTTCGAGTAAGTCGAGTTTTTTTTTAGGTTTTTGCTTTGCACGGCAGCCGGGTGGAATGTGTTAATAGGAACACCCTGTACAATATTTGGCTTTGAAAATGGTTGTCTATAAATTGTTGTATAGTTTTACTTTAACCACCCTTCAAGGGGTGCACTAAAATTTGAGAATATTTTATACTGAATTTTATGACTGCACGGACTAGATTTTCAAAAATGACATATTGTTACAAAATCGTGAAGCTGCAGACCTAAAAAACAAGTTTTATGTGTAGAGGGGGGCCCGGGCACCTGTGCCCCCTCCCTTCTTGATTCGCCACTGAGTGCAAGTGACTTCGAGAGAAAGAGAGATAGAAAGGGCGAGGGAGAGAGAGAGAGAGCGCGAGAGAAATAAAGAGAGAGAACGAGAGAGAAAGAGAGAGAGAGTCAAAGAGTAAAAAAATTAATTTTAATCGATTTGCTAACTGTTTTTGCTCTTTCATCACTCATGTGATATTAACACTTTGGCTGAAAAATACTGTGGTCTCTCGTCCTAGAGGGTCCATATACGAGGGGATTTGTGTCCATGCGAATGTGGACATGTGTGCGTGACCCCAGTAAGCCCAGGTAATCCCCGGTAATACGACCGTGTCGCGTCACTCTGTCACGCTCCGGGCTTTAGTTGATTATTTTTGATCTAGGCAGGCCGAAGCAGCGGCGAATCGATGGTTTCCATAGAGGAGGGACCAAGGAGGCAGCAAAAACCAATTTTTGTTCTTTGCTGTTTTTGGCGTCAAAAAACGATTTTTGTTCTTTGCTATTAAGAGAGACTTATTGAAAATTCCAAAACAAGGCTAGCAGTAATAAGGCAACTTTATTTAAATAGTGCTAGACCTTAAAGCGGCTGGGACAAATGAGTTTTTGGAACATGCTTTTTATACGGCCGTCCCTTATTTTCAACCCCATTTTTAAATGTTTAGTCATTAGATTGGCGTACGAGGTGGTTTTTTTACCCAACTGCAATACGGCGAAAGGAAGGGTAATGTTTCTCGATTGGGATATGTATGTGTGTGTCACGCTAGAGGCTAAACGGCTGAACCGATTTTGCCAAAAAAGGCTTCGTTGAATTGCTACTGATCCCGAAAGTGCTATAGGCTATATTCTATTAAACAGAAATCAACATGGCGGTCTTCAGACGCCATTTTGTTACATGATGTAGGCTTTAAGGCATAAAAAGTATCTAAATTTCAGTCGATTTTCATGAACTTCCTTTGATCACTCATTGCAAATGTCCTCTAATTTGCTGTACTTACTCTGTAGTCCACCCTATTCAAAAACCATATTCGCATAATTTTTTCAAATATAGGGCGATTTCAAAAATTCTTTCTGCATACACTTTCAGATTTTTTTCCAACAGCATTTTACTAGTTATCGCCCCCCCCCCCCGCCGCTCCCTCTCACCCCCCGCCGTCCTTATTAGAAATAGTTGTATATACAAATTGCGCCGCAGGTGAATTTTGTTAAAAAGTGCGGTTTATGCATTTGCTTGCTTTTTGTACAAAAAATAAAAAATAAGTCTTTTATCTGGAAGGGGGGGGGGGCTCTGGCATGCCTTGAATCCGCCACTGGCGTTGCAGCGAAACATTGTTTTCCCTTTAAACACGATAGTGTTTATTGAGAAAACATTAAACAGCCAAAAAATGGAAATTTAAAATTAAAAAAGCCTCTCTTTGTTAGGTATAGTAGTAGTAGTAGTAGTAGTAGTAGTAGTAGTAGTAGTAGTAGTAGTAGTAGTAGTAGTAGTAGTAGTAGTAGTAGTAGTAGTAGTAGTAGTAGTAGTAGTAGTAGTAGTAGTCGTAGTAGTAGTAGTAGTAGTAGTAGTAGTAGTAGTAGTAGTAGTAGTAGTAGTAGTAGTAGTAGTAGTAGTAATAGTAGTAGTAGTAGTAGTAGTAGTAGTAGTAGTAGTAGTAGTAGTAGTAGTAGGAGTTGTAGTAGTAGTAGTCGTAGTAGTAGTAGTAGTAGTAGTAGTAGTAGTAGTAGTAGTAGTAGTAGTAGTAGTAGTAGTAGTAGTAGTAGTAGTAGTAGTAGTAGTAGTAGTAGTAGTAGTAGTAGTAGTAGCAGTACGAAGGGGGAGGTCTTAGACCTGACAAGTAGGCCTCGACGTGGGCCCTTTTTGTCTACCCCCAGAGCAACTCCCTTTCTTTGAGTTTGATCTCCTCCATCAAATCTTCCCGATTTCAACTTCAATACTTCTCTTCTTACTTCTTTTTAAGTGTCCATGAAGTGCACAGTGTCCTATGAGCACTTTAAGCAGGAGATTCACTTTCCTTTTTTCTGTGCCCAGCAGCCAATTCCTTCTGCTTAACCTAATTTGCTGAGAGTCTCGTTTGCCTACAGGCGTTCGATTTGACCCACGCTTTTTGCAACTCCTTGAGTGTCTTTTTTTAAGGTTCGATCTTATTTGCCCTCTTGCCAGCCCTAGACAGGGTTCAGGGGGCTCTGGTTAATCAGGTTAAAGCCCAACAGGGATTGTAATGCCACAAAAGAAGCATAGCAAACAATTTATGGTAGTAAAAGTAATTTTTCTGTAATAAATAACTGAGTAATTTTTATTTCATAAACGTCGGGTTTTCCTCATGTCGGTCACCCTGTATCTGCTAATGATTTTGATTAACCATGATCTAGGAATCTAGGGCTTATTACTTAACATGAAGTTTTAAACTATTGTTATATCTCTATCTGTTTAGCCTTCTTCGGACCGTCTTTGGACATATCCCGCAATATCTTCCACTCTTCTCCGTCTGTCCCGTGTTCATCCCTCTAGTTCCTACATGTTTCTTCAAACCGTCCGCCCATCTCATATGGTGTCTTCCCCTACTTATTTTATTTTCCCAAGGTCTCCAGTTTACAATACATTTGTTCCATCGATCGTCTTCCTGTCTGATATTATGACTGGCAAATTTCCATTTAAATTTTGCTACCTCTCGCCAGACATCCCTTACTTTTGTTTTATTTCTTATCCATTCATTCTTTTTTCTATCTGTTAGCTTCACATGTAACATTTGTCTTTCTATTGATCTTTGGGTTTTTTTTACCTTATCTTATAAAGAAGTACAAGCTACCAAAAAGATTTTTTTTCAATTCGCTCATAAATTAAAAACACTATTTTATAAACTGTATCCAATCCCCTTTGAGATCTCTGATAGTTAATCAAAAACAAATTGAGACCATCACGCCTCAGCGGAACCGACAAAGGGACTAATCGCCATCGCCAACAAAGGGGGAGCAAAGCAGTATTTTACGTAAACTATTAATCGCGGGGGTGCATGGATTGTAGACGGGTGTCATTATATCCCCAAACACAAGGTTATCGACGGCGCCGTCCAAAAAAAATGGCACCAGGAAGCATTTACAGCCATCCAGTGGCGGATCCAGTCTAATAATGTTTAGTTGTAGTAAAGAAATAGCCAATGTATAAACCTTAACTATTTTTAAAAATTAAATTTTTAAATTTTTTTTCACAAAAATTACTTTATTTTTTTGTTTAAATTTGGCGGATTTAATTTGCTTCTGGTGCTAATACTAATACGACTAAACCTCAGACTTATTAAAAACGGCAAAGATATTTTATTTTTCGGTTTTTGCTACCTCTTTGGCCTCTCCTAGCTACTACCTACAGTATGAATGAATATTTAATTTAAAAATATTTGTGGTACACTCGCCCAATTTTCCTACATTTGTAGAATATAAAGAAACGGTGCATTGTTTAGCAACCCCGCTTGGTTTCAAGTAAGTATCATGAAAGTTTTTAAAGCCCGCTAAAATTTCGGGCTTTCCAGACGAGTGTATAGTTTTTGCAAAGTCAGTTGAACAAAGGTTAAAGCCGACCATCGGCATATCCTTTAAAGAAAGTGACATGGGCGGCGGTAGATATACTCATGAAAATTATTTCATTTAATTATGGCGTAAACTAAAGAAATAAAAATAGATAATAAAACTTTCTATTCCTACACCTACAGAAACGACACTGATTTATTTTCTTACTCTGCATACTGCCGTCTAAAGGGGTCCCGAAAAGCATACCCGAAAGCAATTAAAAGCGCATCTCAAAAAAATCTGCCAATCAGGTGCCGTCTATCCACCTGTGCTGGGTCGGTCAGCAAACAAATACTTTGTGCTCGGACCGCAAAGAGCCGCGCCTTTTCTATGTCGGTAGGGTTGAAATTATACCAGGAAGATTTTATATGAATTTGGATAACTTTTGAAGGGCAGATTGAAGCAAAATTTCATGAAATAGATAGAACCCTTCGGTATTAGGAGCATTTCAGGTGACTTTGCAAAAACTATAAGCAATTTTAGTGTGATATTAAAAAAGTGGGCGATCGTACCCAACTCGTGCAAATTGCCATAAAACCGGTTTTTATTTGAGTTTAAATTGTTACCCTTTTTTTAGTACAATGGAAACTAGCACTTCTCATAGTAGATCTTTAAAAACAATATTTTTCTTTTATTTTAATATGAATTTTAGTTTGATTGGTAAAATGTAAAGAACTCTGTGACCAAAAATGGAAAATAAAATAAATGGATCCATGACGGATCTAATATTTTCCTAGTTAGCATACATCAAGTGAAGCCATGATATATCAGCCTTGAAAACAGTTTTTTGTAAATATCTTAGAAACTAAAGTCCTACGAAGTTTTTGTTGAAGTCATTGAGCGAAATGTATTCTACTATATTCCAAAAACCGCATGTTGATACAATGCTCCATTAAAAAGCATTTTTAATTTTTTTTTATTGTCATTGGCATTAATGGATTTTGACCAAAATCTAATCAGCTCGTTAGAGTGTCAAACAATATTTTACCTAAACATTTTCTGAAAATCGGTTCAGCAGTTTAAGAGTTATAGTGTTCAGAAAGACATCACGACGATATTGCTAAGAGCTCAAATACACCCAAATAACACACTTTTGGCGTTATCTCAAAAAAAAAATTGTCGAAAATAATACGTTCTCTAGCCATTGCTACGCGGGCTAGAAAGGTAAAAATCTGGGTTCATTTTGACATTCGCCGTTGGCGTAAAAACTATTAAGGGGGTGTGAATTGCCCGGGTGTTGTGTTTAGATGATCTGCCACCCTCTTATGAATTTCTATGCACTAGTGCTTTAGTACCCGAGTGCACCGTTGTTTTTTACCTTTCCAAACATTAAAAAAAAATTAATAATCTTAAAAATTCTTAGCTTCTTCAGCTGTATTTGCAATGAGGATGGTATCATCCTCTTATCTCAAATTGTTGATCAAGAGCTTCATAAAACAGCTTTTCTGAATAAAAGAAAAGGAAATGCAATACCTATAAAGTTAAGGATAGGAAATTTCCCACACAGCACAATCACGTGTTTAACACGTAAAAAAGGCGTGAGAAAAAAAAACGTTGATTTTAAAAGCTGCTAGAAAAAAACGTTTATTTCATATATGAAAACAAGCTTAATAGGTCATTCATTAACGTTATAAAAAATAACGTTGCTAAAAACTGCGTTTTAATAACGCCTTTATCGAATTAAAACAGCAATGTTTTTACGTTAGTTTCAAGTGATTTTTATCAATTAGATTCACGCCTTTTCTAAACGAATTTGAGATTTGAAGAAATCTATCAGGCAGTACTTTGGCCTCTAAACTCCAAAAACCTGTTAAGGGACTGATCCCTGATCCACGATCACGACGCATCTGTTATTAACCTGATACAGACATAATAATATTCTGTGAAAGTGTTTACTGTTCATAAATCTTGTTTAGCTTTTCAAAAAAATATAATGTATATAGATAGATAAATAGATATTTTGTCTTGCCTTGAGCGCCTTCTTTAAAATTGTCTTGAAGTGTTGTAGTCTTAAACTAGTGAACTTTTATAACTTCCTTTTGCGTCTCTTTAAGTTAAAAAAATGTTATTAAAAAAACGTGACCAACAGAAAGTCGGTAGGTTTGAGAAGTCTTAATCTAGTGGCGTTTTAGAACATGTTGTGGAGGACTTTCTAAGTGTGCATTTGGTACATGAAAATAACGAGGGTATCTTTAAGCATGAAGATTTAACAAAATAAATATTACATGGTATGAGGTTGTTTTCAAGTAAAAAAAAACTTTTTTATTTTTGTTCACGTGTATTTAATGTATTGTCATTTACCTACTTGTTATAAAAAACCTTTTTCGTCAAGGAGCAACTTTTCAGTCGATTGCAACACGAAAAAGCGACGCCAAAAGTAGCAAAAAGCTTATTGAATTCAATCAGATCGACGGAAAATCTCATAAAGAGGTTTTTCCCGCATTTTCCAAAAGACCTGACGGCAACGAATTAAGTTTTATTAGCTGGGAGAACGTTCAAAAACATAAAATTTAGTTTTTATTCTATCATAGTCCCAGTTGTCATAATTGACAAAAAAGCTTCTTTTTTAAAATCCGGCAACTTAAAATCGCTTCTAGCTACTTATTCAGGGTCATATAGGCCATAACAATACGACATCTGACCGTTTAGAACATCAGTTGGAATCCGAATCGGTGTCCGACTTTTAGAATTTACCTCTCTATATTTACGTGGATAATTCGATTGTTTAAAAATTATAAACTAAAGTAGGGGAACCCGGGGCATAACGGGCATCTTAAGGAAGAATAATTATTTATTACTATGTCGGTTTAGAATTCTCTACCTCCTTCGATCCTGACAATCATCTTCTGCCAGGTTTTTTTTTACTCATTTTTCTTTGGATTGACTGTTGCGATTCTAGTTTAGGACGCCCTCTTTTTCTGCGCCCTATTGGTTGCCATTCTAGGACCTGCTTTGGTACTCTTTCGTCGTCCATCCGTGGTACATGGCAGTACCATATCAGTGGTCTTTTGGTGATAGCATCCGTTATGCTTCCCTCGATTCCCATTCTTTATTTTATGATCTCAATTCTTATGTTCTAGATATTCTCATTGATCTTTTTATTGCATCTATTTCGACACTACATTTTTGTTTTGTATTTTTCTAGTATACGATAAGTCCATATTTCATACAACAGCGTGCTCTTCACCATTGTTACATATATGTTAAATTTTACATTCTTTTTTATCTCTCTGCTTCATAAAATACTGTTAAGACATCCAATCCAGAGGAATGATAATTGAAGCGTTCCTTTTTGATTTCTCCGAAAAAATCTAATTTTCTGCCGAAAATAAAAAGATCTATAACTTAAACCAAACTAAAGTTGACATTATCTGTCACAACTTGTCACCCTCACAAGTAAATTAGATATCCAGGGCCGTCCCTTTCTCTAGAAATTAACCGGTTGTATTCACAAATATTGTGTTATTAAAAATGGAGCACGTTTAAAATTGTAAAATTTTCCGGAGAAGATGTAAATTCGGATTTTCAAAAATATGACTGCAAACTTAAGTTTTATCAATTTTTTGATAAATAGTTAAGACTTGGCTAAATATTATTTATTAGGATATTTTTTTCAATTTGAGTTTTTAATATTTGGTTTGGGACTACACCAGAGGAATGAGGTATTCGCTTTGTAATAAAAAAAATTATAAACTTATTAAACTCAAATGCTCCATAAAGAAAACATTTCGTTTTAAATCTTATAACTAAAACTATGCTTCATTTGCAGTCTGTGTTTGAAAAATATGCATTCCCACTACACAGCACCATTTTTGTAGAATCATCCATTTATTTTTTTTTTTGATAAATTTATGTTGTGGGCGTTGGGTAGAAAAAAAATCCAGGAGCTTCGTTATGCAAGATACAACAATAAAATTTAATGTGGTCATAAACAGATTGCTTGTCTTTAAAATAAAAATTGCTGGATGGGTGTGACATTATAGCATAAATACATGGTCAAAGAATCGAAAAGTGAAGCACTCATAGCTGGCTATGAAAACAATTGCAAATTTAAATTCGCGGACGCGAATTTTCAAGTGCGCATGCGTGTGTTTTGTCATGTAGACACACAGCTGCTGTGTGAGTAAAGGCCATATTGACATTTTGCGGCGTTTTGCGTTTGTCGTGTAAAATTATGTTTTTTTCTGTGAAAAATGGGAAATAACTCACGTAAAACATGTGCGGTTTGTGGAAAAATGTCCAGGAGAAGTACGGGAGTGCCATTCCATAGGTAACTACTTGTATTTTTCTTTATAATTTGTTAATAAAGTTAAGAGTTGTTTATAAATTAAACACTCTTCATGGTGTCCACAATAAGTCTGCACAATTATTTTTAGAAAAACTACAATTTTAATCCACAATTTGATAAATTTTCACCCATTCAACTAGTTTTTAGAAAAAAAATAATAGACATAACCCTTAACTTTTGACAATTGTCAAATAATCTAGTGACATATCGGAGTTTGTTCCAAAACCATCAAAACTAATGCATGCGCAGTAACCGAAATCTTGTCTACCCGAAAAGGGAACATTAAGAATTAAATGCTCCTGGCCTCAAGTATCGCGGGTGAGAATGAATGGGTATGCCCCATATTTATGCTCTAACGAATTTGGTTTAAAGCGACCTTCACATAATCAATAATATTAGCAATATTTCTGTTCTGGTCATTGTCTTTCAAATGGTATAAAAAAGACGCATATATTTTTTTTTGATCCGACTCCTTGATCCCTCACTATCTAACCGATTTCACAGCAAAGTCGAACACGTAAACCTTCTATAGAGCACCATCCTCAAAACGTGTCTAAAGCAAAAGCTGAAAACACTATTTAAAATAAATCAAGTTCTCCAACTCCTAATTTTCGAACGTGACACAACGGGAAAAATTACCTTCCAAAAAATTACCCCTCGTTGATGCTGGCGGCTCTATGGGAAACAGGGCGCAAAAAATACAGATGTTTCGCCTTTTTATTGAGCCAAAAAGAGAGCTCTATTTAAGATAGAGCGCGCGCTCAATTTCAATGGTGGAAACTTACAGAGTCTCGCTCAATATAAAAATTTTAATTTTAGTTCTCTGTATGAGGTACAGTGTCGAGAAAAAAATTATTTGATTTAGAAAGTTACTTGATTTTCGTTTTAGACAATTTTTTAGCATTTTTACTTTTGTCTTTTTTTAGTCTGATAGTCAGAATTTCTTTTTGCTTTGTTGATTTCTTTTTTGCCTCTCGCCCTGGTTCAAAAAATGTTTCTATAAGGATTTCTTGCTCAATTTTATCTTCAAAGTTTCAAGCTTCTAATGTAAGATTGATTAATTGATGTTTTTACAGCAACGTTTTGTTTTGGAGACTATGCCACTTGCTGTGTGTTTTCCTGATTTAGTAGGTTCTATTAGGTTTTTCTGACAGTTTTCCGCCTCGGTTCAGTCTTTCTTCAGGAGGTTTCTTGTTCTGCAGTAGTGCTAGCTTCATTATATAATCTGTAAGCTGGCTCAGCCTCAGGGTTTTACTAATTTTGAGTTTCTCTGATGGGCTGATAGAGCTTTAATTGTTACTTGGCTCTCTGAGAAGATTGTGATATCCTTATTGAGGTAACTTCTTCTCTGACTGCAGACAGATCTCTGTGGAATCTACTTCGGCTTTGAATACTGTGGTGTGTTCCCCCACAGATTCAAACCAGTTTGCACTGTTATTTTATTATTTTTATGTTAATTTTCGCTTTAGACAATTTTTTAGCATTTTTACTTTCGTCTTTTTATAGTCTGACAGTCAGAATTTCTTATTACTTAGTTGATTTCTTTTTTGCCTCTCGTCTTGGTTCACAAAATGTATCTATAAGGATTTTTTGCTCAATTTTATCCTCAAAGTTTGAAGTTTCTAATGTAAAATTTATTAATTTATTTATTTTTACTGCAACGTTGTGTTTTAGACACTCTGCCACTGCATCTGATTAGCATATTATATCTCTTAATGTGTATTTTCCTGATTTAGGAGGTTTTATTAGGTTTTTCTGGTAGTTTTCCGCCTCGGTGGAGACTTTCTCCAGGAGATTTCTTGTTCTGCAGTAGTGCATTTGATTTAGAAAGTTATTTAATTTTCGTTTTAGATAATTTTTAGCATTTTTACTTTCATCTTTTTTTAGTCTGACAGTCAGAATTTCTTTTTGCTTTGTTGATTTCTTTTTTGCCTCTCGCCCTGGTTCACAAAATGTTTCTATAAGGATTTCTTGCTCAATTTTCTTTAAAGTTTTAAGCTTCTAATGTAAGATTGATTAATTGATTTGTTTTTACTGCAACGTTTTGTTTTGGAGACTAAGCCACTGCATCTGATTAGCTTATTATATCTCTTGCTTTCCTGACTTAGGAGATTTTATTCGGTTTTTCTGACAGTTTTCCGCCTCGGTGGAGTCTTTCTCCAAATTTCTTGTTCTGCAGTAGTGCTAGCTTCATTACATAATCTGTAACCAGACTCAGCCTTAGGGTTTTACTAATTTTGAGTTTCTTTGTTGGCCTGATAGAGCTTTAATTGTTGCTTGGCTCTCTGAAAAGATTCTTATATCCTGACTGAGGTAACTTCTTCTCTAACCGCAGACAGATCTCTGCGGAATCGGCTGTGAATACTGTGGTGTGTTCCCCCAGAGATGCAAAACAGTTTGTTCTAAGGGCTAGGCCATCTACTCCTGTCCCTGATCCACTATTTGTCCTAAATCTGTCAGTGTACCATATCAACTCTCCCGCCTGGAATAGGGTTGAAAAGTATAAGATTTAAGTATCATATCTATTTAATAATGTAACAAAATCAATGTTAGAATAAATCCTAGAATCTTGAACATTGAAAGCGATAAATTTTTGATCGACTCTGTACGTTTAATCCACATCCAATGATAGAGACGATGATACAGAGAAACAGAGCTACTATACTTATAAAGCTCTATATACACCTATATAGAGACTTTAAGCATTGAGCTTCATTATTAATGAAGTGGCAAGGTCTGGATGTAATGGATTTATCGAATTCGGTTATTAAGAGCTGACGAAGCTTTCTGGAAAGCCGATAGATTTGTCAAATGGAAGGAGGGCAGGAAAAGATGGAAATTTAGTAAGAAAATATTTAAAATGTACGAATAATTGATCAAAAGGATTTATGGGAGAGTCGCCACAATAAACATTCTCGCATTTGGATTTAAAACCTAATTTCTTCATTGGTGCTTTAGAGTTCAAACAAAATTTTGGACTTCCATTATCTTTATTTATTCTAAACACGACGTTTCGGTTAGTAAGTACCTCTAGCCGTTTTGAAGTGCAGCTTCAATAATCTTTCGTTTTCGCCAATGCGACTTCTTATGCAAGCCTTTAACTTCAGACCATTGAATCATGTGATCATTTGGCCACGCATAATATCCCCTAATAATAATTGGGTACCTTTTTTATGTACTACACCACCTTTTCCAAGCTAAAATTCTATAATGACTGGACTATTTAGCCGCCCCCAAAAATAGTGTTCTTGTGCATCCAGAAGTCGGGGTAGTTACACATTCAAATCTTAAAGTAAAGGCCGTCTTCACAGCTGTTTTCGAATCGCCCTTACTCAAATAACCAATTTTTGCTTGTATTTATTTTTTTAGCTTTACACTTTTAGAAATTACCATTTTAAAAATAGCTAGGAATGCAAACATGTTGCATTTGTGTTTCTCTATATAAGTATGTAATAAAAAACATAACAATAAATTAAAATCCTGAAAAATCACTATTATGTGTATTTTTTTAACCAAACAAACGGACCACAGACCAAAGCTAATTTTTTCCGCAATTATGTGTATTTTTTTAACAAAACATTCAAACGGAATACAGACCTAAGCGAAATTTTTCATGATTGAATTTAACCTAGGAATGCGAATAAATTATATGTGTTGAACGACGCGCCACGAAATCCGGTCAATAACCTCGGCCGGTATTGGGATTCTTATCCAAGCTCTTCTGAAAACGGCAGCGGCCATTTATTAAGTCCCCGACTGTACCTTTACTGTAATCTGAAGAGGGCCTTCTCACTTACATATGATTTACCACACTCAGACGGAATTTGGTAAATGCATTCCTTATTATTTAAGGAATTTTTTGTAGATTTCTGTGGGTTTATTCTTCAATGACTACAAATATTTACGGCTCTTAAATACAAAGTTCTTATAACTCCTTGTTTATGTAGCAACAAAATTATTAGACCTAAAATTTGCTTACTGTCCCATGTGTATAGGTTTTCTATATACATTTGAAAGTTTCTGTCTGTTCGTTTCACAAGAATATCCAAAAAAGGTAAGGCCGAATCTTTTTCAATTTCTATTAAAATAAAGAAAATGGAAGTACGAAGTTTTGTTTCTGCTCAATCATTGTCTACAAGTTTTAAACAAAGAGTCTTTCTAGGGTACTATATGCTCATATTATTTCCCCCCAAGTGAGAGAAAAAAATTGGAGGCATTTACGTTTCTAAGAAGGATTAATATTATTTTAAAGTCTTACAACCTGCAATCAAATTTCAAAGATGAATTCCCAAAATTAGCAATTAAAATTTTACAGAGCAGTGGTTAAACTAAAGCATAAAATCTTCCAAATGACGTCTTAAGGTTAAAATGTCTGCTTTTAGAAATTTCAGGTTTATGAGGGTATGAAAAAGGGGAGAGTTTTAGAAAATTATAAATATAAACTTGTCTGTGATGTACTTCCAGAAGACAACATTTAATTTACAAATCAGTTTCAGTGAGTCATAATTTATTAACTGTTAGGGCGAGCTTAACGGAGCTGACTTAAAACTGATGCAAAAGCTAAGTAAAAATGCTCTAGTAACTGGAGGCGTAGACAAGCTTCCAGACGTGGACCTTGAAATTTGTTTTTAACCAGAAGAAAAGCTTAAAGCTGCCTTCTCAATGTTTGACAAGAGCAAACGCCCATGACTTCAAAACAAATTTGCATTTTCAAACATAATGAATTTATTCCGAAAGACATCCAGTTGTCAACACAACATACTAGACGGGAACATGCCTCCAGTAATATTACTATTTTTATCTTCCTAGCCCGCACAGCAATGGCTAAAACTAAAGAGAATATTATTTTCGGTAATAAGAAAATTGAGATAACGTCAGAGACTGATGAAGTCTGTCCCTGATAACGCCGAAAATATCGTATTGCTTGGAATTGTTAAAGTCTTGACCTATCTATCTTACATGAGGAACAAGAGCTTTATCTTCATGCTCTGATGGAATACCATGAACTCACCGGTCAAGAAAACCTTTCTGAAGTACTGTATTCTTATATTTCCCACCAAGCGAGAGAAAAAATTGGAGGCAATTACTTTTCTAACAAGGATTAATATTATTTTAAAGTCTTACAACCTGCAATCAAATTTCAAAGATGAATTCCCAAAATTAGCAATTCAAATTTTACAGAGCAGTGGTTAAACTAAAGCGTAAAATCTTCCAAACGACGTCTTAATGTTAAAATGTCTGCTTTTAGAAATTTCAGGTTTATGAGGGTATGAAAAAGGGGAGAGTTTTAGAAAATTATAAATATAAACTTGTCTGTGATGTACTTCCAGAAGATAAGATTTAATTTAAAAATCAGTTTCAGTAAATAATAATTTATTAACTGTTAGGGCGAGCTGACTTAAAACTAATGGAAAAGCTAAGTAAGAATGCTCTAGTAACTGGAGGCGTAGATAAGCGTACAGACCTGAACCTTGCAAATTCAGAAGAGAAGCTTAAAGCTGCCTTCTCAATGTTTGGCCAAAGCAACCGCCCATGATTAAAAAAAAAAATATTTTCAGAGCTCCTCGCTGTGATAGATAGCACTTTAACAAAATGCCGACATTAATTTATGCGCAAGCAAAGTCAAACATAACGAATTTATTCCAAAAGACATCCAGTTATCAACACAACATACTAGAAGGGAACATGCCTCCAATAATATTACTAGTTTTGCCTTCCTAGCGCGCGAAGCAATGGCTAAAACTAAAGACAATATTGTTTTTGGTAAAAAGAAAATTGAGAATTGTTGAAGTATTTTCGTATCTTTATTGCATGAGGAACAAGAGCTTTATCTTCATGCTCTGATAGAATGCAATGAACTCGCTGGTCAAGAAAGTCTTTTTAGAGTACTGTATTCTTATATTTTCCCCCAAGTGAGAGAAAAAAATTGGAGGCAGAAGAAAAGATTTAAATTAAAAATCATTTTCAGTTAACAAAAACTGCTCAAAACAAAGATCCCGAGATCCCCAAAAAAAATCTACATTACAACAATTAGGCCGGTACTGACATATGGGTGCGAATCATGGATAGTTACAAGGGCGAATGAAGAACAACTAAAAATATTTGAAAAAATGAGAGTAAAAGAGAGTAAAAGAGAGACCACGAAAAGGTGGATAGACGATGTGGAAGATGCCATCAAGGATATGGGAATAAAAAGGTTGTGAGAATCGTACCAGAGAGGGCAACATAGACGGCTCTGGTTAATCAGGCTAAAACCCACTAGCGGTTATGACAGGTGAAGAAGAAAAAGAAGAAGAAGATACCGGTGAACGTGTTTAAATGATTGCATCAATTTTTCAAAATTATAATAAATTATTGTTTTTATCTTTCTCGTGAAGAAGAGGTGTCAGACAGGGTGACACAATATCCCCTAAACTATTTAAACAGGCCCTAGAACATGTTTCTAAAAACTTAGATTGGGAAGAAATAGACCATAAAGTAAACGGACAATACTTAAATCACCTAAGATACGCTGATGATATCGCCTTAATAACAGATAAGGAAGAACAACTAATAAAAATGCTGAAAGAACAGGATACAGCAGCTAAGAGTATGAACTACACTAAAACTAAAATTATAACAATCACAGATGAAGATATTACGATCAGAATAAACCAAGAGAAAATGGAACAAGTAGAGAAATATATATACCTGGGACAAATTACTAAACTAAAAAAAGGAAACCAAACAGCTGAAATCAAGAGACGAGTAAGATTGGCCTGGGCAGCATTCGGTAAATTAAGCCACATATTAAAAAATAAAAAACATCCATAGTACCTCAAAACGAAAGTGTATAACCAATGTATCCTCCCTGTACTTAACTATGGATCCCAGACTTGGACACTTACAAAATCAAACATAGATAATGTAACAAAAGCCCAAAGATCAATGGAAAGATAAATGTTACATGTAAAGCTAACAGATAGAAAAAGAAATGAATGGATAAGAAATAAAACAAAAGTAAGGGATGTCAGAGGCGAAGTGGCAAAATTAAAATGGAAATTTGCCAGTCATAATATCAAACAGAAAGACGATCGACGGAACAAATGTATTGTAAACTGGAGACCTTGGGAAAAGAAAAGCAGTACGGGAAGACCTCAAATGAGATGGGCGGACGATTTGAAGAAACATGCGGAACACGACGACAGGCAGGGAAGAGTGCAAGATATTGGAGGAGGCCTATGTCCAAAGATAGATCGCAGAAGGCTAAATAGATAGATAGATAGATCTTTTTCAGTGCTAAAAATAAAACTTAAATTATGTAAATTTTTGTAAGAAGAGAAGTGGAGGGCTTAACTCCCCTTTTTGGCACCACGAATTTAACCTCTATAAGCAGAGCTCCAAAGCTGATCGAAAGATACACGCACGTAAATAGGGTGACATTGAGCCTCTCATAGTCAGATTAAGCCTCAATGATACGCTTTATAGAATTTAGAGCGTTACAGGGGGAGACATGAATAAATTCAATAAAATAGCACAGTGTAGATATCTAGGTTGTAAAAATAGTAACGAAAAAACGTTTCCACGCAGAGTTTTTTTATATCAAATTAAAACAAATGGTTTAAAACAAAAAGTGCCTTCCTATGAATTATAAAATTAAGATTTTCCCAAACAAAACCGTTGAAATCTTGAAGAAAACTGAAAAAAAAGTTGTGTGATAAATTTGGCTTGGCCGGAATATGCTGAAATGTAAAGAAATTGTCCCATCTGTAACAGGAAATTGTTTCTGTGTTACAGATAGGGACAATTAATTTTTTCTTTAGAATTTAGTTGGAAAATAGTTGTATTTATAATCTGCCTTGATATTTTTTCTCAATATCTATGTTGGTGAGTTTGTGTGTGCTATAAATTGTGTGCTTTTTAATTTTTGTCCCTTCTGTAACGTTGATGCCCTTCTGTAAATTTGCAAGTCCAGTGTTAATTTAAACTATTTTTTTTTAAATTTTAGTTGATCATAAGATACAACTTAAGTAAAATAATAAATTCATTTTCCAGATAATGTGAGGAATTTATTCATTCGTGAGGAAAAAATATTAGAAATACCTAACCAAAATCTCTAAAAATTAGTTTTTAAGAAATATTTTAATAGTTATTATAAAACAATTAATTGAAACATAAATGAACAGTTAACCTACTAAATGTAACTAATTATGAAATATCGGACGTTTTGCTTAATTAGTATTTTGCAAACATCAAAACCATCCAAACACAATAAAAAGTACAGTAATGGTGAAAAATCGTAAATTATGACGTCGTGGTCATGCGCGTAATGTGGTCTCACAGAAGACATGACATACAATGATAAAAGTTGGGCATCCTTTTATGTCTCATGTTATGTCATGTTATGTTATGCCATGCTATTTTTCTGTATAAACCCAGCTTTAAAAAAAGTTTCATGAACGTTCAAGAGATCGATGATTGCATTTTGCCATAGAAAATCCTGCTGGTTCAAAATCGAAAAACCTACCACATCCCTTTTGTCGACAAAAATCTTGTTATTTCGAATAAATGAAAACTCTTGACCCCTGCGGTCTCTTATTGAAAAGGTGAAATGCGATCTCATACAAATTTCAATCGCTATAAATCGAATATCAAACAGATTGTCAATTTTAGAGTAGTATCTATCAACAATGCTTGTATTATATTGTATTGTTTGGAAAATTGGAAAAATGATTTGTTGTGATATTGATGTCGCCGTCGGCGTCCGGAAGATTCGTTTTTAGAAAATCATGGAGAAATACAGTGAAACCTCTCCTTGCGGACACCTCTATTAAGCGGACACTCCCTTTAGGCGAACAAATTTCTTGGAACCAAGCTTTTCCCTATTTTTTTACATGTAAAATTCACTCCTATAACCGGACACTCTAATAACCGGCGGCGGACAATTTTTTTTTGTTAAAAAATTCTAAAACCTCCCTTAACCGGACGCGAACCTCTGACAACGGGACGGAGCGCTGCCCGACATAGGCATAAATATTGTCTATTGGCAGCAACGCACCCTGCAGCCGAGGCTTTACCTCTTTCTGTATTAATGCGGAGACTAAATAGGGACAATTTGTGTCAGTTAACAGCCGTTACCGTTATTGTTACTAAGGGCAAAAAAGATAGATTTTAGAACATTAAAAATAACAACAGAAACGTTAATTTAGTAGTTTCACACTCACACTTTCACACTTCATCTTCTTGTTTATTTATATTTGTTTATTTAATTTTATTAGATTTATGGCTTTTTACAAACCAAACTAGAATTTTAGTAAAAAAATTCGATTGCATTAAAAAAAAATAATAATAACCTTCAAAAACACCGGTAACAATAAAGGACGGCCACTGTAGATACCGGGCGCCGTTACCTTATATAACAAAAAAGGAGCGACAAGCTGCTAATGCGCAGACTCAGTAATAACAAATTGTAAATTACACGACCCAAAATGTCCCTAATACTTCTTTCGTATTTACAACATATTTTATTCGGCGGGACTTCTGTTTTATTTTTATTGTTCAGTTGGGTAGTAATAGATTTCTTTGAAATTACGCCCAGTAAAAAACTTCTTAGTTTACGTAAAAAAATTAAAGTTGTTAACATTTCTGAGAAGGAAGATCGCTGAAAAATTTAATATCGGAAAAACTCAAGCAGCGGAAATTTTTAATAAATATATATTAAAATTTCGCAGTTCCCTCTCATAAGCGGATACCTCCAATAAGCGGACAAAATCGACGGAACAGTGAGTGTCCGCTTATAGGAGGTTTCACTATATTGGAAAAATGTTGTGGAATGAGACCAATGCAGATATCTTTTAGAAGGGAAAATACTCTGTCAATATATGGGCCCCTAAGCTCACACTAGGTACTATAGTTATAGTGTACGTGTGAGCTAAT
The DNA here is from genome assembly GCA_963576565.1 of Aspidapion aeneum. Taxonomy (NCBI): domain Eukaryota; kingdom Metazoa; phylum Arthropoda; class Insecta; order Coleoptera; family Brentidae; genus Aspidapion; species Aspidapion aeneum. The sequence goes on from OY755047.1 coordinate 16,052,672, forward strand.
ATAACTAAAAACTGAAATATATTTTATTCAACTCCAGACTAAATTACCTTTTGTTTGATACCACACAAGCCATGTTTTGACTTAAACTCAAATTTTTGAAATCTACCCCCACCCTTAAAAAAAAACAAAAACTAAAATGTATTTTGTTAAACTCCGGACTCAAATACCTTTCGTTTGATATCACACACGCCATATTTTCACTTAAACTCTCATTTTTAAAATATACCCCCACCTTTTTTTTTAAATAAATTAAAATGTATTTTGTTTAACTGCAGACTCAATTACCTTTCGTTTGATATCACACACGCCATATTTTCACATAAACTCTAATTTTTGAAATCTACCCCCACCCTTTTATTTGGTTTGTGTTCGGCGGATTTTGTTCATTTTTAAATGGGACCATCTCGACCCAAGACCCAGCCTAGCTACCAAATTTCATTAAAATCGGCTAAGCGGTTTTTGAGTTATGCGCGTTGGTCGTTACAGACAGACATACAGACAGACAGCCATACAGACAGACAGACAGACAGACAGACGGCGCAACAAAAAAGTTTCAAAATCATCTGAAACGCATATATTTTTGAAATCGGAGCAACTTTTTTTTTCTCGAAAAAATTAGGATCACCATAGCTCACACTACTATAGTATAGTATATGTGTGAGCTAAAATTAGTTACAGCATTAAAACAATTGCAAATAAAAGAAAATCGATCGCAGCCAATAGGAGAATAGAACTAGACTGGATCTCAGTTATTAAAATGAAATAGGGAATCCCTATCCATCGTCGTAAATGACAAAAACAAAATCGCCAATAACCGGAGATTATAAAAAAACGTCATTCATCAAAACAAGACAAAAGCAAAATCGAAGTGTAGTATTCTTTTATCAAAATCGGATAAAATCATAAAAGTGGGCCGGGCCTAGCATTAGCAACTGTCTCCTTTCCTTTCATGTATACCGTCTCTCTTCCTCTTATATAAATCGGTCTCAAGGAAGTTTGGCCGGAAATTTAAATCGGGAACAAAAGTATTGTTGTTTTTAGACACAAAAATACATAAAAATGTCTGTTTTTTTCCTTTAATTAGATCCCCTGTTCTTCTTTTGAGAGGTCGAAATCGTGGAAAATTTTATACGCTTATTGGAGGTGTCCGCTTATAAGAGGGAACCTGAAAAATTTTAATATATATTTATTAACAATTTCCGCTGCTTAAGTTTTTCCGATAATAAATTTTTCAGCGATCTTTCGTGCTGATAGATGTTCCTTCTCCGAAATGTTAACAACTTTAATTTGTTTACGTAAACTAAGAAGTTTTTTACTAGGCGCCTTTTAAAAGAGATCTGTTACTATCCAACTGAACAATAAAAATAAAACACAGCAGTCCCACCAAATAAAATATGTTGTAAATACGACAGAAATATTTAGTCCCCGCATTAAAACGGAAAGAAGTAATTCCCCGGCTGCAAAGTGCGTTGTTGCCAACATACTACAAAATATTTATGCCCATGTCGTGCAGCGCTCCGTCCTGTTGTCAGAGGTTCGCGTCCGGTTAAGGGAGATTTCAGAATTATTTAACCAAGAAAAATTGTCCGCGTCCGGTTATTAGAGTGTCCGGTTATAGGAGTGAATTTTACATGTAAAGAAATAGGGAAAAGCTTGGTTCCAACAAATTTGTCCGCCTAAAGGGAGTGTCCCCTTAATAGAGGTGTCCGCAAGGAGAGGTTTCACTGTATAGAACTTTATTTCACCTCCTATTAAGTAGTTCAGACAAAAAATCCCATTTCTGACGGTAGTAACAAATCAAAGTGATGGCATCAGCATCCCCTAAGGCGCCCCAAATTTGCTGTAATTAAATTTAAACGAAAAAGCGATACAAAAAACATCTCACCCTCCTTTTTTCGTATCAAAAAGAAAAGAGAAAAATTGTAGCTGCAAAAAAGGGGCTAGGATGCTTTAACGAAAGATCTTTAGCTAAAAATAAACTCATTCTTCACAAGAGAGAACTAGATTATCGATAACAGAAAACGGAAAATGATAGTGCGGACAAAATTGTAGAGGTGAAGATTGGAAAGTAAAATATATAAAACTATATGAAAAGAAAACGTTGGTGGTAAGGTATGACAGAAGAATATGTATAAAAAGCTTTATCGAACATCAAAAGGCGTTATGTAAGATGTGGTCAACGACTATTAAAAGCAGGAGCTTAAAGGAAAGCCTAAAATAAATGATACTAAACGAGAGTGAAAATTGGAAAGTGAAATATATAAAACTTAGGTACAAATGAAGTTATTTTTTTACACGAGAGAAATGATGGAAAGAAGATATCAGAACTACCAATAAGTGATAAAAAAGAAAATGATAGTGCTTACAAATATACCACTTTGTTTATTATGACATGACAAAATGACAAGTAGACAAATAATGTGAGAAGCCTAGCAGAATTGACTTTATGACTTTAAAGAAAGGATCGAAAGAGTAGCTGAAGATATCAAAAGAAAACGTTGTTGCTAAGGTATGACAGAAGAGATTTTTATATTGGAAATAAGAATAGTTGAGTAATTTAGAACTATTAGTTTGATAAGTTGTTAAAAGAATATGTATAAAAAGCTTTATCGAACATCAAAAGGCGTTATGTAAGATGTGGTCAACGACTATTAAAAGCAGGAGCTTAAAAGAACGCCTAAAATAAATGATACTAAACGAGAGTGAAGATTGGAAAGTGAAATATATAAACTTATAGGTACAAATGAACTTATTTTTTTACACGAGAGAAATGATAGAAAGAAGATATTAGAACTCCCAATAAGTGATAAAAAAGAAACTGATAGTGCTTACAATATACTACTTTGTTTATTATGACATGACGAAATGACAAGTAGACAAATAATGTGAGAAGCTTAGCAGAATTGACTCTATGACTTTAAAGAAAGAATCGAAAGAGTAGCTGAAGATATTAAAAGAAAACGTTGGTGGTAAGGTATGACAGAAGAGACTTGATATTGGAAATAAGAATAGCTGAGTAATTTAGAACTATTAGTTTGAATAAACTGTTAAAAGAATATGTATAAAAAGCTTTATCGAACATCAAAAGGCGTTATGTAAGATGTGGTCAACGACTATTAAAAGCAGGAGCTTAAAAGAAAGCCGCAAATAAATGATACTAAACGAGAGTGAAGATTGGAAAGTGAAATATATAAAACTTAGGTACAAATGAACTTATTTTTTTACACGAGAGAAATGATAGAAAGAAGATATTAGAACTACCAATAAGTGATAAAAAAGAAAATGATAGTGCTTACAATATACAACTTTGTTTATTATGACATGACGAAATGACAAGTAGGCAAATAATGTGAGAAGCATAGCAGAATTGACTTTATGACTTTAAAGAACGGATCGAAAGAGTAGCTGATGATATCAAAAGAAAACGTTGGTGGTAAGGTATGACAGAAGAGACTTGAAATTGGAAATAAGAATAGCTGAGTAATTTAGAACTATTAGTTTGAATAAGTTGGTAAAAGAATATGTATGAAAAGCTTTATCAAGCATCAAAAGGCGATATGTAAGATGTGGTCAATGAGAATTAAAAGCAGGAGCTTAAAAGAAGGTCTAAAATAAATGAATACTACACGAGAGTAAAAAAAAAAGAAGACCATACTACTGAAATCAAGAGAGTAATATTGGCCTGGGCAGCATAAACACAATATTATCAGTACCTCAAAACGTAAGTCTATAACCAATGTACCCTTTCTGTACTGACCTATGGATCCGAGACCTAGACACTTACAAAATCAAACATGGATAAGGTAACAAAAGCCTAAAGATCAATAGAAAGACAAATGTTACCTTTAAAGCTAACAAATAGAAAAATGAATGAATGGATAAAAACTAAAACAAGGTAAGGGATGTCAGAGGAAACCTAGTAAAATTAAAATGGAAATTTGTCGGTCATAATATCAGACAGAAAGACGATCGATGGAACAAATGTAATGTAAACTGGAAACTTTGAGAAAATAAAAGAAGTAGGGGAAGACCCCAAATGAGATGGACTGACGATTTGAAGAAAACGGTAACTAGATCGATGAACACGGCGACAGACAGAGAAGAGTTGAAGATATTGGGGGAAGCCTATGTCCAAAGATGGATCAAATAAGGCTAAATAGACAGATAGATTGAAACGAGAGTAAAGGAAAATGAATATAAAATATATTATTAAAGCTTAATAGATAATAAAATAGAACTGACTCACAACAGTGCAGACTTAAAAAATGCTCGAAAGAGAGAATAAATAAAAGAATTATCAAAAGTAGAAGTGGAAAAAGTATTTGCAAGTAGATTTAGACCAAAATCAAAAGAGCAGGCAAACAAAGAGATAAAGATATCAACAGCAGAAATTTTTAGAAAGAAAGAAATAGAACAAGATAATAAAACCAAAAGTTTGAAATAAGATGCCTCAAGTGGACTTTAAGAATTTAATTTGAATTTACACAACAAAATCAGACAAAAAAATCCAACAAAAAAACAGATACGAGTTTTCGGATAATACAAAATAGGAACACATCTGAGGGGTAATTACCTATAGCCCGCTCTTCATGGGCGCATCCCCCTGGAAAAATTAGTCAGGATACTTGACACACGTGCGAACTCAGTCAGATGGGCGGCATTTTGCTGCTACAGGCTGCGGATCGCAGGAGACAGGAATTATTGCTCTATGCGTATGACAGTTATGTAAAACTAAAGGTGTGTATGTCTAAATCGTTTTAGGTTTTACTTTCTAGATCTTTTTCTCGACATGTTTATCTCCTAGCTTGATTTATGTTGTTGCTTCGATATATATATTAGCTATTAAGTCTGTATATCTGTCATTATTTCGGCTATTAATTAAATATGCTTTTTACTCCTCAGTGCTCAATGCTGTCGAAAGTTTTTTTTTAAGTCTATAAACTGCAATATATTATGGAAGGTTATACTCGTTGGCTTCTTTTATTAGGATTTTCATGGTTAATAGTACTAAAACCTTATCTGAAGCCTGCTTGTTATTTTAATTGATATCCGCCAAATTTTGTTGTTAGTCTAGAGGAGTGGTATAGGTCGATAGTTTTTGGGTCTGCTCTATCGCCATTTTTGTGTAGAATAATGGTTATGGATTATTTCCAGTTGTTTAGGATTATTTTTTCTCTTTACTAAGAAGGATATAAAGGGTATTAACTATAGCTTTATCACCGTACTTTAGCATTTCTGGTGTTACTCCGTTTTTCCCAGGTGATTTGTTATTTTTCATTCCCAGTGCTTTCTTTATTTCCGCTTTGCTTATTTCAGGTTGTAGTTCTAAGTTTATGTTCTTTACTTTTGTTTGGAGTTTCTTCATGGTTTCTCGTGATGGTTCCGTTTTTGTTTGGTATAATTTTGTATGGAATAGCTGTGTGATATTTATAATATCTCCTTTAAAGTTAGTTTCTATGCCGTTCATATTTTTTATTTTAATTATTTCATATCTACCTAGAGTCGGTCTTACAGATTCCATATTTCTGTTATTTTCCTCAACTTTTATTTCTTGGCTCTTTCTTTTATTTTCTTTTGGTATAGTTAGAAAACATTTATTTGCACGAAGCCCCCTCCATAACAAGCCCGATCCTACTTTGAAGTTCAATATTGTTATTTTGTTATTGTCAATTTAAACCAAATTTTAGATCTGTAAGCCTTCGACAATGTTTCATTTCAATGCACGGAACTGTAACATAAACTGGAATGCTAATGACGTGGAAAGAAAATGACCGCTACATGTACTTGACAGTTGGTGGAGGTTAAATGGGTTGGTATTGCCAAAATATCCCCAAATCGGCACCAACCTTTAGAAATTCCCCAAAAGGAAACATGGGACTGTTTAAAAATTATGTAAGAAAGATAGTCAGATTGAGGCGGTAAATCATTCATACAAAAATGTGCCCCTAACTGAATAACAAAATGGCAAACCTGGGAGGTGTTATCGTGTTGGCTGTTTCTTAGCACTTTTGAAGACAACTTTAGTAACTAATATCCACTGTTCATATTTTATCGAATTATATTTTATCGAATATCAAAATCTCGAACTCTTTATAATGAAAATTAAAATTTAAAGTTATTAAAATGTCGAATATCTAAAATATGGAAAATTAAAGTATTTAAAATCAAAATAGCAAAATTACAAAATATTGAAAATCGAAATAATGAAACTACCACAACTACCCAACCAACCTAAATAAATAACATAACCAACCAACCTCACCAGCCAATTTAATCAAATCAACCAAACGAATTTTGAATATATTTAATCAGCTTTTAATTTTGCGATATTTTATTAGATATTTTAGTTTCGAGATTTTGATTATATGAGATTTTTATTATTCAAGATTTTAATTTTCGATAAAATGTATTTTAATATTTTAAATATTACCCAGTTTTAAGAAATGTGTACACTGAAGAGTATACTGCCGTCCTTAGTAAGACCCACCTATCTACGTTTGCACTTATTTCGAGAAAAGCGAGTTTAAAGTTTAAATGCTTGCTAAGGGTACATAGTAATATATTTTTTTTGTTTTTCAAAATAAAATACTTCCGAACAAAAATTTGGGTATTTTTCTTAAACAACAGATGAAAATAACCTTTTTAAAGCCATTTTCGGTCATAACTCATTTTTGATTTTTTTGCAAACAGGTGGGTCTTATTAAGGACGGCAGTATAAGCCTTAGATTTTTATACATATTTTCCACATATTTCAGGAAAAAACACAAAAAATAGCTTAAAATTCGACATCATGAGGCTTCGCCCCCCTCCCCCCAAGAGGCCTCGGGCCCCCAAGACATATTCCTGGGTGCGCCACTGTCAAATGATGGACTACTTTTTTTTCCGGAAACTGTGTTACGAATTGGAATAATCTGGTTGCGAAACAGCTATTTGAAGTGGGAAATTAATGGTATAAGAATTTTTTTTACAGATTTTGTTAGTCAGGATGCTCTATATTATTAATCCGAGTGATGTCACTCGGGCACCCTCAAACATTTTTAAAAATCCAAGATAGCGGCCATTTTAAGGTGAAAAAATTAAATAAAAAAATATCTAAATCAAGCATAGATGTGTGTGGTACAATAGAGAATTATTAAAATAAATCAGGCTATAATAGTGCCAGGCACAATTTTGACACCTTCACATTCTAATATCAGCTGTGATCTTTCAAACCGGAATAACTAGTGCCTTCTTTTATTAATTGAAAATAAACGACGAAAGTTTTAAATTCGACTTTGGTATGTCAATTTTGAAGGATCAACTGTCAGTTTTCAATGTGAATTTGTCAAAATAGTGCCTGGCACAATTATAGCCTGGCTGTATTTCAATAATTCTCTATTATTTCAGTCGACCTTTGGTCGCCAGAATTGAAATTCGACACTATTTTTTCTGGGGGGTACCCCAACGGAGGGAGAATCATTTTATGAAAAAATCGACCTGTTAACATAGGCAAGCGATACACCGATTCTAGGGTATTTGAGTCCGCTGAATTCAGTTAAAAGGAGTAATTTAAAGAAACAGGTGATAGCCGGGAATTTATGGTATTACGGTAGAACTGTTTATGTGGAGACTTAGTGAACAAACTTTAATTAAGTTATTTTTGATTTTGAAAGCTTTGCTTAACCCTATTTCAAAGCTTACCAGTGACTTCTGGCCATCAGCCACCATTTTGAAATATTTAACATGGCGACCGTGGGCAAAAATTTAGAAAAGGAGCACATGCATATGATACCTTACTTATAGGGTTCTTGGGTACGCTGAATTCAAATATTATGTTAAAAAAAGATTCAGGGGTAATCTGGTTTACTGTATAAACAATAAAACTGTTTATATGGAGATTTAACGAACAAACTTTATCAAATATTTTTAGAAAGTTTGACAGCTCTGCTCAACCCTATTATAAAACTAACCAATGACTTTTGGGCATCAGCCATCAGTTTAAAATATTTAAATATTCAAGAGGGTGCCATGAAAAAAATACAAAAGAAAAGCATATGCATGCGATACATCAATTATAGGGTTTTTGGATTCGCTGAATGCAAACCTTTTGTTAAAAGTAGATTTTATATATTCCGGACGAGTGGGGGTATTTTTGGGTTAAACCGTATGCGAAGTCTTAACGAAAATACTTTAATCATGATTTTTCTTACAGATTTTGAGAGCTCTGCTCAACCCCATTAGAAAAGTAGCTAATAACTTTTGGGATTATGGCGACCGTGGGAGAAAATTCAAGAAGAAGCATATGCAGATTACTCCAAAATCTTTTTTTAACAACATATTTGGATTTAGCGAACCCAAAAACTTGCATGTGTATGCTTTCCTTTTGTTTTTTTTTTAATACAGTTGAGCAGAGCGGTCAAAATCTGTAAAAAACCTTTGATGAAATTTGCTCGTTGTCTCCATACAAACAGTTTTACTGTTTACCATATAAATACCCCGCACGCCTTCAGATTACTCCAAAATCTTTTTTTAACATCAAATTTGGATTCAGCGAACCCAAAAACCCTATAACTGATGTATCGCATGTGTATGCTTTCCTTTTGTTTTTTGTTCACGGTCGCCATTTTGAATATTTCAAAATGGTGGCTGATGCACAAAAGTCCTTAGTAAATTTTATAATAGAGTTAAGCAAAGCTGCCAAAATCTGCAAAAAAACTTGATAAAGGTTTGTTAGTTAAGTCTCATAAACATAGACAGTTCTATCCTAATATAATAATCCCCCCCCCCCCATCCGCTTTAAATTACCCGAAATTTTTTTTAACTGCAGATTTGGATTCAGCGGACCCTCTTCTTTATATTAAACCTGATAACTATCACTATATATGTATATGTATATCCCAGTAGCAGTCCAAGAGTGAAGGCTAGGGGGCCAGGCCTCCCTTTTTCCAAAGAATTTTCCAAGAATTATTCTGGTGTATTACACACCGGAAAAAAATTTGATTTTTTCTAATCACATGTTTTAAACATCTAAACTGCCCTAATTTTTGAAAGTCTGGGACCAGTCCTGTATATCCCCTGATAAAAATCCTGACTGACAGAGAGATATTTAATAAAATTTAATTAAAAAAACACAAAACTTGTGTAAACTAATGCCTGATTTACCTTGCAACTTATTACTGATTTACCCAGCAACATAAAGCACAATGGATATATTTGGTGCTTAGTGCATCTTACCATACTAAGCAGGAAGCAAAAAGACAGTCATTATGCAAGAATAAGGTTTGTCCATTGTGCAATATGTTGGGTACAATGATAGCCCTTAATGTACTAAGCACAACAGGGATTCTGCATTAACCCAGCTTCAAAAATAACGCAACTTACCGGTGAAAGGAAAACAACGGCAAATCGATGCGACTGTAAGAAGCAGACCACAACAAAACAGTTAATCATGTATAAAAGGCAATATTTGCTATTTGCTTTGAAAAAAATAACGCACTATTTAACAAATTAAACGAACTCGACCCTGTAGAACTTCGCAAAAATAATCTGGGAACTTTTGTGTTTGTTATCATTTCTGTCAATCTGTGTGCGGCAAGTAAAAAACCAAGTGAAAAATTTGACTTATTTACATGCTGATTTTAAACCAATCTCAAAAGTTTAGAACTTGAATTTTTTACATAAAATATCAAATATTACAAAATGCTATACTACATGGCAAACATGAAAGTAATAAATAATATGGAAAACATATAATTTGTGGGTTATACAGGCAATACTTAAAATTTAAAAAAAAGTTAAGTTGATTTGATTGACGTGACTACGTTCTTTTAACATCCACCATTTAACCAATCTGTCACCTACATCTAGCGGTCATAATTGTTAGATTTTTTGGGGCCAATTAGCATTCCAGTTTATGTTACAGTTCCGTGTTTCAATGTAGGATCAGGCTAATTAATGAGGGAGCTGTGATTTGCATTATAAGATGTCAGCTATCAAAATATGTCAGCAGGATTGGAGATGGACTTCTTAAAGGGGGTCTTGGTTAACATATAGGATGATCATCAACTGGCATCAGAGAAGTGAGTGCGGTGGCGGATAAAATCCCCTCCCAAGCAATTCCATGATTCCACACAAAACATTTCTCCATGTAAAATGCTTTTGGGTTGACTAAAAAACTACTGAAGGGATCGAATAAGTCACACAAAATCTTCGTTAACCTATACCCAAGTTATCTTTAGAAGAATGGCTTTAATATTTAAAGATTGTAGGAGTAGATAGTTTAAGATGAAGATGAAGATGAATAAAATGTGTTTACGAAGAGTTTCTCTATAAAAACACCTTTATTTAAGCCATAGAATCTGGGGGCTCCCGCAAACTTTGCACAGTCGTAGACCTTGATAGATCTAACAATCTCTCCAAGTTTCATGGACTAAATAAAGCAGTAAAGTAGTTACGGAATTTTGAAAAACATCGAATTTGCCACTTACTCATGTATCGATCATCAAAATTCTACTGTTCTTCCAGACATGCTAGAAAGCTGAAATTTCTCTGACTTATAGAACTTATGACCGAACCCTTGGAAAAAGTAAAATTTTTCAATTTACTGCCCTATAATAGAAACACGAATAGGAACTAAGATAGATCCATTGGAAAAAATTAAAAAACCCAAAATTTTAATTTACTTCCCGCCTCTATACATGTAAAGTTATATAAAATAATATTGCCCACTTCCAGAAATGCTAGAAAGCTGAGCTGACCGGACTGGTAGGAACTACGAAAAAATACCAAAGTTAAAAAAAACATTTCCAGACTAGCAAGGACTTTCATTTTGAAATTTGTATTAGAGAACTTGGCTATACTTTTATCTGAATTCTTTTTACGGAATACCATTTTTGTTATATTATTTATTTTAATAATTTACGGAAGATAAGTAACATTACGAAGTATTTTAATATTTAGAAGAAAGGTTTCGATATTATCTTCTTGTGTATTGTCAATATTAGAAATTAGTACAATATTATTATTTAATTCTGATGGTTCTCTTTGAATTGATTTGTAATTGTCAGATGTCAAGCGCGGATTTGAGGGGGGTAATGGGGTAATTACCCCCCCCCCCTAGAAAAAAAATATGCACTTCTCTAATAAAATAAGGGAAAACAGGAGAATTACCCCCCTAAAAAAATAAATATTATTACAAACAAAAATTCGTCGACTATTACCCCCCTCAGATTTTGACCCAGATCCGCGCTTGCCAGATGTGGAATATTTTTAGCGACTTATTAAGCGTGGAATAGCCTTTTAATATCCTGCCTCAAGGGTGAGAAATTCCGAGATCACTTCCTGATGTTGTTTAATAGAATAGCAGGATTTGGTTAATTTATAGCTTAAAGCAAAAGAGGGGGATAGAAATTGAAAAGGGATCATAGAGTTTTATTTTGTGTGTTAACACTGACTATCACGTTGAAGGGCAGTTGGAAAATTTAGGATTGAGTTGCCCAGGAAAATTAAACTTTCCGTGCGCAATTTGAAGTGACGCGACAAGTCCGTATTCCATACAACAGCGTACTTTTCGTCATTGTTTCAAATTTGTTAAATTTTGCATTCATTTTTCTCTCTGCTCCATAAAATACTGTTAAGACATCCAATAACCTTTTTTGCTTTTACTATTCTTTTTTCCAGTTCTTGACAGTCTGTTTCTGTCTTATCAAATGTGACACCCAAGTATACATACTCATTGCATGGAGATATTGTTTGTCCATTGTCTAGTTCTAACTCACTGGATTCGTTTCTGATACATAAGTACTGTGTCTTGTCCAAGTTCACTGTTAATACCCACTTTTGGTATTCTTCAGAAACAGAAAACTGTAGTGTTTATTTGGTAAATCGGTCGTTAAGTTCTATTCTCATGCCATGCACTTTACGTTTTCAGTTTTTTAGAGCTACTGCGATATATATTTTAAAAAGAGTTGGATAGATGCAGCATCCCTGTCTTAAGCCTTTCGTTATCAGGAATCCTTTTGAAAGTTGATTTCCAATTTTAAGTTTAAATTTCGACCCTTTGTATAGTTCTTTTATCGCTCTTATGTATCTATGATTGATATTAGTTTGCTCTAACACTATCCATAATTTTTCTACCGAATTGACCTACTGGGGAAAATTCCTGATGCCTAGGGACTTTTTTGACCCCATATTCTGATTCAGCGTCAAAAAAAACAGGTGAATTTCATGATCTGTCCTACGGATCTCGACACTTTTATTTCTTGTGGGATTGTGTAATTTTCGAATATTAAAAAAAAAAGAAATGTCTGGGAAAATTCGGAAAAATTACGGACATCTGTCCAAACAAAACGGTAGTCGCTACAACCTAAAAGGATAAGAAGATAATCTGGGCTTTTTTCCTTTATTCTTTCGCCATTCTCTCTATAAATATCCTTAAAAAGGAGGGCCATTTGAGCGTTTAAAAACAAGATGTAAAGCGGTAGAATTTAAACGTTGGCACGATTCGACTTCGACTCCGCTACTTGAATTTTTTTTATTATAAAATCGAGGAATCAGAGAATCAAAAATATTGGAACCAGCCTTATCGATCAAACTCGAAACTGAAGTGATTTTGGCGCCTGTCTCGGTGTAAATATTAACAATTGGCCTCTAGCTTTTATATCGCTAAGTGAGGGCCCCGAGAAGTTAATTTAGTATATTATTTAAGTTTTTGGGTAAGCAGCACAATATTCACCAAAAATTAAAAAAAACATTTTGTTGATACAAGGCCACAAAGGAGCTACAAGGGCTCTAAGACTAAGGTCACTATATAACGAAGTTCCTATAGTGACCTTACCTAATACCAGCCTGAAAATATAGCAGTTGTAAATTTATTCGAAAAAAACTTTTTTGCCATTATATTTAGGTCAAAATAATGATTGCATCTTAATTCGTTGTCTCCCAATCTATTAAAAATGATCCCTAAACAAGGTTAAAGTTTGTAAGAAATAAATAAAAGTTAAAAATGCCAAAACTCAAAACTGAAGTCACTTTGGCGGCTTGTGTCCATGCTATTATTAACACTTGGCCTATAGCTTTATAGTTATGTAGAGAGCATTGAGAGGTTTAATTTGGTATATTAGAATCTATGGTCCTACGAACTTAACTAATTCAAAAAAAATTAAAACTGCATTAAAAAAACAAATTCTTGATACCGTGCGAAAAAGAAGCTACGAGGCGAGGGCCCAAATACTAACCAAACTAATTTAAGTAAAAAAATTAACTACTCTTTTAGCTTTCTCCAAAGAACCACAAACGCAAAACATAAAAAGAAAACAATACATAGAAAACTTGCCCAAAAGACCAAATGGCATTCTTATGATCCCATATTATCCCCCATCTGCCCCGAATTGTAGCTATCACTCCCCCCACACACCCCCACCCCCTCCGAACGTAAGGTCTGTGAACCAAACAGATGTTGCCATCACGGCGTTAAATCTCCCCTCCACTCCCGCTCAGCCCTGTTCGGTTTGCCGCCCTTTTATAGGTGAGAAGCACTAAGCTAAATAATCTGCAGAAAATTAGATTCAATTTAAAATACTTTTTCTTTAAATTTCCATAACCTCGAAGAAAATACTCTGCCAATATATGGGCCCCTAAGCTCACACTAGGTACTACAGTTATAGTGTACGTGTGAGCTAATATAACTAAAAACTGAAATATATTTTATTTAACTCCAGACTAAATTACCTTTCGTTAGTATAGTATATGTGTGAGCTAAAATAAAAATCTAGGTATTTAATATTACTAAAACATGGTAAAGTAGAAATAGATAAATATAAATAAACAATCAAGTCAAACTAAAAAGCGACAATCTCTTCCAGGCCAGTATCCGCAAAATTTCGAAGGGTTCCCAACACAGAGATGGCATTTCCTCCCTGGATTGCCAAGCTAATCCTTTAAATGAAGAAGGCTTTAAAGCTTCTGGACTTAATTCATCCAAAAACTTTTTGGCCTCTCCATCCCAAGGATAGCGATCCTCCAGCTCCTCATACTTTCTATGTTTTTCTGTTTCACGAACTTGTGCAGCCACACCTGATTCTTTAGATGTTTTTTGTAGCTATCAGCTAAGGTGTGTCTGCACGTTGCGTCCCAGACTAAATCTCTCCCTGCCTTCCAAGAAATCAAAGAAACTGCGTCAAAACGCTTCCCGCCGTTTCTACAAATTCCAGTTGGTTCAAGCGTAGCTGAAATTTCAGCAGAGTTTAAAGCACGCTTGATGATTTCATTAATCATCCTATGCCTGAGCGACCCGCCTGTACTTTTTGCACAGTTTAGCCCGTGAAGGCCATATTTGCCAGCTTTTTCACTGCAAATATAGATATAGACATGCTGCTCACACACAGGAAGACCAAGTCGTAATGCAATGGAAACGTAAAAAACACAGTCTTCAAGATGATTCCCCAGAGACACTAAGGGAAGAGCGTTTAGCCATGCATTACTTTCATAGTTCTGAAGAGCTAGAAGGCGCGCTGTGTCTCTTGAGTCTTGACAATCCAGAAGAAGATTTTCATAAGAAGCTTGGCAAACACTTTTTTGGTTGTTGAATAGAAATTTCAAATTATCACATTTTAAATATCATGACATATTCAACCAAAACATTCATAACAAACAATTTTTCTTTAATCTTTATTCTAAAGATTGCATAAGACAATTTACTGGGTACTCAGGATATTTTTTTAATTCTTTAATATGTAGCTTAATTTACCGAATGCGTGATACCTTCATATGTGTTATGATTTTAGTTTTAGTGTATTTCATATTCAAGCCTAGATATTACTATATTATTAGCTGCTGTATCCAGTTTTTCTTTCTTTTCTGTCATTAAGGCGATATCCTCAGCATATCTTAGGTGGTTCAAGTATTGTCCGCTTATTTTCTTCTTAATCTGTTTTTAACAATATCTTCTAGGGCCTGATTTAATAGTTTAGAAGATATTGTGTCACCTTGTTTGACATCTCTTCTTATGCGGTTCCTTCGTGGATTTTGATTGATGTTGCTGCTTCGCTATATATATTTGCTAATAAGTCTGTCTGTGATTTATTAACTAAATGTGCTTTTACTGCCCAGTGCTCAATGCTATCGAAAGCTTTTTCAAAGCCTATAAACGCAATATATAGTGGAATGTTGTATTAGTTGGCTCATTCTATTAGGAAATTCATTGTTAATAGGTCGTCAAACTGTACAACCTTTTCTAAAGCCTGCTTGGTCTATTGATTGATTAACATGTCAAATTTTGTTGTTAGTCTAACTGTAAATATTTTCGTGAAAAGCTTATAAATAGGGCATTTGACAAATTTTAGAAAAGAGTTTAGAATGATACATAGATCTCTAATTTGCTCCGCAAAATTATTAAAATAGTATATTTTATCATGAATACATTTAAAATCAAGTTTTCTAATTTCCGATTTGAATTTGCCGCTAGAACGTCATTTCTAGCATGGCGTTGCAATGACGTCACAGCGCAGTAAACTCGCGGACAAATACACGGCATTCAAGTGTTTATTTGTTTTTGGTCTGTGTTTTTACTGTTTTTTATGTAAAAAATGTCCTATAAGTGGTATGTAGTACCTAGGTGTTCGAATACTAGTATAAAAACATCTGAAAAACTATTTATTCATGTGCCTGCAGCAGTTAAAGAACGAAAAAAGTGGCTAGAACTTGCTCGAAGAGAACCAAGGGCCTTATCTAATACATCTTCACTTTACATTTGTAAAGATCACTTTGATGTAAGTATAACTAAATTGTTTTCATTAATTTTTCTCACGTTGTCTATAATATATATGACTATTTCGTAAATGAGGATGAAATTTTTGAGGTTATGTTTATTACAAGGGGTGAACAACTATAATAGGCAGAAAAATGTACAAAATTTTAGGCGGTGCTAGGCAGTTATTAGGCAGGAGTAGGGAGTACCTCTAAATGCAGGATTAGGCAGTGCACATGCAGGCTAAATGTAGAACTGAGCAGTGCATATGCAAGACTAGGCAGTGCATAGACAGGTTTAGGCAGTACCTACCGAATTTTGTTTTAAAAAAGCAATTTTTGATTGTTTTTCAATGCTTAAAATAATAATGATTAAGTATTTAATTGAATCTATTGGAAGTGGCATATTAAACAAAAAAGCAAAACATATAACCTAACCTCAAAATCTAAATGAGTAAAAGTAGGCGAAGAATATCGTATAAAACTTTCAGTTATATACAAAACTACTCATCAAATACATCAACATTTTAAAGTTTTTAAATTCCGCAGAACAAAAATCACTGCCACCATGCATAAAGGAATTCAGCATTGGCAAGTTGGAGCTATCGGCTTTGGAGAATCCGTTTTCCATTGAAAATGTTTTTTATAAGCAAAACACAAAATAAAATCTAATTTAGGACAATAATTCGCACTTTAAACCAAAGCAAACATTACCATCCATAAGAAAATAACACAGAAAATAGGTTGGTTCGAGGCGTTTACTGTTTTGTGACGTCACTCGCAGCTGATTGGTAGACCGCCTGTTTAGAATCACGTGGCTAATTGTTTTAATTCAATGAATTTATTTAATTTAAAAAAACTATGAATTTGAGAAAAAATTAAACAAAAAAGTTTGTTTTTAGCATTCCCAAGACCTAAGGAGATATCTAAAAATAAATATATATTTATTTTTTACTACTGTCAAACACCCTATTACATTGAGCAATGTTAAAGGCCGATAGTTTTTTTAGATCTGGTCTATCGCCTTTCTTGTGTAGAATAATGGTTATAGATTCTTTCAAGTTGTTTGGGAATATTATTTCTTTTAGTATTTTATTCAGTAGAATATGGATGGTATTAACTAAAGCTTTACCACCGTACTTTAGCATTTCTGCCGTTACTCCGTCTTTTCCAAGTGATTTTGTTATTTTTAATTTTCTTAAATGCTCTCTTTATTTCCGCTTTGGTTATTTCATGTTGTAAACATCAATGACTGGAAAACCGTCCCCCCTCCCACCTCGAGCCGGGCTTTTAGCTCCGGTGATTTCCGGTAAATGATGACGTGTTGCGGTTGCCTGGCTCCCGGCTGCAGCCGTGGGCTTTCCAGCGTTCGGCCTGCGGACTATTTCACTTTCTGGAATGGCGGCGTTGCTGGGCTATTCGGCACGTAGTCTTTTAAATATAGCTACCGCACCATTATTGAAGACTTATTAGAAGTAAAATAAGATCTAGTAGGCAGTGCCGCACCCAGGAAAATGTCTTAGGGTAGGGGCGAGTCCTCTTGGGGGGGGGGGGGGGGCGAAGTATCATGATGTCGAATTTTAAGCTATTTCTTGTGTTTTTTTTTCAAATATGTAGAAAGTATGTAAAAAAATCTAAGGCTTGGGGGGGCCCGGGCCCCGAGCTGGGGCGTCACTTACTTACGCTAACTGAATGTTCGACGCGTTATATCTTGTCCAAATCTATTTACCATAACTGACAGAAGTTGTTGTAATTATTGTCCCAACAATGTCACAGTATTGTTAAAACAATTAAAAGTAACGTCACGATTGCAACAATTACAGAATTTCAGTAACCTGTACTCTAAGTAGATTGTACGGTAGGATTCTTAGGAATCTAATAGAGAATGATTTTCATGACCAAGAAGAAGAAGAGCAAAGTGGGTTTCGTGCAGGCAGATCTTGTAGTGATAATGTTTTTTGTCTTAAACAAATAACTGAGAAACGGTGTGCCAGAAATATAGAGTTACTTATGTTACCTTTGTGGACCTACAAGAAGCATATGATACCGTTCCAGTAGAAAAATTATTGTCAGTTTTAGAGCAAACTAATAACAATCATACATACAAAAAAGCGATAAAAGAACTATACAAAAGGTCAAAATCTAAAATTAAAATTGGAAATCTACTTTCAAAAGAATTCCTGGTAACGAAAGGCTTAAAACAAGGATGTTGTATCTCTGCAACTCTTCTTAAAATATATATCGCAGTAGCTCTAAACAACTGGAAACGTAAAGTACGCGGCATGAGAATACAGCTTAACGACCGATTTACCATATACACATTAAGTTTGCTGACGACCAAGTAATTGTAGCTAATGATAAAGAAGACATGGAGTATATGATGAGAAAGTTAACGAAAGAATACCAACAGTTAAGGTTAACAGTAACGTGCACAAGACACAGTACTTATGTATTGGAAACGAATCAAGTGAGTTAGAAGAAATAGACAATGGACAAACAATATCTGCATGTAATGAGTATGTATACTTGGGTGTCACATTTGATAAGACAGGAACAAACTGTAAAGAACTGGACAAAAGAATATTAAAAGCAAAAAAGGTTTTTGGTTGTCTTAACAGTATTTTATGGAGCAGAGATAAAAAAGAATGTAAAATTTAACATATATGAAACAATGGTAAAAAGCACGCTGTATGAAATAGAGACTTGTCGCGTAACAGAAAAATACCATTTAAAAATGAACAAAGTCCACCGAACACAAGCCAAATATAATGGGGGTAGATTTCAAAAATGAGAGTTTATGTGAAAATATGGCGTGTGTGATATCAACCGAAAGGTAATTGAGTTAAACAAAATACATTTTCGTTTTTTTTTTAAAGGGTGGGGGTAGATTTCAAAAATTTGAGTTTAAGTCAAAACATGGCTTGTGTGGTATCAAACAAAAGGTAATTGAGTCTGGAGTTGAATAAAATATATTTCAGTTTTTAGTTACATTAGCTCACACGTACACTATAACTATAGTACCTAGTGTGAGCTTAGGTGCCCATATATTGGCAGAGTATTTTTTTTGTGTCTGCTCTGCTAGGGTGATACCTGACAATTTGAAGTTTAAAAAGACGTGGGGATCGTGAAAAATTGTAATCGTAAATCTTCGGAAATATAAGGCCGAGTTTCGCTCTGTATTAGGTGGTTTTACCCTTCACGTTGTAGTATGAAAAATTATTTTGGGTAAACATGAAAAAGCAAAAAAGGTTTTTGTTCTTTATCAATGACCTTGTTCTTATTGACTGTGCTTGTATCACTCTCTGAGAAATTGTAGAATATGTGCAGCAAAAGAATCTCTTTCCCGACCTTTTATAAATTTGGATCTCGGTCGATTTTGATAATATTCTGATATGTTGTAGGGCAGGTCAACATTAGAAAACTGTGTACCCACATAGCACAAAAATCACATCAACGTTAAATTCACGTGAACAAAAATAACAAAGTTTTTTTTTACTTGAAAACAACCTCATATAAAAATGTACTTTTTGCTGAAGTTTCTGGTGCTGTGTATATAACGTGTTTTTTACCCTCTTTATTTTCATGTACCAAATTCACACTTGAAAAGTCCTCCACAACTTGTTCTAAAACGCCACTAGATTAAGACTTCTGAAACCTACTGACTTTCTGCGTCTTTTTTGGTTACGTTTTTTTAATAACATTTTTGTAACTTAAAAGAGACGCGAAAGGAAGTCATAAAAGTTCACAAGTTTAAGACTACAACACTTCAAGACAATTTTAAAGATGGCGCTCAAGGCAAGACAAAATATCTATGTATCTATCTATATACATTATGTTTTTTTTAAAAGCTAAACAAGATTTATGAACAGTAAACACTTTCACAGAATATTATTGTGTCTTTATCAGGTTAATAACAGATGCGTCGTGATCATGGATCAGGAATCAGTCCCTTAACAGGTTTTTGGAGTAATAATGTAGTAATAAAAAAAAACTTGAAACTAACGTAAAAACATTGCTGTTTTAATTTGATAAAGACGTTATTAAAACGAAGTTTTTAGCAACGTTATTTTTTATAACGTTAATGAATGACCTATTAAGCTGTTTTCATATATGAAATAAACGTTTTTTTCTAGCAACTTTTAAAATCAACGTATTTTTTTCTCACGCCTTTTTTACTTGTTAAACACGTGATTGTGCTATATGGGTAAGTTTAAATTAGATTACCAGTTTCTGAAATATTTGCATGTAAAGTGAGAAACAATGCCTACATGGCCATTTTACCAAAGGGGGTAAAAATTAACCGAACCAGTTTAGAGCAATGTATTAAAAAACAAAAAATTTTAAAAATGATATTCAATAAATATTTTTGAATAGACCCCGTATAAAAACAATAGCTCAAGAATCTATATGTTGTCCAAGGTCTTCATTAGAGTAGTAATGTTTAGCATATTTGTAAAAACTTTTTTCTTACGAGGGTTTAAATATTTCTATGACATTTGCTTGAGATACAAACATACACCTTAATTTTAAAAATTTGTAACCTAAGAAGTAATGAAGGTAAATAAAAGAAACTTACTGGAATCATCTTAGAAAAACTCAAATAATGCGTTTTAAGTGCGCAAAATTTTTACCGACCTCAAATACTGGCCATATCGATAAAGCTAAAAACGTTATATTTGACTAGCCCCTGTACACAAATTGTGCAACTGAAGCACATAATATTATAACTGAGTGAAACTGAAGTATCTGTACAACTTACTTTCGTCTTAACTTTGGTTTAATTCGTTTAGGAAATACTTTTTTGCCATTGTAATGTAGCCATGTTAGGCATTTTTTCGCACTTTACATGCAAATATCGCAAAACTGGTCATACAATTAAATTTAAACTTACAAAGTTTTCTGATATTAACCTGCACTATAACATATCAGAATATGATCAAAATCGACCGAGATCCAAATTTATAGGACATCGGGAGCGGGTTTCTTTGCAATTAATGACACAACAACTTAAGAATGCGAAAAGTTAAAAAATCTATTAAGAATAAGACAGAATGAATTTCAAAGGTAAAATAAAAAATTAAAAGGATAAACTAATCGAAAAAACTTCAATTTCAAGTTAAAACAAAGGATAAACTAATCGAAAAAACTTCAATTTCAAGGAAAACTCTTTAATAAAAAATTAAAACAAAGGATAAACTAATCGAAAAAACTTAAATTTCAAGTAAAACTCTTCATTTCCTATATATTGTCCCTTATTTGACAAACCAATTTTGAAAGCTTATCCCGTCTTAACCAGTTTAATCCCCGTTTCCCCCCGAGCAACTTTAAAACCGACTTGCAACTCTCTAACTCCTTCCTTAAGATCCATCGGTATACAACCAAGTCTAGAAATACCAGATCTAACTATTACTTATTATTTAAATTTTGAACACTTATTGGTTGTCTTAACAGTATTTTATGATTTTATGGAGCAGAGAGATAAAAAAGAATGTAAAATTTAACATATATGAAACAATAGTGAAAAGCACGCTGTTGTCTGGAATAGAGACTTGTCGCGTAACAGAAAAATATAAAGCAAAAATGGAAAGTGTCGAAATGGATGCAATAAGAAGATCAATGAGAATATCTAGAACAGATCATATAAGAAATGAGATCATAAAAGAAAGAATGGGAATCGAGGGAAGCTTAACGGATGACATCACTAAAAGGCAGCTGATATGGTACGGCCATGTACAACGGATGAGCGACGAAAGATTACCAAAGCAGGTCCTAGAATGGCAACCAATAGGGCGCAGAAAAAGAGGGCGTCCTAAACTGGAATGGCAACAGTCAATCCAAAAATAAATGAGTCAAAAAAACCTGACGGAAGATGGATATATACCCCAAAGACCCCTATTTTTTTTCCAGTTATTTGGAAATAACTTAAAAACTAATTAACGCATTGGAACATTTGAACCAGATTGGAAGAATCAAAATAGCTATCTTTTTTATATAAACTTTTTTTTTCTAGCTCCAATAGTTTTATACATAAAATAAAAAATAATAAAAAAAAATTACCATTTTTTTTGAATTTTTTAATGTTTTTACAAATATAAAAAAATACATATTCTCTTACCAATACATTTTTAAATACATTACAAAGCAAGTATTTTAAACTTTGTTCCATGAAAACGGATAAGAAATAAAAAAGTTACAATTTTTTTAATGATACGCCTTTCCGCCATTTTGAATCCGCCATATCTTTCAAAAAACGCATTTACCAGAATGACAACAAGTCAAAACCTGATATATGGGATGCCCTTAATAAAGTTAGCTTATCGGCAGAAAGTTCGCACGACTTGCACACGAAACTTGATTTGTCCATAGACTATTAGGTTCAGAAAAACGTTTCTCTGTAGTGTCAAATTAATAAATACCCAGCTTTTCTCACTTCTAAGACGTAATATAATGTGTTGTATAGGTACACATTTATATTATGCATTAATTTAAACACTCTCACTCAAGTAGGTCTAAAAGTGGAGATTTTAACGTAGGCACTGCAGTATAGCAATTTAGTTTTAATGCATATACATATATCTAAATAGGGTTTTAACTAAAAACTTTATTTTTAGTTTGGCAAAAAAAACAAATCACTTTGACAATATAAAAAAAAAACAAAAAAGTGAGATTAGAAACTTTCCCGGGAACTCGTTTTCTCCTGGATAAGAGGTGGTGAACTTGAATTCACGGGAGCGTTCTTTCGAGAATAAAGCATTCACCTTTGGACGATGAGGATTACTCACATTCTCCTTCCAAAAATTCAAGAATAAGTATCCTGGAAGATTTCTGTGCCCTCGCACTCTGTTCTGAATCAGTTTTAAGAACTTTTGGAGAGGAAAACGTTGGGCTTCTTGACAAAATAGAGCTATGCCTTTAACTCACCACTTAAAAATGATACAGTAACTAAGACCCATTAAAGTTGGTTTTTTGTTTGTTTGTGAATTTTTCTCGTTTAATTAAAACCTAACTTTCTTGATGATAAGTGCCGCATATATTTCTTCTTCTATATCGATGTCGGAATCCCTTTTTGGGTCCAAACTTGGAAGGCGTTCATTCGGCCGCAAAACAAGACACCAAAAGGGATCCATCTCGTCTTAACACCGCTTTCTAACCCTTTCTAACTTTGAGACAACTTATTCGACGCCCTTCGGGATAACTTCAGAGTTATCACGACGTACAATCCAAATACTGTGTAGGTACGTCTTATTATCTAATAGTAAAATCAATGTTTGTAAATGTAAAATAGAAACATTTATAAATCTTAAAGTACAATATTGCAAGTCAAGCGTAATCCAATTCCAAAACCAGAGGTGAAATTAAAGAACGAAAAATTATTAGAAAAGGTTCCTGTGCTTCAGCCAGGACTCGAACTCGGAACCTCTGGCTATGTAAGCCAGCGTCCTATCAATTAGGCCCCCGAAACCATGAGTATACATTTTTAAAACTCTATATTATGGTTAGTGTCGTAGTGTAAGAACACTAGTTCTCAACGTAATTATTCGATTAAGCCATTCAATGTCATTGCCATATTGTTAATCCAGAATGGCGAATATAGATACGTGACAAAACTCCAAAGTTGTGAAGTTTTGTTAGTGCCCCCAGGATATATTTGAGCGCTCACTTTGAAGTTATATACGCGAAAAGTTGATATCTGTCTCAAGAACTTTTGGATTTTGAAAGTTTCGCTCGTGTGGGTATAATTTATAAAATGGGGGAAGGGACATTCTCCAAGGGAAAAGGAGTATGATGTGATTAATTTTTACAAAAATGAGGTATGAGGGTATCCATATACAGCGAAAAAAGGTCTTAAAGAAACAATAGAAAAATTGCACTAAGCAAAATATTGGTAGCTAGGTATAATTAGGGTCCTGTATACAGTAGCGTGTCGTGGTTAAAAGGGCGGGGGGTACCATTTGTTTTTACGTAAAATTTAGTTTTTCTATTTTGTTCTCAAAGGACGCCAGGGGCGCCAAGCGCAGAGGAGCAGGGGGGGCGTTGGCCCCCTATACGACACGCCACTGCCTGTATAATGACATATTTGGATACAATATCCAAATATGTCAACACGGTGGCGGTAGAAATCATATGTTAAAAAAAGAGAAACAAATCATCTTACAATGTCCATTATTGTCATTTTCGAACTTAATAAATCATATCTTAAAAATAAAAGAGTTTTGACCAAGAACTTTTTTCTTTTAATTTTGATTATCACTTCATTTCAATATTATGCATTATTTCCATAAACTTAGATTTATTTGCCTGTATATTCATTATTACAATTGTTATAAACAACTTGACGCTATTGCCATATTGTTAATCCAGAAAGGCGAATATAGATACGTGACAAAACTCCAAAGTTGTGAAGTTTTGTCAGTGCCCCCAGGATATATTTGAGCGCTCACTTTGAAGTTATATACGCGAAAAGTTGATATCTGTTTCAAGAACTTTTAGATTTTGAAAGTTTCGCTCGTGTGGGTATAATTTATAAAATGGGGGAAGGGACATTTTCCAAGGGAAAAGAAGTATGATGTGATTAATTTTTACAAAAATGAGGTATATAGCGAAAAAAGGTCTTAAAGAAACAATCGAAAAATTGCAGTAAGCAAAATATCTTGGTAGCTAGGTATAATTAGGGTCCTGTATACAGTAGCGTGTCGTGGTTAAAAGGGCGGGGGTGGATTGTTTTTGCGTAAAATTTAGTTTTTCTATTTTTTTCTCAAAGGACGCCAGGGGCGCCAAGCTCAGAGGGGCATGGGGGTGTTCGCCCCCCAGGCTCCCTTTACGACACGCCACTGCCTGTATAATGACATATTTGGATACAATATCCAAATATGTCAACACACAAGGACTCTAGGTATAATGACACTTATATGTCAACACACAAGGACTCTAGGTATAATGACACTTAAGGAAAATGGCGGTAGAAATCATATGTTAAAAAAAGAAAAAAAAATCATCTTACAATGTCCATTATTGTCATTTTCGAACTTAATCAATCATATCTTAAAAATAAAAGAGTTTTGACCAAGAATTTTTTTTCATATATTATGCATTATTTCCATAACCTTAGATTTATTTGCCTGTATATTCATTATTACAATTGTAATAAACAACTTGAATCTATTGCCATATTGTTAATCCAGAAGGGCGAATATAGATACGTGACAAAACTCCAAAGTTGTGAAGTTTTGTCAGTGCCCCTAGGATATATTTGAGCGCTCACTTTGAAGTTATATACGCGAAAAGTTGATATCTGTTTCAAGAACTTTTGGATTTTGAAAGTTTCGCTCGTGTGGGTATAATTTATAAAATGGGGGAAGGGACATTTTCCAAGGGGAAAGGAGTATCTTCTACACTAAAGTCTTTATTGTTTCAGGTTTTATTTAGGACATTTTTCGAGTCTAAAGAGACTCTTCATCAGCTTTCAAAAACCTTCAATTTCTATCTATTTCTAAAACTAAAGCATTTAAAAAAAAATATATTTTTTTTATATATCTCTATTTTTTGGAATAAAATTTTTTGTTTTTGACCATCTAAAACGCATTAAGGCAAAAAAAAGTATAAGTATACAGGGTGTTCGGCATATGAACCGTCAAATTTTTTTGGGATATTGTTGGGGTCATTTGCTACCTTTTCAACCTTGGAACTTGGGTCCTTAAAGTCACGGCTAAAGAGATTTTTTAATTTTTTTTTCAAGTTACCCAAAATCCTACCTTTAAACCATCGTAACCTTTTTATTAGTGTCTGGAAAAGCACCATTTTTTTTTTATAATTCTGTAATCTTATGCTAATTCAACTAATTAATAGATTTGTTAAAATTTATTTACCAAAGGGACATACGAGGTTTTATATTGAAGAACATTAGTGCTTTTGTGAAAGAAAATCAATTTCAAAATTAAAAATTACAAAAAGTATCGACACTTGAAAACTTTATTTAGTTTTAAAAACTTCTCTAGTTGATTACCTTTCTAACGGTATGCTACACATTGATAAAAAAAAACAATTCTGCTTTAAAATACGGATATTCCGTGAGACGGGCAATAATCGTTCGGACTTGATAAGAAAAACAATTTGATGTTTATGATCGTTTCGAACAAAATTTATAAATAAAGAACACAATACATTATTGTTAAAAGTTTAACTTTTGTTTTTAAGTACGTAAACGATCATAAACATCAAATTGTTTTTCTTACCAATTCCGAACGGGTCTCGCCCTGATAACGGAAATCCGTATTTTAAAGCAGAAATGTTTTTTTAGCTCACACATCTACTATACAATAGTAGTGTGAGCTATGGTGATCCTAATTTTTTCGAGAAAAAAAAAGTTGCTCCGATTTCAAAAATTTTTATATATCTTTGCGTTTGAATTTGATTTTGAAACTTTTTTGTTGCGCCGTCTGTCTGTCTGTATGTCTGTCTGTAACGACCAACGCGCATAACTCAAAAACCGCCTGGCCGATTTTAATGAAATTTGGTACCTAGGCTGGGTCTTGGTTCGAGATGGTCCCATTTAAAAATGATCAAAATCCACAACACAAACCAAATAAAAGGGTGGGGGTAGATTTCAAAAATTAGAGTTTATGTGAAAATATGGCGTGTGTGATATCAAACGAAAGGTTATTGAGTCTGGACTTAAATAAAATACATTTTAATTTATTTTAAAAAAAGGGTGGTTCGGTTCGGTTCAAAAATCAAACGAAAGGTAATTGAGTCCGGAGTTTAACAAAATACATTATAGTTTTTGTTTTTTTTTAAGGGTGGGGGTAGATTTCAAAAATTTGAGTTTAAGTCAAAATATGGCTTGTGTGGTATCAAACAAAAGGTAATTTTGTCTGGAGTTGAATAAAAAATATTTCAGTTTTTAGTTATATTAGCTCACACGTACACTATAACTATAGTACCTAGTGTGAGCTTAGGGGCCCATATATTGGCAGAGTATTATCAATGTGTATTATACCGTTAGAAAGGTAATCAACTAAAGAAGTTTTTAAAAGAAAATGAAGTTGTCGTTGATTTTTAATTTTGAATTTGATTTTCTTTCACAAAATTACTAATGTTCTTCAATAAAAAACCTCGTATGTCCCTTTGGTACATCAATTTTAACAAATCTATTAATTAGTTGAAGAAGCATAAGATTACAGAATTTAAAAAAAATGGTGCTTTTCCAGACATTAATAAAACGCTTACGAGGGTTTAAAGGTGGGATTTTGGGTAATTTGAGAAAAAAAAATTAAAAATTCATATCTCTTTAGCCGTGACTCTTAGGACCCAAGTTCCAAGGTTGAAAAGGTAGCAAATGACCCCAACAATATCCCAAAAAATTTTGACGGTTCATATGCCGAACACCCTGTATATAAAAATTTTTCTTTTTCTTTATTTTTGCCATAATGCGTTTTAGATAGTCAACAGTAAAAAAAATGTATTCCAAAAAATGGAGATAACTTAATAATACAATAAATTTTATAAAAAAAAATAAAAATGCCTTAGTTTTAGAAATACATAGATATGTAGTAACTTAAAATTGTTGATTAGTGCCTTCAACTTACAATAAATGTGAATTCTCAACTTCCCACTCATACTCAGGAAACCTCTGTTTCGCTGTATTTTCAACTAGTATAAGCAACTTTTTGAACCCTCGCATCAGCTTGCTGAGGGTGTGAGTGTCTTTTGAAGGTTTTTGAAAGCTGATGATGAGTCTCTTTAGACATGTCCTAAATAAAACCTGAAACAATAAAGGCTTTAGTGCAGAAGACGTGCAGTTTTGTCTTTGTAATTTGCAAACTCCACTTTGAGAAATGGACTATTTTTTCTATTATTTAAATGTTTGTCATTAGCTGTGCAGCACGAGCGGGGACCTAGAAAACCCAAGCTTACTCCCTTGGGCGCCTCCAACGGGTCGCACCATCACCACCAATCGTCACCCCTCCAACCCAATCACCCCCTCCAACTGCCCCTTGGAGATGGAAGCGGCAATAAGATGACTTCAAGTGGAGGCAGCATGTTTGCGACCAATGGGAGTGCGTTTCATTTTGGCAGTGGGGGGTTATTCGCCCCACCACATCATCCCCTAAAGGTAAAGTTATTTTGGAAACAACAGAAATCGATTGAAAATATATGCACACTATTTTCTATTTTTCTATATATCTCAGAAACTAAAGCTTTTACGAAGTTTTGCACATATTGATACGATGCTCTGTTAAAAAGTTAGCATTGTTTAAAATTTTCAATTGTCAAAAAACTGTTATTAACATTAATGGATTTTGACCAAAATCTAATCAGCCCGTTAGAGTGTCGAACATTAGTTACCTGAAAATTTTATGAAAATCGGTTCAGCGGTTTAGGAGCTATCGTGTTACGGACAGAAATAATATACACATACACACACAAACAGACATCACGACGATATTGATCAAAATAACACATGTTGGGCGTTATCTCAAAAAATGTTTAGAATAGTGCAGTTATATTTTTAAAAATGCAAAAAAGCGAAAACATTAATGACAGCATAAAAACTATTGAAAATTAAGGAAAAATAAATTAAAGTCGATCCGAGTTATAAGGGTGAAATAAGGGACCAAGCTTTTTTTAAATATTTTCCACTTATTTCATGAATTTAATTGACAAAGTGAATTTCATCTGTCACTTTTAGTTTTTGAGAAACATGCAAATTTCTATAACTCGAACTGGAAGGGACAGCGAATAAGTTTCTACTTATAGAGCAAAATGCATAAAAATTGAGGAAAATTACAAAAAAATAGTACATAGTAATTTAAAATGACGTTTCACTCTCAATATTTTATTATTAAATTTTTCTATAATTTTTTGATATTTTTTTTTATTACTTTTGTTTTTATTCAACTTCTTAATTTTCAATGTTTTTAAAGTATTTTTAATCAAAAGCATAAAATAATGCAAATATTTTACATACTTTTAAGAGATTAACGATCATTGTTTGACCTTTAGGTATTGACCTTTCCCCCACCTCCAAACTTAAACGGCAACGGCGATGGACCACTGGAAAACGGAGGATTGCACCCTCCTTTCTTTCATCATCCTCACCTACCCCCTCCACCGGGGTTATTACATGTGTTGATGTCAGCCGAAAAATGCCAGGTAAATAGAAATAGAATTAGTTAAATTGAAATATGTGGCTGTCTAGACTTAGATTTTAAACCTTTTAGTTTTTATAGCTGGATGATAGGTCTAGTACAAACTAAACATCGCCCATAGAGGTGTTGAAAAAGTAGCAATTTGTTACTCGAGTATTCGTTACTCGCTAATTAACGGAATAACGAATAACGATTCGAAAATTAAATGATTACTTTCGTTACTTTGATTCCTTTGATTATTTTAGTATTGAGTAATCACTGGAAAGTCGGTAATCCAAAATCAGGAAAGAACTATGATAACTTAAGTAACTAACTAAATATTTGTTGAGTTCTCGTCTAAAATTGTTATTTTTGTCTCTATTTTTATTTACTTTTAGATTCTAAGTATGTATTTCTTTATATATATATATATATATATATATATATATATATATATATATATATATATATATATATATATATATAAGGCATTAGATTTTTAAAACAAAGTTGTACACAGAACAGTTCCTACGTGATTCCTACCTTTATTTTTTTAATTTTAGCCCGCATTTTGAAAGTATCAATTGAATATTTTCATAATCTCAACAACAAAAATATACCTATAAATAAATGATCTTCGAATTAACGACAGTCCGAGAATTTTGCACTAATTGTAAGATTGAATTGAATACAGTTACAGTAATCAAAGTAACGATCGTAACGAATTTATAAAATGATTACTTCGAGTCGAGTAACGATTAGTAACGAGTATTCAAAAGTAACAAAAATCAACTCCTCTAATCGCCCGGTATAGGCGTGCGCACAAGGAGGCTCAAGGGGGCATCCCCCCAATATATACTCACGAGTATCTATCTTCATAACCCGCATCCCCGCATCAAAGCAAAGTTTTTTTTGATAATTCGAATTTTCAACTATGCGCCGACCCCCCCTATCCAAAATGCTGCGCACGCCTATGTCGCCCGGCAAAGATATTACATGATAATTATTGCTAACCCTTCCTCGGATAAGGAAATGGGTTTTGTGGGCAATCCGATTGGTGTTAGCAAGGAAGGCGAATTATTATTATCAATAAAACGAAACAAAATGCTTTTTTTAGGAACTTGTGTGGGGTACAAAGCCACCCCAAAACGAATCATCCGCCTCGGACACCAGCAGCGGTCTCAGTTCGGGTCTAAGCTTAGGAAGTCCGTCTCTGTCTGTGCCACCGCACAGTCCGACCCTGGCTCCTTTACCTTTGACTCCAACGTGGGAGATGTTACAGGTGAGGATTAAAAGAAATACATATGGATGATTCTACCAAAAGTGGGCTATATGGATATCATTTTTGGTCATTGCCTTTAAATAACAGTACAGCACAGTAAATAATTTAGTTTTTTAAATTCATGTAACTAATTAGGTGTAAGCTAAGAAACATTTATTTTCCCGAATTTTAGGAATTATTGCATAAAAATTCCAGAGGGAAGAGTACCAGAGGAATGAGTTTTTTAATGGTTTTCCAATTTAAATCAAAATCTATTTAGACTACTTAACTTAAGTTTTATATAAACAAAGTTCCTATACTTATAATTTTAAAACAATCAACAAAAAAATTATACTATTGATATCAGTCGAATATTTACTTGCCAGAGGGATGATAATTGAAGCGTTCCTTTTTGATTTCTCCGAAAAAACCAAATTTTCTGCCGAAAATAAAAAGATCTATAACTTAAACCACACTAAAGTTGACATTATCTGTCACAACTTGTCACCCTCACAAGTAAATTAGATATCCAGGGCCGTCTCTTTCTCTAGAAATTAACCGGTGGTATTCACAAATATTGTGTTATTAAAAATGGAGCACGTTTAAAATTGTAAAATTTTCCGGAGAAGATGTAAATTCGGATTTTCAAAAATATGACTGCAAACTTAAGTTTTATCAATTTTTTGATAAATAGTTAAGACTTGGTTAAATATTATTTATTAGGATATTTTTTCAATTTGATTTTTTAATATTTGGTTTGGGACTACACCAGAGGAAAGAGGTGTGAATTAAATTTTAAGACTAGACCCCGCACTAACAGGTTTTAAATCTCTACGCCTCGGGCGGTTGAAGTTATTCACCTTGATGTGCGTTCTACTACCGCGCGCAATCTTGTCGTATTTCCTCTGCTAGTTTGGCTTACCCAGTGGTTTGAAGCGGATCGTGCATAGCTCATTTGCCGGAATTACGACAAACGAAAAAATTGAGCAACGTATTTATTTAAAGTAAAACTCAAAAAAACGGCTACTGAATGCTTTCGAATGCTAACAGATGTCTACGGGGAGCAGTGTATGTCTCGTGCAATGATTTTTATGTAGCATAAAAGCTTTTTCGAGGGTCGTGAAGAAGTTAAAGATGATAAACGAGAAGAGCGCTCTAACACATCCAAAATAGCGATGCTCATTGTTTTTCTTTTCGATATTAGAGGTGTTATTCTTATTTAATGGGCGCGTGAAGGTCAAACAGTTAATCAACATTTATATTTGGAAGTATTGATGTAGCTAAGGGAACGTACAAGGAAAAAACTTCTAGATTTGTGGAAGAACAACGCGTGACTGCTCTACTAGGACAATGCACCGGTCCACAATGCCCTATCCATTAAGCAGTTTTTAGCTAATCAGAAGATCCCCGTCGTCAACCACCCACCATATTCACCAGACTTGGCCCCTTGCGACTTCTACCTGTTTCCGAAAGTGAAGAAATCGTTAAAAGGAACCCGTTTTAAAATATTAGAACATGTCAAGGAAAAAACGGCAAGACTTCTTAACAGCCTCTCTTCTGATGATGTCCAAAATTGCTTCCAACATTGGAAAAAAACGCATGCAACGCTGCATCGATAGAGAAGGGGACTACATTGATGGGAACATCATTAGATTTTCGATCTTTTTTAGTATGTTATTAAATTAAGACATTTTTTTTGTACTTACTGAATACTTGATTCTAATGCCCTTAACAACTCAAATGTCCTTAAAAACTTCAATATCCCAGTCAAGTAGGCGTGGAATCCCTTTGTTCCCTTGGGAAACCGTGCAAAACATTTGACTTTCATTCGCGGTGACTTTCTGATTCTTCCAACCAATGGAATACGGTGACTTTGCGGCTGACACCGCCTCCTTTTTTGAGGGTGGAAAAGTTTAGAGAGGGTGGCTTTTGTACTTGTTGATTTATACTAGTCCAGTGGCGCATCCAGGAATTTTTTATCGGTGGGGTTTCCGGAGGTTTTAGTGATAAATAATACAAAAATATATTTACTTAGTTATTTATTTATTTTTAAAAAATTCTTTTTTGGATGAGGTTCGGTTCGATTTGGGAAGCCACTGACTACTCTAAGGCAATTCAGAATTTCAAGCTAAGGCAATTTAGGAGGCAGCAAAAACCAAAATATTGTTATTTTTGCTGTTTTTAGTTAGTCCAGGCTCTGAAATTTTAACACAGTCGGAAAATAAAAAACGCGCATCAACTTTATGTAATATCTAAAAAACTAAGATATTGTTTTAGACAATCAAGAGCAGATTTGAGTGACAGAGGCTAACGTGGTAATTGCCCCCCCCCCCTAAAAAAAATTATGCACTTTTAGTTAATAAATAAAGGGCTAACCGGAAAATTACCCCCCCTAGAAAAAAATAAATAGGTATTAAAACCGAACCAAATAATTTTTTGTTAACCATGACCTCCCCTCTTGATTTTGGCCCAGTTCCGCGCTTGTAGACTGCTAAAACTGACAGATAAAATTTATTTTGACAGTTGAATTTTTTATGAAAAAATCTATAAAAGGCATTATAATAAATATCTTCATAAATAAAAAAGTTGAGTGGTAAAGGAAGTGAGGTATTTTCTCTCGTTCTCTGAAAGTATCTCTTGCAGGGTTTTTACAAGAGTGCCCAATTTGGATGGGCTGCAGATATTTTTTTTAAGTAAAAAATTGAAACACAACTTTTTCTTTTTCGTTTTTTCGAACAGAAAATTATTGGGCATAAAAGTTTTTAAAAACTAATTTTTTCAAAAAGCAACTTTTTCACAAAACATTTGTTTCGAACGGAAGCCCTGTACATCTATCTGTTCGCTATCGAAAATAATAAAAATTTTCAAAGTATACTTCAATAATTGTTTTTTTCTATACAGGAAACTACAGCTCGCCTTTTGTTTATGGCAGTACGCTGGGTACGTTGTCTTGCACCTTTCCAGACTTTGTCTAAGCACGACCAACTGCTCCTTCTCCAGGAATCCTGGAAGGAATTGTTTCTTCTGCATTTGGCACAATGGTCAGTACCGTGGGACTTGTCGGCACTGCTCGGTTGTACTCAAGCCAGAGAACGACTGCCTAGCGACGTCCATACTGCTAGTGAGATCAAAACGATTCAGGTACCTATTCCCACATTTATTTCTCAAACACAAATGAAGTTAGCAGTACCACTTTCAAACTTTTGATATTTAACAAAAAGATTAATCCTCGTTTTTTTGTCGCAAATTAGTCGTGAAAGTAGAAACTTTGTCGTGATGCGTTTTTTTTTTAAACACTGGTATGCTAACTTTATGCAGAAGTTAGCACTATACAACCCTTAAAACTCACAATTTTTAAATATTTTATCCACACATAAATTTTTGTCGTAGATTTGTCGTAAAAGAAAAAAAATTGTCGCGCTGCGTGTTTTATCAAAAAGTCTGGCAGTGGCGTATATAAAAAAAAGTTTCGGGGTGGGCCCGAGGCAGTTTTGGGGGGGGGAGGGGGCCGAGACGCCATGAGGGGTATTTTATGCTAATTTATGTTTTTATTCATGAAATATGTCGAAAATATCTAAAAAAATCTTAGCCCGCCCCCCCCCCCCCCCATATATACGCCAGTGAAGTCTGGTAATGCTTACTTTATGCGAAAGTTAGCAATAAACACCACCCTTAAGCCTGCAACATTTAAATATTTTGTTTATGCATTATTTGTTGTTAAAGAAAAACTTTTGTGACGCTGCATTAAAAAAATACTCTGCCAATTTATAGGTACTTAAGCTCACACTAGGTACTATGGTTATAGTGTGCGTGTGAGCTAATATAATTAAAAACTGAAATATATTTTATTCAACTCTAGACTCAATTACCTATCGTTTGATACCACACAAGCCATGTTTTGACTTAAACTCTAATTTTTGAAATCTACCCCCACCTTTAAAAAAAAACCTAAAATGTATTTTGTTTAACTCCAGACTCAATTACCTTTCGTTTGATATCACACACGCCATATTTTCACATAAACTCTAATTTTTTTAATTTACCCCCACTCTTTTTTTGTTAAATAAACTAAAATGTATTTTGTTTAACTCCAGACTCAATTACCTTTCGTTTGATATCACACAAGCCATATTTTTACATAAACTTAATTTTTGAAATCTACCCCTATCTTATTTGGCTTGTGTTTGGTGGATTTTGTTCATTTTTAAATAGGACCATCTCGAGCGAAAACCCAGCCTAGGTACCAAATTTCATTAAAATCGGGCTAGCGGTTTTTGAGTAATGCGCGTTGGTCGTTACAGACAGACAGACAGACAGACAGACAGACAGACAGACAGACAGACAGACAGACAGACAGACAGACAGACAGACAGACAGACAGACAGACAGACAGACAGACAGACAGACAGACAGACAGACAGACAGACAGACAGACAGACAGACAGACAGACAGACAGACAGACAGACAGACAGACAGACAGACA
The DNA here is from genome assembly GCA_963576565.1 of Aspidapion aeneum. Lineage (NCBI taxonomy): Eukaryota > Metazoa > Arthropoda > Insecta > Coleoptera > Brentidae > Aspidapion > Aspidapion aeneum. The sequence goes on from OY755047.1 coordinate 16,087,267, forward strand.
GACAGACAGACAGACAACACAACAAAAAAGTTTCAAAATCATCTGAAACGCAAAGATATATGAAAATTTTTGAAATCGGAGCAACTTTTTGTTTCTCGAAAAAATTAGGATCACCATAGCTCACACTACTATAGTATAGTAGTAGTGTGAGCTAATATCCCTAGAATGCCTAATTTTATGCTGAATTTTAAAAATTTCGTGTTTTTTACATTTTAAAATAAACGGATCCATGACGGATCTGATACCTTCCTAGCTAGCCTATTAGTACACTTCAAGTAAAGCAATGATATATTGCTTTAAAAACATTTTTTTGTAAATATCTCAGAAACTAAAGCTCCTACGAATTTTTTGGTTATAACACAAATTATTAAGCAGAATGTAATCTACTACATTCCGAAAACCGCATATTGATGCGATGCTCCGTTAAAAATTTAGAATTTTTTAATTGTCATTAGCATTAATGAATTTTGACCAAAATCTAATCAGCTTGTTAGAGTGTCGAATACTATTTTACCTGAAAATTAATTGAAAATCGGTTTAGCGGTTTAGGAGCTATCGTGTTACGGACAGATACACACACACAGACAGACATCACGACAATATTGCTGAGATAGGTCAAAATTCACCCAAATAACACATTTTCGGCGTTCTCTCAAAAAAAAAAAAAATCGTCGAAGCTAATACCTTCTCTAGCCATTGCCTACGTGGAGTAGGAAGGTAAAAATACTTAGATCCATTAAAACGTCAAAAACAAAATTTTGACGTGTCAAAAATAAAATTTAAAATTATGTTATTTTGATATACAGATAATAACGCCATTACCAATTTAAAATATTTTTTTTTTCGAAAAATAAATTCCGTTTTGACGTTAAATGACGCATATGAATGAGCAAAAACAGAGAGACAAGTTCAGGGGCTTCGAGAAATTTGTTCTTGGGAGGGAAATTATTTTTTTTTCTTGAGTGGTTTACGGTTTTTTGATTTAGGAAATGAAAAAAAAAAGATGCTGTAATATAGTACTATACGTTACACAGATTTATTCTTTATAGGGGGTATAATTACCCCCATTACCCTCCCTTTCCACGCCCTTACACACGTTTATTTTTGTTGAGGAGGTTTCCTTTACAAGTGTTATTTTTGACTTTATCAAAAATGTAAAAAAAAACTAAAGTTATTTTTCTTACTTGTAGGAAATAATGTGCAGATTCAGGCAAATTTCACCAGATGGCAGCGAGTGCGGTTGTATGAAGGCTATTTTACTTTTTACACCTGGTAGGTAAAAGTACAAAAAGATACAAAAAGTAGAGGAATTTAATTATTTAAAAAAAAATTAAATAAAAACAAACATGAAAAACGCACCAGAAAAAAAAAATTAAATCAATACTAGAATTCAAGAGCACCAATATTACAGGTTGCATCTCTATTCTCTCTCTCTCTCTCTATTTAGCTTTCTTCAATCCATCTTTGGACATAGGCCTCCTTAAATATCTTCCACTCTTCTCTGTCTGTCGCCGTATTTATCCATCTTAGTTCCTGCGTGTTTCTTCACATCGTCCGCTCATCTCATTTGGGGTCTTCCCTACTTCTTTTATTTTTCCAAGGTCTCCAGTTTACAATACATTTGTTCCATCGATCGTCTTTCTGTCTGATATTATAACCGGCAATTTCCATTTTTCCATTTTCCAAAGGCTTTCAAGTAAATAAAGGTCTTAACCAAGGTTGCTGTATCTCGCCTACGCTCTTCAAGATATACTTGGAACAAGTCCTTAAAGTATGGAAGAGACAATGCCAAAACATGGGAATTCCGTTGGACGAAACCACCTTGTATACTTTATGATTCGCCGATGATCAGATAGTAGTGGCTCAGGATTATGACGACCTCGAATATATGACACGAAAACTAATAGAAGAGTACAATAAGTGGGGACTAGAGGTTAATCTCAATAAGACAGAGTATATGTGTATCGGTGGAATGAAACAGGGTTTAATCTTAAATACCCGGCAGCGAATTCAGTCCTGTGATGAGTATAAATACGTAGGTCTAAAAATTACAGCTGACGGAACACTAGACAAAGCTATAAAAGATCGAAACATACAAGGAAGAAAAGCAATAACTTTATTAAATGGAATAATTTGGGACCAAAGTATATCAAAACATAACAAAAAGCTTATATATAACACCATTGTAAAAAGTATTACTACATACGGCTCAGAAGTATGGCCAATCAAGGATAGAACAGAAAAAATGCTTTCCGCTACGGAGATGGACTATTGGAGAAAAGCAGCAAGGAAATCAAAAAGAGAAAGAGTTACAAATCAAAGAATAAGAGAAATTATGACAGTGGGTGAACGTACTTTAGTGGATGATATAAGAATAAAACAACTGGTGTGGTACGGACATGTACAAAGAATGAATGATGAAAGACTACCTAAACAAATACGACAATGGAAACCAACTGGCCGAAGGAAACGAGGACGGCCAAGGAGAAGCTGGAGAGAAGGAATAGACAGTGAAATAAGAATAAGAGGCCTAGATAATGAATTATGGGCAAACAGAAACGAGTGGAGATTGGGTATCGGAAGATGTAGAACGTTGTGAAACGGATAAATATATATATATATATATATTTCCATTTTAATTTTGCTACTTCTCCTCTGACATCCCTTACTTGTGTTTTATTTCTTATCCATTCATTATTTTTTCTATCTGTTAGCTTTAGATGTAATATCTCTCTTTCCATTGATCTTTGGGTTTTTGTTACCTTATCCATGTTTAATGTTGTAAATGTCTAAGCCTGGGATCCATAAGTAAGTACAGGAATGATACATTGGTTATACACTTTCGTTTTGAGGTACTGAGGATATTTTTTATTTTTTAATATGTATCTTAATTTACCAAATGCTGCCCAGGCTAATCTTACTCGTCTCTTGATTTCAGCTGTTTGGTTTTCTTTTTTTAGTTTAATAATTTGTCCCAAGTATATATAATATTCCTCTACTTATTCTATTTTCTTTTGGTTTATTCTGATCGTGATATCTTCATCTGCGTCTGTTATGATTTTAGTTTTAGTGTAGTTTATACACAAGCCTATATTTTTAGCTGCTGTATCCAGTTCTTCCAGCATTTTTATCAGTTTTTCTTTCTTATCTGTTATTAAGGCAATATCATCAGCATATCTTAGGTGGTTTAAGTATTGTCCGCTTAGTTTGATGCCTATTTCTTCCCAATCTAAGTTTTTAAAAACATCTTCTAGAGCCTGGTTAAATAGTTTAGAAGATATTGTGACGCCCTGTCTGACACCTCTTCATTGCATAACCCATTTCTGTCTTATTGGGCCTTCCTCCGGTAAATATTGTAAAATATAAGCTGTGTGAAACCAATAGAAACAACTATTATGTTAGTTGAACTACTGAATAAAATCGTCCCTTAAAATTAATTAAATTTTAAGAATATAAATTAAAATAAACTTTTTTTGCAGAAACCCCTGGCCTCTGTGATGTGCAACCCGTAGAAATGCTGCAAGATCAAGCGCAGTGCATTCTAGGAGATTATGTCAGAATGAGGTAACCATTCCAGTCTTTAAAGTTGTGGAGTCCATAAAGTTGCCATTACCACACCACAATTTTTGTGACTTGATGTACAGGCTGGGACTTTAAATAAATAAACCACTGCCTCTAGCGGGTTAATATTTGTTTTTTGAAAAAAAAAACATGTCACCTGTGTTTTTAAACTGGCTTTCTTTCTGAGGGAAAATTTTTTATTGTCGGACCATCGGAATAAGAGCATTAACTTGGCCTTAAATTAGCCAATATTTTTTAAACTTCATGATTTTTTACGGGAAAAAAATATACCCCAAAATGTTTATTTATATATTTTTTAGGTACCCCAGACAGCCAACACGGTTTGGAAGACTCCTCCTTGTGGTGCCCAGTTTAAGGGCCATCAGAACAGAAACTGTGGAATTGCTGTTTTTTAAGGAAACTATAGGAGAAATACCGATAACACAACTATTAGGAGACATGTATTACATGGAAAAATGTGTTACTTCTAATTAAAATTAAACAGCGAAAAAAAAAATGTAAATAGTAATATAACTATAAATGTGCCAAGTTTCATGATAGTATATGTATAATAATAGTTCGCTAATCCGTGAACTGTATTAAAATGTTGTACAAAAAATAAGAAGCTTTGTACCAAATTTTATGTTTTTTATAGGGTGAACCGACCGGAGAATGACCACCTCCTACCAGTGAATGACCACTACGTACTGTTTTTTTTGTATTATTAAGAATTGTGAATAACCAAAATCAATAAAATTTTCTGCAATTTGATCCTTAGCATATTCCTCAACTTAGGCAACCCTGCACAACAAACAGGTCATTCACTGGAGCAATTTGCCGTAAATATGGTTAAATGTTTTAAACAAACTTAGATATAGTACATATTTTATTTACAAGAGAATTATAAAATATTATACACATTTTTCACCTGAATTTTAATTTTCTTTCAACATAAAAACTTTATCAAACACAGGGTGATTTTTTATAAACGCAAACCTCTCTGTTTTTAAGTTAAGAAGGCGATATTTTATTATCTGATTGCCCTGTATGTATTGTCTATATTTAGTAAACTTGGTTTAGAGTTTAAATTTTTCTGTGATATTATATTTGTAAAATATGTATGTACCAATTAATAAAATATTATTTTTTAATTAGTAGGTAGTTAAATCTAGATATGTCGCCCACTTTGTCTCTCATTTTTACCACATTTAAAGAATCGAAAGAAATATTGTATGTTTCCTGTTTTTCCTGTTTCCAATAAGTATTATAATTTTATCTGATTTTCTAAACGATTTTCTTTAGTTTTTAAATCTTGCTAAAATTCGGGGTTTTCGTACCTACTTTTCTAGATAATTTTTAGAGGACTTGAAAGAAGTGGGCGACAGTATCTAAATATAATTTTAAGTTAGGTAGGTAATGAAATAGGATAAATTAAAATTGATTAAAAAAAATCCGAAAAAATCATATCAAGTATTAAAAGATTTTGTGAGATCCTAAGTATAAAATAAATGTGAAAATTATCTAGTCACAACCTAGTCTAATAAAAGTCAATATTCCATTGTCAAAAAGTTGTTTTTATGTTATATACGGGTCATTCTTGAAAAAGTGTACAAACAGGTGTTTTTCCCATATTTTAATTAATTTAATAAAAAACTGTTTCAAACTACTACTTTTTTGTTTAGATTATATGGTGGTCCATATTCTTTAGAAACCACTGCCTAAAATATACGAAAAAAGAAAATCCCAATTTAAAATAACTTAAAAGTGCAGGTAAATATCACTTCTGTGGACGTAACCACTTGTGATTTTCCAGTATCAATTCATTATAGGTTCTTATACAATTTTTAAAGTAAATTATTTTGGTTGATACTCATATCACAATATGACAGGCATTAGCTATCTCTATTTTTTAATTATTTATTTGTAATTTTTGTCATTTTTAAACCATCAAAACAAATGTAACCATACTACAGCGTCACTCCTGTAGCCAGCACAATAATCCAATAAATTTCCGACATGTTGGCAACTATGTGCTTCCAGTTCGTATGTTTTAATGCGCATTCGTCCCAATAACCTCGATTTATGATTGGTAGCGTCATGCTGTGTTTTGTTTTTCATAGTTTTTAGTGAAAATATTGTGAAATTATTTGCGTCAAGCTGGTGTGATCACTTCCGTGCCGTCTATAAAAGGGGTAAGAATCAAAAAAGTTTTATTTTTTTGTTTATATGAAGTTATGGTGCAAAAATGTTTCATTTGTTGAAATAAGAAAACTTAACCTAACATTTTTCATTCTGTAAACAAATTTGGAGGTAAAAAATCACTTCTGTGGACATCACTTCTGTGGACAGCGGTTGTCCATGGAAGTGACACTGATCAACAGAAGTGAATTCAACCAGCATTGTTTTTCCTTTTTAATTAAAATAAATCATCAATATTATTAAACATCTCTTCTAGATAGTTAGCAAGTTTTGTAGTTTTTAACTCATGTTACCATTATGTTTTAGTTTGTGTCCGTTCCGTGGACATTTTTGCCACTTCTGTGGATATTACTTAATTTAAATTTTAAAAAATATATAAATTACCATGTTCTTCATTTCAACTTTTTTGGCGCAATTAAGCTCTGAAAGTAATACATATTCTCCAATTTACAATTCTTTAGCCAAAGTTACTTCTGTAGTTAAAAATGTATTTTCCGTGGACTCCTTAATTTTTATTTTTGGTAAAAAACCTACAAAACATTTTTTACGATCTTAGCCAGACATAGTACATAAAAGTATTTTATCAAACAATTTTATAAAAATGAAAAACTTCAAAAAACAAAAATATTATTAATCCAAAAATATATTCAGAAAGTGTACACTATTTCAAGACTGACCCATACAGGGTGTTCCAGATAAAAGTAACTACATGAGAATTTCCGAAACGGCTAGAGATATAATTTTGGTTGATAGTTTAGTGGCCTATGGTATCACTAGTATCCCGTGGGATAGTTGTGGAAGATTTTTTAAACTACCCTAGATCGATTGGTAATAGATTACACAATTTTAAGTGACCGGGTGTTTGCCTACAGTAGAAGGGCCCGTGTGACGTCATAAATCGAAGATGGCTGTTTTTTTCATGTTTTTTCACAAAATTTGGCTTAAAACGTTTGCTAAATTAGTGTTTTACAGAAAAACTACACCTACGCTTTTTATTTGCAATACAATACCAATGAAGATGGTAAAGAAAATAGCTCGATATCTTAAAAATTAGCAAAGATATAATTTTTTTTTTAATCCTAAAAAATAGTCAATTTTTAATTAAAAAAAAAATTGCGGAAGAAGGTTTTAGAATACTCAAATCTATTTGTTATAGATCACTCAATTTTATGTCGCCTACACAAATTTGAGTAGGAGCGCCTGTGTGACGTCATAAATCCAGATTGCGATTTTTTTCATGTTTTTTCACAAACTTTTGCTTTTAACTTTTGCTACATTAGCTTTACAGAAAAATTGTACAGATTATGATTTGTTTTGCAATAGGACAGCAATTGAACTGTCGTTTTAGTAAGCTTTATATCTCAAAAACTAAAAAAGATATTGTGAACTTTCGAAATTTAAAAAAATTATAAATTTCAAGACTGAGCAAGAAATTAGCCTCGATCGATTGGTGATGGATCACTCAATGTTAAGCCGCCGGGTGTTTACTTCAAATTTGAGTATATGATGGCATAAATCAAAAATGGCGGCATTTTCCATTTTTTACAAATTTTGGCTTATAACTTTTTCTAAAATAATTTTACAGAAAAACTGTCAATAAAATGGAACACCAACAAGCATAAAGTCTAGGATTTTATCTAAGTGTTTCCAATTCTTCCACAATTTATTCAATTGCTTCGCGATTTTCTAATAAATCATCTATTAAAAACCACCTAATCCAACCCTGTTGAAAACTGAAATAAAACTCAAACATTTCCAATCCAATCCTGTAAACCCGCATTGATATTACTATCTCCACTATCCAATATTTCCATTGAAAAGTTTCCATGGCAACCAACTGTTTATTTAGATGAAACTAGGCAACCCAGTATGTTCAATAGGTAAGATTAGAGTAGATAATGTAGGGTTAAAAGGGCTACACTGCCGCACTGCAGAAGTTTGACAAAAAAACTGGATTGAGGTGGTTAAAACATGGAAAATAATTGTATTTTTGACAGAAAATAAGTAAGAAATTGTAAAGATGGCCTTGGAAACTGACATTTTAACGAAATGTGATAATGAAGAGGAAGATTTGGGATGCTACTGTAAGTTTACTTCTACTTTACAGTTAGATATTTAGCCAAAAATATATAAAATTTAGCTTCATAACAATTCCACATAGTAAGAAAATCATTTTTAACAATGGGCCTCATATAATTGTTAGTATGGTTAAAATTACAGTTTTTTTTCCAATATTGCTTAATTAAATTATCGCTTGCATTGGCGTCAAGGACGAAAAAACTATGACAACCGAGTTTTAATCAAAAAAAATCGCCGTCGGTCTCAGAGACCCGTATGCGGTCTCTAATACCGTTTTGGTCTCAGAGACCATTATGCTGAATCTAAAGCCGAAGCTGTCTCAGCATTATTAAAAACATTGTTTTAGTCCTTCAACCGTCTTCCTCCCCGTACAATATCGCTGAAAAAGTGCAGCAAGCCAATTTTGACCTATTTAATAGTAACGTAGAAAAATCCAAGACAGTGAAGGTCAAGTTCAAGGACGAATTGGTAAGTTCCGGAACACCATAAGGTATACAAGTAATAGGAGTAACCTCAGGAGTAAAGTTAAAAATGTAAAATTTTGTATCCTTTTAGTCGAATTCTAGACTTTTTAGTCTAGTCTAGAATTCGACTAAAAGATACACAATAATACTTATACAAATCCATAATCCTTACGTTAGTAATGTTTTAAAAAATGGACAACATTTTATTAAATAGGTGTCTTTCGAGCCGGATCTTACCGACGATGACGTCAACAGCATCGAAAGCGATCACGTGGTCGACGAACTGACCAATCCTGGGCCAGAGGGCTTAAGTCCGACCAATCAAGAAGGAATTTCAACTACTGAAAGGGCGTTAATAAAAAATCTGGCCAATGAAAAAGCCGTAAGTGATATTTTGGAGACTGTTGAGGCCAGTGTCGATATTTTGGAGGAGATTGAGGAGTTGCAAGATGAATATGAGTGAGTATTTAAACCTTACTACTTGATACATACTCATTTTTTGAAATTCTTGATTTTTAGAGATTTGTGTGAATATAAAACAACTCTACGAGAAGAATTCCTCCACATTTTGGATTCAAAAAATCAACATTTAGAGGAAGTTTGTTTTGAGGAAAGCCTTACAGAGACACGAAAAAACGATTCCGACAGTACCTCGACTGACTCAAAAACAACAAAATCATCGACAAAAACTCTGTCACCTCAAGAAGAAGAATTTCACAGGAACCTGACTCACAGAGTGGGCACTGCAAAGAAATCCTCAAAAAAGAAAAAATCCGGAATGAGAAAAGACTTGGCGACATCAGAAATCAGATGTAAAGATCATTGCATCGAAAAAATTGACCACAGCCTATCCATGAGCATCAAAAAATTGGAGATTCAAGAGAAGATACCAGTCAATCTGCCTCCATTACAATTGCACCAAAGAAATTGTTGTGACAACTTAAAGTACTCAAGCACTTCCAGGTAAGTCTTCTTTTAAAGCAGTGTTCTGAGGAGTCCCATAAGGACGAAAACTGTCAACACTTATTGTGTCCATTAGATCTTGGACCCCCGTGAGGTTAAGCTTTCAAGCTACGCACGGAAAAATATGAAAGAAACAAAAACTCCTTTTAACCCGATTAGCCACGAAACTTGTTTGATTACTAATTACTACTTTCAGAAACCTTCCAGTCTACAATGGCTACAGATCAGAGTATGGATTAACGATGAGACAGCTACGAAAAAGAGACAGACATATGGACATGATTAGACAAAAAGAGATGGCCAGACAAAAAATGATTGAAGAATACAGGAAGTAAGTTTTTTGTCAAATTTTAATATTTATAAAATTCTTTGAAAATGCTTAAAATATATTTTCCGTTTTAGGGGCATTATTTAAAAAAAAATGCTTGTGGCGGCTCTTGTAAGAAAATATGAGACCAAAAATGTCATTAATTTTTACTTTTAGACTAAAAATACAACAAAACGAAGAAGTCTTCTGCCAATGGCTAAAAGAAATCTCATCAAGAAAAAAACAACCATATCTTTCAAATGCAAATTCAAACTTGACGAAAAGCCCAACAAGTCCAAAAATCGTCAACCTTCCAAACGACGGTGCAGAAAATATCTCAAAAACTAAACCAGCTAGACCGAAAACGGCTGGATACAACGAGTTTGTACCGAAAACCAATGTGAAGAGAAAGAGAAGACCGCATACAACTCAATCTTGTGTTTATATTGAAGTTCCAACTGAAATTTTGCACAAGGGAATTCAAATTGGTGATTTTTTGGTAACAAACACAAAAATGATGAGCAAAAAGTTTCATATTTTAACTATGTCATAATATCTCTTATCTTAGCTATCTAACTAAAAAAATATTTCTTAGATCATTGCTCTACATTCTTGTATTTTGTTAACAAAGGAGATAGGGTCGACCGGGGTAAATCTAAACAGAAGTAAATGTAAACGGTCCTAATAAAGAATTTAAATTTGCCGCTAAATCCGATATTGGCGCCAATTCTAAAACCACGCTTCTCTTCCTTGACAGTTAGCGGCAATGAAAATTTTTGGGATAAATGTAGGTAAACATGCATTTAAATATTACTGAAAAATCCAGAGAGTTTAGGAATGTACTTGTTTACATTAGCCGAGGGGTCATCAGCTTTCAACAGTACTGTACAAATTTCACAACAGGACCCGACAGTACCACGACAGGACCCAACAGTACTCGACAGTACCCAACAGTACTCAACAGGACCCAACAGTACTCGACAGTACCCAACAGTACTCAACAGTACACGACAGGACCCAACAGTACTCGACAGTACACGAAAGTACCCAACAGTACTCAACAGGACCCAACAGTACTCGACAGTACCCAACAGTACTCAACAAGACCCAACAGTACTCGACAGTACACGACAGTACCCAACAGTACTCAACAGGACCCAACAGTACACGACAGTACCCAACAGTACTCAACAGGACCCAACAGTACTCGACAGTACTCGACACTACCATGGGCGCACCCAAGGGGGGGGCCCGGGGCCCGGGCCGCCCCCAAGCCTTAGATTTTTAAATATATTTTCTACATATTTGATGATAAAACATGAAAAATACCTTAAAATTTGACATCAGGAGGCTTCGGGCCCCCCAACCCCAAGCAGTGGCGTAGTTACAAAAAGACCTGATGACCTTTTTTTTTTTTTTTTTGGTCGCAAGTTTTTTGAGGGCGCGCTTCGTAGCTGTCGGGCCCCCCCAAGACACATTCCTGGGTGCGCCACTGACACTACACGACAGGACCCAATAGTACACGACAGTACTCAACAGGACCCAACAGTACTCGACAGTACACGACAGGACCCAACAGTACACGACAGTACTCAACAGTACTCGACAGGACCCAACAGTACTCGACAGTACACGACAGTACCCAACAGTACTCAACAGGACCCAACAGTACACGACAGGACCCAAGTCCTGTTGGACGCTGTACAAAATTTTAGGGTGCCGATGACCCCTCGACATTAGCACATGATATTATTAGTTTCGTTCCATCAAAGCGTGGGACGGATATAAAACGGTACGAAAAATCCTGTTTGCGTTCCAGGTCGACGTTGTACTGTTCTCGGACAGTCAGTTTTCCGTTCCATCAAGCAACCTAAACTGGTTTCGGATTCTTCTGAAATACAAGGACTGCAGACCGGCGCAGTAGAACGCGCGGAAAAATTGTATGTAAAACACACACATTTCTAGTTCACATCACCTGACATAAAAATATACCATAAAATTACATTAAATTTACATATGTCTAAGAAAATTCAAAAAACAGTAAATAACCCAAAAAATTAAAATTTTTGCCAAAATAAATTGTAAATATACAAATATTTTTTAAATTTCCAAAAAAGAATTGTGCAACATCTTGATTGTTGATTTTTTTGCAAGAGCCTCTTAATTTTTATTACTACGGGACTGCGGAATGCTGTAGGTATACCACATGGAAAAAAGCTATACTGACCATAGGGTAGCCTGCTTAGAAAAAGAAAAATTAGTTTAGAGGGTGATAGAGGTGTTGATTTTTGTTACTTTTGAGTACTCGTTACTAATCGTAATTCGACTTCTAAGTAATCATTTTATATATTCGTTACTATCGTTACTTCGATTACTTTAACAGTATTCAATTTAATCATTCAATTAGTGCAAAATTCTCGGACTGTCATTAATTCGAAGATCATTTACTTGTAGGTATAAAAAACCTTGTGAATATTAAGGCTTTCTATAATATGTAGATAATTTCACAAATATATAAATCAAATTACAAAATACAAATAAATAAATATATAAATTTAACATAAAACTTGTGATATTAAAAAAAACTAATATGTTTTCACAAGTTTCGCCCAAAAAAATGTGCTAATGCAAGTTCGTTATAATTTTTGGTATATTTAGTTTATTAGGCAGTCTGTAGTGGTTTATAGTCTGTGAATATAAATTAAATTAATGTAATTACTTTATCTGCATTTTAAAAAACTAAAATTAAAAATGTATTATGAGAATCCTATGTAATTGTGTAATCCTTTCTGTGTGCAACTTTAATTTCGTGCTCTCGAATTCATACGTTGCCTTCGATGTATCTTCACCTCCCCTCCTGTGTCTTCACGCGAGGCGACGAAACCCACCCTTTCTTTTAGTCACGTGACTTTGAATTTAACCCTCTCGCATATGATCACATGCCTGAGGTAAGTCGATCTCTCATTCGAACAGCATTCGTTTTTTGGACAGTTATTTGGTCGTTCCATCAAACCAAAACCGTTTTAAAACAGTCCTTGTACTACATGCGCGCGCTTTGGGATTTTTCGGACAGTTCTAGGACCGTCGAAGGCCCTGATGGAACCCTGCTATTATGTTTCCTTCAATGGAGTCCGAAATACCAGTATACATTTGTCCCGGTTTGTTGGGGTAAATGTAAACATAATATGACGGTTTTTTTAAGCAACTTTTTTTTCTTAACAGCGCTTTTGTTTTTTTGTTAATTTTGTTCTTAGAACAAAGGATAATGTCTAAATATTACCACAAAATATTTGTATACTTGTATACCTATTACCTTCCTAGCCCGCGTAGCAATGGCTAGAGAAGGTAATATTTTTTATGAATTTTTTTTGAGATAACGCCAAAAATGTTTTATTTGGATGTATTTTGACTTATCCTTGCAATATCGTCATGATGTCCGTGTGTGTGTGTGTATATTATTTTTGTCCGTAGCACGATAGCTCCTAAACCGCTGAACCGATTTTCATAAAATTTTCAGGTAAAATAGTGTTCGACACTCTTACGGGCTGATTAGATTTTGGTCCAAATCCATTAATGCAAATGACAGTTTTTTGACAATTAAAAACTTACTTTTTAACGGAGCATCGTATCAATACAATGTTTTCGGAATACAGTAGACTATATTTTGCTAAATAATTTGTGTTATAACCAAAAACTTCGTGGGAGCTTCTGAGATATGTACAAACAACTATTTTCAAGGCTATCCATAGGATCCATTAATTTTTTTATAAAGGGAGTGTCTTTCTTGATTTCAAATCTGAAATTTCTCAAAACGGTCAAAAACGTTTACATTTGCCCCGGTCTATCCTATACCTACCTACAATACCTACTCTTGAAACCAGTGGAAGATTAAGGATTTTTGGAGAGAAGGCAGGAAAAAAATAAAACAATAAAACTCTTAACCCACAGGCAAAAATTTTTGCACACTACAGTAATTTTCATTGCTAATTTTTCATACTGAAACTAAAATATAAATATCTCAGGAAAACGGGAATTTCTCCACCCACTGAATTTGTCACTATTCACCTGCTGTACCTATCCTTGAAACTATCTGGGCATAAATCGAGGGGGAGGAAGTAATTGTCGATGAAAAAAATATTTGTGCATTTATTGTTTTGCTAGGGAGGCCGGGAGGTAATTATCCATTAAGTCCTTTATTTATTAACGAAGTGCATACATTTTATAAAATTCGCTGAATGACGTTTTTCTAAATCTAAACTTAGGGTATGGTTTTATCGCATCTCTATGGCCCCACCATATTGCAATTCGGTGCTTTTGTTGATGAACTGTATAGTTTTTAAAATATGAATTTTCAAAGTTTGATCATTTCAGTCCTATGGGATTCTGTACCCTTAAATCAGCGGCGTAGCGTGCCCGAAAGGGCGGGGGGGGGGGGGCGACAGCTAAAAAGGGCGCCTCTGAAAACTGATGAAAAATCTTGTGACAAAAAAAAAAGGTCATCATGTGTGAGGGGGCGGCCGATAAGTCACAAGGGCGCCTCTCACGAATCTTGCGACCAAAAAAAAAGTCTTCATGTCGTTAGTTTCCTTTGGCACCCACTCAATTGGCCGTTACCGGCCCGACTTAATAAAGCTGAGGGCGCTTCGGCCACCTATGGGGCGCCACTACCCTCGGGGCGGGGGGGCGCGGGGGGTTCGCTACGCCGCTGCCTAAAATTCGCTAAATGACGTTTTTTCGTATCTCTATGACCCCACTATACTGCAACTCGGTGTTTTTGTTAATAAACTGCATAGTTTTTTAAATATGAATTTTCAAAGTTTGGCCATTTTGGTCTTGTGGGATTCCCTACCCTAAAATTCGCTTAATGACGTTCTTCCGAATTTTAAGTCAGGATGTAGTTTTTTTGCATCTCTATGGACCCATCACACTCCAACTCGGTGCTTTCGTTGATAAACTGTATAGTTTTTGAAATATCAATTTTCAAAGTTTGGCCATTTTGGTCTTATGGGATTCTCTACCCTAAAATTCGCTAAATGACGTTTTTTCGAATCTTAACTCAGTGCTTGGTTCTTTCGCATCTCTATGGCCCCATCATACTGCAACTCGGTGTTTTTGTTAATAAACTGCATAGTTTTTGAAATATGAATTTTCAAAGTTTGGCCATTTTGGTCTTGTGGGATTCCCTACCCTAAAATTCGCTTAATGACGTTCTTCCGAATTTTAAGTCAGGATGTAGTTTTTTTGCATCTCTATGGACTCATCACAGTCCAACTCGGTGCTTTCGTTGATAAACTGTAGTTTTTGAAATCTGAATTTTCAAAGTTTGGCCATTTTGGTCTTATGGGATTCCCTACCCTAAAATTCGCTAAATGACGTTTTTCCGAATCTTAACATAGGGTGTGGTTATTTCGCATCTCTATGGCCCCACCATACTGCAATTCAATGCTTTTGTTGATAAACTGTATAGTTTTTGAAATAATATCCTATAATATAAATATGAATTTTCAGTTTGACCATTTTGGTCTTATGGGATTCCCTACACTAAAATTCGCTAAATGACATTTTTTCAAATCTTAACTCAGGGTGTGGTTTTTTCGCATCTATATGGCCCCACTAAGCGCGGATCTGGGATAAATCTAGGGGGAGGAGTAATTTTCGACGAAGAAAATGTGTGTATTTATTTTTTTTCTAGGGGGTTCCTAATTATCTGTTAAGCCTTTTATTTATTAACTAAAATATAATAAATTTCTTTCTAGTGGGGGGGGGGGGGTAATTATCACGTTACCCCCCTTTAAATCCGCGCTTGCATCCAGGAGTTTAGAGTTTATTTTACCTGTGGCTGTACTCTTTAAGGCCCTTTTTCAGGGCCTTATACAACTCAATGCATTTTATTATTAAAGTTTTGTAGTGCATTAAGGTTACAAAGTTGCTGTACTTACTGGGCATGGGCGACAGTGGCTGATCCAGGAGGGGGGGGGGGCAGAGGGGCCCGGGCAACCCTCCCCCTTCCAGACAAAGAACATTTTTTAGTTCTGCCATATCACTTATTTAAATTTGTTAATAAAATCTACTTGGGTTTTCAAAATTTTTCGTTTGCGACTCATTTCAACCACATTTTGCCGCTAAATTTCACAGCTCAGACCTATAAAAAACCACAAAAATAAATAGTTTGGTGTCTGCTGCTACTTTGGCCCCTCCCCCCAGAAAATCCTGGATCCACCAATGATGGGCTAGGTCCTAAATTCCCGAGGGGTGAACAGCTAACCCAAAATGTGTACACCGATTGTGAAAATCCACAATCTTTTGCTTTTGCTAAGATTGTGAGGGATTGTGGTAAGATTGTGAGGGATTGTGGTAAGATTTTGAGGGATTGTGCAGGACTGTGCAGCGGCGTAGCGTGCCTGACGGGGCGGGGGGGGCCGACAGCCCACCAAAAATTCATGCAACCAAAAAAAAAAGGTCATCATGTCTATAGTTTCCTTTGCCGCCCTCTTAATTTACCGTTACCGGCCCTGCTACTTAATAACGATTAGGGTGCTTCGGGCACCAATGGGGCGCCATGCCAGTACCCCAGGGCGACGAACCCCACCCCCCGCTACGCCCCTGGGACTGTGGTAAGATTGTGAAAGATTGTGAGGGATTGTGAAGGACTGTGGTAAGATTGTGATAAGATTGTGAGGGATTGTGGTAAGATTGTGACAGATTGTGAGTGATTGGGACGGACTGTGTAAAGATTGTAAAGGATTGTGGGAAGATTGTGAGAAATGTGTACACCGATTGTGAGAGCTATTCACCCCTCGTAAATTCCCAACTTAAACGATTATAAAATCGTAAGTTAGATGATTTTGCTTGTAATTTTGTCCAAAATTATTTTAAAAATAAATATAATTTTTTTAAAATTATACCTGCTCCTACTTTTTGATTAGATATACCGCATACTTTACCTGATCGCAAAACATTGTATCTGGAACAGCGGAACTAGGAATACAACTATAAATGTAACCTAAGCAGCCTTCAGAAACTTTTTGAAGAGAAACTAGCGAGGAAACTTGTACAAAGCAAAAAAATAATACTCACCTATAAAAACCAGACTTCCATTACCATACATGCTTTTTGCAGAAAAACTTACTTATTTTTTAAAGTTTAAAAAATTAACTAAGTTTAATAATAGTACAGTATAGTATATAAGGAGAGTACAAAAAAAGTTTTATGTGAGGATTTGTCATTCTTTTTTGCGATAGAAAAGAACGTGAAACAGTTATTAGTTATGACACAACATCTAGCACTTTTTCGCGTATTTTTCTGATACTTTTTACTCGAAATTATTGAAAAAACTCATATAAATCAACCAAAAAAGAATATTTTGCGAGAAACGCGGCCGGTATCCAGTTAATTTGTGTTTTGTTTTTGACTGAAATGTCAATTGGCAATATTTGTAAACAAAGAAGGCGGAGGCCTACGAGCGTGTTCTGCAGGCCGGATTACATTAATTTTTTTAGATTTTTTTAAAGATTTTTGCAGTGAAAATATAGAGTGATTAGAAATAGCTTAAATATAATTTATGACATTTAGTAAAAGACGAATTATAAGTATTTTATTTTAAAAGGTGTAATATTTACATAAAAATCATTGCCTTTGAGTAACGAATATGCATGCAGGGTGTTGGGTATAGCCAAAGAAATTCAAGGAACCCGAATGTTTTTGGGTATAGCCTAAGAGTAATAATGTTATTACTCTGAGGGTATAGCTGTGAAACCAAAATTGGATTGGAACAGCGACGTGGATAGCTTGCGTTGGTAGCTTAGTAACAAGGGCTAGTTTTAGCCTTCCAGTCCTGTGGCGAAATTTTTTGATTTTGGTGTAATAAGAAAAACACGACAGAAGAAATAAATTTATATATACTTCATAACTAAAATGAAAAAAATGGGTAATAAAATATAAAATTTCATAGGGCTGTCATAAAACAACTTTCGTTTCACTCCAATAATCTGAACCGAGCCTCATTACCACCCCGGCAGAACTTTTACCGCCAAAATTAAAACCATTTTTGACGAACGATCAAAAACAGCTCCTGAGCGATTCGAGATCATCATTCTTCTTCTCTGTCCAAAGATGGATCAAAAGGTTATTTGGATCAAAACAATAAACATCACCCTACTTTTTGCGTTGTTTTTTCTCTTTGCTTTTCAACTTATTGCAAAAAATTTATAGAAAACCAAAAATAATGGAGTTGGATGAGTTTTTATCGCCCAGCTCAATATCTGAAGACAAACAAGAATTATATAGGATTTCTCGTTGTTGCATCAAGAAATGTGTAGGTATATGCTGGACACAAACATTATAAGAATTCGATAAATTCATTGCTTTCCTTGTTGAAAAATATTTTTCAAATGAAAAACAAAAAGTTGAGGGTTTTTGCTAAATTTGCTAACTTGTTTATTGGATGTTTACACGTAAGTCCAATCAAAAACATTTTAATAAATTTTTACCGCTTTGAAAATCAAAACCGCAAATCATACTCCAAAGACATTTATTGGAATAAAACCTGACCTTATTTAAACATCGACCCTATGGTGACAGATTTGCATGTTGCTTCAAAATTCGGCCTTTGTGTATTTAAAAACCGGATTTATTAGTGTCGGTATTTATTAAATGAAAGTTAGCGTCTTTATTATTAAATTTGGCTTTGATATGTCAAGCTTGAAAGGTCAGCTGTTAGTTTTCTGCTCGGTTTTCTGTGTAAATGTGTCAAAATAAAGTCGACTCTAAAATAAGGTCAGGTTTTATTCCAATAAGTCCTAATACAGAATGTAGACAGGATATTATAAGAACAATAATTTAATGGTAAAAAGGCCAAAATAAGAAAAAAAGTTTAACATTCTCCAGTTTTCTAGGTACAGGATTTTTGAAGTTAGAACCGAAATGAGGAGAGGGTGGTAAAGGATTAACACAAAATTTGAATAATTATAATTAAATGATGTAATGTTGGTTTATTTTGTTTCGTTGATTTATATTTATATTAAATTATTAATAATATCTCTCTCTCGTCTTTCTTTTATTTTTGCCTCCCTCTAACACCAATATCAAAGATTGTAACACCAATATCAAAGATACAAATCAATTGAAACATGAGCAAACAAAACAGTTAACGAAATATTCAACCGATATAAACGCAGTAAGCAACCAAAGCAAGTTCCGAGTATTTATAAACCGGTATGTGTGCTTCTTCGAAATATTTGACACGATTTGACGAAGGACGTTCAAAGTTAGAAGGACTAAAACTCAAATATAAATCAATACTTCAGTTGGCATTGAAGAATTCTATTTCACATTTTTGATAGTTTCGCAGTTAGACCGCCCGATGTCGCTGTAAGTCCTACATGTTTACACAAATTCATTTTTTATTTTAATAAACACGGGTTCGCTTGGTGTTTACATAAATGTCTGTGCATATTTTTATTTTCAAGGCTACCACAGTGTCGATTCGAAGTCGTTCACATTCGTTGAGGTTTTATCGCGCGTTATCATTTTTTTCGAGATTAAAAAGTTCCCGCATATTTTTTGTGACGTCACGTTATTCGATTTTTGCATTAATTATTGAATTTTTTAAAATATTCCAAGTTCTAAAAAAAGTGAATAAGACCGTGTAGGTGTTAAAAAAATCGTTGTTTTGATGGCCAAATATCAAAAACAAACAAAAGTATTGATGTCTAAGGGGGCCATGTTGTGGTGAAACAATTTGAAAGCGTTTTATTGGTCCTATGCCCACTCGCTTTGTCGTTATTGGTCGTCCGATGTGAGTTGACATAGTCCATGTGACCTTAAAGTGAACACTTCCTGTTCTTGCTGTGGAATTTTGTCAATTTTGTGCTAAAAATCGAAGATTTTAATTTGCAAAGTGTGTTTATTTTGTTTAGAAAACGCTGTTTTACTAATCCAAGAAACTGTCACTTTTGCCAATCGTTTTTCAACCGAGAAAATCGTGTTTAAAAATTTTGTGAAGTCATTATGGTGGCTGTGGCATGTGTATATTTTTAAACTGATAATTTTTCGAGGTTTTTCAAGGTTTTCTGGTAAGTACAAGTGATTTAAAATGCTTCCTAGATTAGTAATGAATCGAGTTTATCACGATAATCATGTATTTCCAAATGATGTAAGTTTTTACAACGTTTTTTCAGTCCGTTTGATATTCGTTTGTTTTGTTTACATTCTCACAGAGGAAATTATCGATTTTCCCTGCCTACGTCAGAAGCGCTTTGTTGGTAAACAAGTTCTTCGTATTGATGTGTTTTTGTTTACTACCTACCATAGACTATTATTATAACTTAACATACAGTCCCAAGATATGTCCAATAACCAGGTAGTCCGATTTCGGTACTGCACTACGCACACTGTTTAAAGAAAGAAAAAGACAAAAGATCCTCTACTGAACACCCCTATCGGACTATCCCTTTGAGCTTCATTCGTTTTCTGTGCGTCACCGCGTACACTGTCCGTCGATTCGTGTTTTAAAAAGTTTTAAGTTGCGTTCTATTTTTGAATATCTTGTCAAAGTTTCCTAATGGGTAAAAAATCTAAAAAGCGGTCTCGTTCGCGATCGAAGGAACATTTACGTAAGCGAATCGAGGTTCTTGAAAAGTTAATTTATGAAAACTGTCATGAGAGTGCATCAACTTCAGCTTATACTAGTGATGTTCTAGGTGACCTGGATAATATTTCATCTAAGAAACGATCACGACCACGTTCTCGTTCTAGCTCATATGAGGGCGATACTGGTAAAGACTTGGCGTTGCCAGTTCATCGCTCTAAAAGTAGAAAATATCGAGAGCGCTCCGTGGAAAGGGAAACTTCAGATTTGGAACGATCTCCCACAATAGCCCTCTCAAACATCGGTAGTCACGAGTTAAACACTGTGGAACCGACTGATTATGAGGAAGATGTTTGCCGTTCTCCATTTAACGGACCGGAAACATTAGACAAACATGCCGATGGTTGTACTCAGAGCAGTACAGCAGTGGCTTGCGGAACCAATGATTTAAATGTGCAACAATCTACCGATATAGCACAAGATATATCTGAGTACGATGAGATTTTGGGAGAAGACCCTAGCGTAAAGAAAAATTCTTCGTTTGAACTGCACCCAGCATTGGTTTCTCGCTTAGATTATATTTTACATGAAGGCTTGCCTGAAAATGATAAAGATACTTTGCTGTTGAAACACACAAATCCAAAAAATTTGGATTTGTCTCCACCAGTGATAAATGCGGAACTTTCGTTTGCAGTATCTCCATCATTTTTAAGTAGAGATACTGCCCACATCAAATATCAGAAGTTTCTTACAAGTAGTATTTCAGCTAGTAGCAAGGCAGCCAATTTGATTCTCAATAAAAAGAGACCTATTGAGGGTGAAAACAAACAAAAACTTCTGGCATATGTGACAGAATCTGCAAAAATAGACAGTTTATTGTTTAACCATATTTCACGTTCGAGGCAACGGTTAATTTTACAAACTATCTCTGACAAAAAAGTCAAAGAAAATTTGCAAGGTATAATTCCTGATAACCGCCTATTTGGCATAAATATTGGCGAGAAAGTTAAATCTTTACAAGCTTTATCATCTGCTGCGAAGGAATTAAAAGTGGCAACGGTGCAGCCAAAGCGAAAACCTCTCGGTTTAAACCAACCCTCTACGCATTATGGTGGTTCGTCGTCTTTAAACAGAGCCCGCCCCGCACGTCGCTATGTGCAGAACAACAATCAATCGTACCCGGGAAGGGTGGCGAGTGCATTCAAGGGGCGGACAGACAGAGGACAACAAATGTTGAAAGAATCAAAACCAACGAACAACAGAGGGAGACGGAGATAAACCAGATTGGTTTTGAAACTGTTAAGGTGAGTTCAGTTAAACATGCAGCTGGAAGATTACGATATTTTTATCGGAATTGGATAAAAATCACAAATAATCCGGTTATTTTAAAATGGATTTGTGGTTACGAAATACCTTTAACTGCATTACCGCATCAAAGTTTTCTTCCAAGAATAATAAAACTTTCCCAACGGGATGAAGTGATTATGCGTGATGCAGTTAAAGAACTTTTGACCAAAGGCGCGATAAGATACTGTCAAACTCAAGAAGGACAATTTTTGTCTTCATATTTTTTGGCTAATAAATCTAGTGGGGGAAAACGTTTTATTTTAAATTTGAAACAATTTAACAGTTTTGTTGATGCCCCACATTTTAAGCTAGAGGACATTAGGACAGTTCAAAAACTGTTAATGAAGGATTACTTTATGGCATCAATTGATTTAAAGGGTGCCTATTTTTTGTTGCCAATGGAGGACAGCCAAACCAAATATTTGCGATTTGTATATAAAAATTCACTGCTAGAATTTTGTTGTCTTCCGTTTGGTCTTTCTAGTGCGCCTTATACTTTTAATAAATTAATGAGACCAATCCTTAAATATTTACGTAGTTTAAATATTTTATGCGTAAATTATTTAGATGATTTTTTAATTTTGGGAAAGTCTTTTTGTGAATGTTCCAATAATGTAAAAATTGTTTTGCATTGTTTGGACTCTTTAGGGTTAATTATTAATTTTGGGAAATGTGTTTTAATTCCTAATCCATCATGTAAATTTCTAGGATTTATTTTTAACAGTATAAACATGACCATATCTTTACCCCAAGATAAAAGAAATAATGTTAAAAAGTGGGCCCATTTTTATAAAAAACATAAAACTCACGTTATTCAAAATTTTGCCAGTTTTATTGGACTACTAGTATCTGTATGTCCTGGGGTAAAATACGGTTGGTTATATATTAAGTCCTTAGAAAGGGAGAAAAATTTGGCCTTGGCACAAAATAAAATGAATTTTTCTGCCAAATTTAAATTATCTTATGATGTTGACGAAGACTTAAACTGGTGGATTTTTAACATTGATAATGCTTTAAATAATATAAGAATGGATAAATTTAGTAAAGAAATTTTTACAGATGCCAGTTCCAGCGGTTTTGGTAGTTGGCTCAAAGGGGGGGGCGTGTCACATGGTTGGTGGTCAAACGATGAAAAATTGCTACATATTAATGAATTAGAACTAAAAGCTATTTTTTTGGGACTTCAAAAATTTGCACTTAGTTCACGCGATTGTAACATTTTAATTCGGACTGACAACACAACAGCCCTTTCTTATATAAATAAGATGGGCAGTAGTAGATTCCCCCATTTACATAAAGTAGCCAAAGAGATTTGGCAATGGGCCGAATTAAGAAATTTGTGGTTGTTTGCATCTCATATAAAATCTGAAGATAATACTATTGCAGATAAAGAATCAAGGCGTTCCCCAAAGGAAACAGAATGGTCTTTGGCATCGTTTGCTTTTTTAAAATTAGTTGAAAATTTTGGAAAACCCAATATTGATCTGTTTGCATCGGCTTTAAATCATAAATGTTTAAAGTATGTTTCTTGGCGGGGAGATCATGGTTCGATGGCTGTGGATGCTTTTACTTTATGCTGGTCAGGTTATTATTTTTATGCATTTCCTCCATTCTGCCTAATTTTAAGAACCTTGCAGAAAATAGTTACTGATAATGCAGAAGGAATATTAGTAGTTCCTAAATGGCCTTCGCAACCGTGGTATCCACTTTTTCATCAATTAAGAATATCGGAAACTATATGTTTCGAACCAAACATTAATTTACTTCGTTGCGATTTTAGCAAACAGCCACATCCAATGTTCTCGGACCTTACCCTGGTAGCCGCGAAGTTGTCAGGCAGGCGTTTAAGCTGAAAGGATATCCCGATTGTTGTTTGGATACAACTATAATGTCAGTGGCAGGTTCGACTTTAAAACAATATAATTCAACTTTAAAAAAGTGGTGGAACTTTTGTATTTCAAGAAACATATCACCGTTTACTAGAGAGGTTTCCTCAATTTTAATATTTTTACAAGACATGTTAAATACAGACAACTCTAAGTACAGTTCTTTTAATACAGCCAGGTCAAGTCTTTCTTTAATTTTTCAGGGAGATCATAAATTGGGAGATGATCCTAAAATACAAAGATTTATGAAAGGCGTAGCTAATATACGACCTCTTGCCCCTCGGTATAATTTTACCTGGGATCCATATGATATTTTAATGAAATTTGAATCCGAAAGTTGTAACACCCATTTGCTGTTGTCAAAAAAATTAATAACATTACTGGCTTTGACAACTGGTCATCGCATGCAAACGTTTTTTGTTATTAAATTAAACAATATTTTAGAAACAACTTCAGGATATCAAATTTTAATATCTGAAAAAATTAAAACTTCTGGTGTAGGCAAAGTGCAACCTTGTCTAAATATTCCATTTTTTACTGATAAGCCAAAGTTATGCGTGGCATCTACTTTAAAAGAATATTTAAATTTTACGACTCCATTGAGAGGATCCATAAACAATTTATTTATTACTTGCGTAAAGCCTTATCGAGCAGCTTCAAAAGATACCCTTAGCAGGTGGGTTAAATCGACTATGCAAGAAGCAGGTATTGATATAAATTTATTTAAGCCACATTCAACACGTCATGCTGCTACATCTTTGGTGTTTAGGCAGGGTTTGTCACTTGATGTTATTAGAAAAACTGCCGGGTGGTCTGAAAGGTCATCAGTATTTGCTAAGTTTTATAATAGGCCATTGTCTAATTTATCAGATTTTGCAAATATAGTTCTTTCAAATAATAAGACCCTAAATAATAATTAGAATTAAATTTATACTTTTAAGCAGTTAGTTCTTGTTTAAAATAAATATTTTTTGTTTTAACTTATAAGTCTTTGCTTAGGTATCATGTGTATTTATGTGTTATTATTACATTTATTTGTGTGAAAACATAATATTATTTTGGCCTTTTATTATTTTTATGTTCGTTTTATTGGTGTTGGGTTTTATTTTTATAAAAATATATATAAATAAACACATTTATTGAAAATATATATATATTTTTTATTTATATTTCTTATTTTATTTAAATGATTATTAATTTACTTACTTAATAGAAACCCAATTAATTTATTAGAACAGTCTTTAAACAACTACCTGGTTATTGGACATATCTTGGGACTGTATGTTAAGTTATAATTACTAAAGCAAACGAACTTACCTGTGACGTTTGTTTGTAATTATGACGTACATACAGTCCCAAGATATGTCCACATTCCCACCCCAGTTCAAATTAATTGTCCCAACCCATTTATAAACAATTGGGTTTCTTGAGTCTTTAAACTAAATGAAGCTCAAAGGGATAGTCCGATAGGGGTGTTCAGTAGAGGATCTTTTGTCTTTTTCTTTCTTTAAACAGTGTGCGTAGTGCAGTACCGAAATCGGACTACCTGGTTATTGGACATATCTTGGGACTGTATGTACGTCATAATTACAAACAAACGTCACAGGTAAGTTCGTTTGCTTTAGTAATTATGCTTGATGCCATGCATATAGTGGGGAACTTTCACCACGTGTATTATTCATTTGTTTTTGTTTTTAATAGTTTAAAGTGCATATCATAATACAATTTGCTTGCATATTTTGCATTCTACTCTAATTAATTACTTAAAACCATTCGATTCAATTATTTTATGAATGTTCCTTATTTCTTATTTTAATGCTTATGTAAGTATTATATAATTAGTTATTTTTTTCTTCTCTACAAAATAATTTTTCTCTTAAAAATAATTCAAGTCAGGTTAGCGCCACTTAACTTTTTTAAAATCAGTTATTGTGTAATATTTGCTTGTCATAAAAATCATAAATATCTTTCTAAAAACACCTTTTTGTTTTTAGAAGCCTTCCTGTTTATGACATTCCTTAAGTTTCATCAAAGTTGGTGTAGCAAAGTAGGTGTCCTAAATCTAAAGTTTTTATGAAATTTTATTATTTATTTATGGGTATTTGCGAGACCGGTCAAAGCTAGAATTAAACTCATTTTGCACAATTGACTGGTTAATTGTTCAGTCAATTGACCAGTCCCTTGCCTGATTCAAATAAGAATAAATGGATCCTTGATGGATCTAATACCTTCCTAGCCCATTAGCACAATCCAATGCATCACCCTGAAACAGTTTTTTGTAAATAACTCCAAAACAAAAGCTCCTACAAAGTTTTTGGTTATAACACAAATTTTTGTGAAAAATGTGCTTTGCCATATTCCGAGAACCGCATATTGATCCGTTAAAAGTTAGCATTTTAAAAAAAGTCTTACTGGTAAAAAACTATTATTTTACCTGAAAATTTCATGAAAATCGATTTAGCGGCTTAGGAGCTATCGTCACAGAAGAGCCACTCTTCTGAGCTATCGTGTTATGGGCAGACATACACATACACACACACAGACAGACATCACTATGATATTGCTAGGATAGGTCAAAATACACCCAAATAATACATTTTCAATCAATACAACAACTTAACCCAAGCAAAAATCCTTTATCTATGAACAATATCTTCTCTAGCCATTGCTGCGCGGGCTAGAAAGGTAAAAAGATGTAGGTAAGAAAATCTAAATTCCCCTGATCATCCATCCAGTTTACAAATATTTTATTTTATTACCAGTAATAAGTACTGGTTTAAATGGCTTTTGGAAGTAGTTTTTCTGTTTTTGCAAAGAAGAATAAAAATTAAAAAAAAATTGGTTAAAAGCAAGGCCAACACAAAAATAGAGGCCATGACCCTGAAAAAATCAGCTGTTCTCCCAGGGCTGAATTTTACATTGGGTCTTATGGGAGTTCAGACGTTTTTTTATGATATTTTCAAAATGGCACTACAGATTTTCGCAAAATTTCACTGAAATATTCTCAGACACCATCCCGATATTCCACCAAAGGTTTGTAAGGAAGCAACATGATTAAAAGGTTAAAATCTTCAAGATTTAGCATTCCTTATTTTGAATTCAAATTACCCGCCATGTACCACATGCCAACTGTTATATTTGACATGTATTTGACTTTGTCATATGTGATTGTCACATTCGCTTCTGCTTTAAACTTAATTTTTGTGTGAGCTAATGAAGCGGCTATGAAAAATTAGGGCTTACTATACATTTAAAAAAAATTGTTCTGCCAGAATAAAGTAAAAACAATCTCAAAAACGGCTTTATTAAAAAAAAATCAAATATCCATGAACCGTCATTCCAACTTCAATATTTTAAGGACAATCAGCTGTGTTGTAACGTGACCATCAAAAAAAAATCAGCCCCGGATGTGACGTCAGCAAAGTGGAGGATCGTGGCCCGTCCATTTTGATAGCCCTGTTAAAAGCAAATTATTCTAAAATAATTTAAAATTCCGGCCTAAAATAAACATTGTAGGCCTTCAAAAAAAAATCCTTATCTTTGAACATCTACATATTATTATCAGCTGGTATTGTTAGGAAGCTAATTTTTGAACAGAACCCATATTTTTTATTGTTTTTTGGTCCCCTAAAAATTTGTTAAAGGTAGATTTATGCAATTTCATTAGGTTATTTTACATATGATGACATATTTCTAGTTTTCTATTTTCTTAAACCTACCTACTTATTGGTTTGTTTTGGTTGTTCCAGGTAAGTACCTATGCTATGTGAAATTTTAGAGGTTTAAATGGTTGTTCTGATCCAGGGTACCTAGAATAGACTCTAGGGACTGTGGTATTATTGTAGACTCCTAAAGGGTCTTCCTTATTTATTTATAAGATTTTATAAGGGTCCTTGATGCCTTGTATGATGGTATATGAGTTCTTGAATGGGTGAGAATAAGGAGTACTCTCTCAAAGTCGGGTATAAGTAAAACTGCCCATGCGATCTCACTTGATTTCCGCATCTCTATTGGTCCTGATGACATGGGGACATGCTCATTCTCACTCTCACCCATTTCAAGATTTCATACACAGACCTCTTCTGACCTAATCACTGCACAAAGACTCCAACATCACAAAATATCTTTTTTTTTGCCTATAGCACAATGGGAGATTTCTCTGACTTTAGCCTGGATCCAGGCATTACCATAAAGTCAGAACCAATGAATCATGAAACAAGTAACATCATGATAACCTCAGCCAGTGTCCCGATCCCATTTAGGCGAGACCCTCCAGAGTATATCTATGATGACACTTCACAATCACCCCTCTATGGAACCATAGGGCTACAAAATGACCAAGTTTTATCACCTCCAAATAACTATGAGACTGCAACGAGTTTTTGGGGTACTAAAATGTTGAATAATGATGAGATGTTAAAGTCCGAAGCACTGATTCATATGGACGAAGATGATATTTTCCAAGTTGATAAGGCTGATTTGATACAAGGTATAATAAATAAACTCATGATATTTAGAGTAAATTATTAGTTTTATTTAAAAAACTACTTAAGTATTAAAAAATTGTTTGGGGTATAAATAAGTTCAATAATATTAACACTATCGATAAAAAGGATTCTGTCGCTAATTTAGAAAGGGGCGCCAATAAGGTCATGGTCGCCAATAAGGATATGGAACTTAATAGAGACATAGTCATCAAAAAGTCCCCATTAAGGACATATATGCTAAAAGGGACATTGTTAATAAGGACACGGTTGTTAATAAGGAGATGTTTGTTAATAAGGACATGAATATTAATAAGGTTGTGGTTCTTAATGGACACATGGTCGCTAATGAGGACATGGTCCTTAATAAGGACATGGTTCTTAAAAAGGTCATGGTCATTAATAAGGACATGGTCCTTAATAAGAACATGGTCCTTAATAAGGACATGGTCCTTAATAAGGACATGGTCCTTAATAAGGACATGGTCCTTAATAAGGACATGGGCCTTAATAGAAACAAGGTTCCTAATAGGGACATTATCCGTAATTTTACACTGTCTCTAGAATAATCACAGATGCTAATATGGACACTGCTACTAGTATGGTCTTTGTCCTTATTACCGACACTGTCTCCAATAAAAATACGGTCACTAATAAGGTCACTGGCGCTTATGAGGTAAAAGGCGCTATTATTGAGACAGTTGCTGATAAAGACATGGTCTTTAATAGGGACATGTTATGGTCTTTAATAGGGACATGTTCTTTAATAGGGACATGTTCTTTAATAGGGACATCGTTTTAGTGGTCACATGGACGCTAATGGGGAGATGGGCCTTAATGAGGGCATGGTCCTTAATAACAATATGGGCCTTGATAAGAACATGGTCCTTAATAAGAATATGGTCCTTAATAAGAACATGGTCCTTAATAGGGACATTATCCTTAATAGGGACATTATCCTTAATTTTACACTGTCCTCAGAATTGTCACCGAAGCTAGTATGGACACTGCTACTAGTATGGTCATTGTTTTGATTAGCGAAACTGTCCCTAATAAAGACATGCGTACTCTAATAAGGTGAAAGTCGCTAATATTGACACTGTCACCTTTTTTTTCAGATTTTATTATTTAACAAGTGACACATGATCGCTAATGAGGACATATATGGTTCTCAATTGGGATACACTTCGTTAATAGGGACATGGTCCTTAAATTGACACTGTACCCAATATAGTCACGGACGGTAATATAGACACTACTACTAGAATGGTCATTGTCCTAAATACTTACACTCTCCCTTATATAGACACTATCACTATTGTGTACCAGCCCCCTGTTTTTAATGGACCTATGATCAAGATCAATACTTAAGATGGCATAGCAGTATACATATTTAAGAGTTTTGCTTCAGATTTTATTACTTAAGTATAATATAAACACTGTCAATAAATAGTTAATTTAAAGACGGTCGCTAATAAGGACATGGTCGTTAATGAGGACATCGTATTAAATACAGGCATGGTCTCTAATAAATACATTTAACTAATGGGGACATGGTCTTTAGTAGGGACAGTCCCCAATTTGACAGTGTACTTAATAAAGACATAGACGGTAATATAGACATTGCTACTAGTAAGAGCATTGTCCTTATGACGGACATTATTCCTAATATTGACACAGTCACGAATAATGTCACTGACGCTAATAAGGCCACAGTCATATTGACACTGTTGCTATTGTGCATACCAGGATTACCAGGACCTGTTTTTTCATAGATCCTACAATCAAGATTAATACAATAAAAAGGATACTGGCGCCAATTTAGAGACGGTCGCTAATAAAGACCCGGTCGCTAATAAAGACATGGTCGCTAATGGGGACATGTTCTTTAATAGGGACGCTGTATCCAATATAGACACGGATGGTAATATGGATACTACTTCTAGTATGGTCATTGTCCTAAATACTGGCCCTGTCCATAATATAGAAACGGTCACTAATAAGGTTATTAACGATAAAGGTCATGGTTGCTAATACTGACACGGTCACTATTGTGTACTAGCACGTTTCTGTTTTTAATAGATCCTACATTAGCAGAACTGAACGCAAACGATGAAAACCTTCTTGGCGACTTCAACTTTGATGACCTTTTATTGCCCAATGAAGTCAGTTACACCAATCTGGACAGAACTGTCGGCTTTTTCGGCCACGGCAATGTCAATAATCACTTTGGAAATAACAACCAGTTAATAGGAATCGCTAGTAGTGCCCCGCAAGGTACATATATCTATAATATTAAACATGTCAGATCTTTTTATTAGTTTGGCTAGTTTTTGTTAGCCATAGGCAACTTTAGTTTTTAGTTAACTAGAATGTTTTTAACTAATTTTCAGTTAGCTGTTAGCTAGGAATAAGTTTTTGTTAGTTTTTGGTTAATTGTTGTTGTTAGTTAGCTAGAATCAGCTTAACTAGTGTTTGTTTAGCTAGGAGTCAGTTAAAATAGTTAGTTTTCCAGGAGTCTAAATAACTAGGATTAGTTTAACTAGTTTTTAGTTAGCTTAACTAGGGATCAGTTTTTGCTAGTTTTTAGTTAATTTAGCTGACTAGGTTTTTAGTAAATAGAGCTGTTTTTAGTTAGTTATGGTCATCAGATTAGCTGGCGGTTTATTTAGCTAGTTTTTAATTAGCTAAATAAGTTTGTTTAGCTAGTTTTTAGTTAATTTAGCTAGTTTTTAGGTAGATAATAAGTTTTCTTAGCTAGTTTCTGGTTAATTTAGTTAGGTCCTGGTTAATTTAGCTAGTTTCTAGGTAGCTAATAGGGTTTAGCTAGATTTACGGAGCTGATAATAATTATTATTTTTTATATATTTTTTTATATTTTCTAGCTACTCTCCTCTACCGCGAGATGGAGCCTCTGTCAAGTCTGAACACAACCCCCTCCTACCCTGACTACAATTCGCGGACCCCTATTTCTGCACTCTCGCCTGGAAGTCCTGCTAGCAGCAGTTCGAGCGTTGTGAATTCACAGACGTCTCCTTTGCACATTCATGGAATGGCTCAGAACAAACACGGGACATTGCACGATTTACTGATGAAGAGAGAGAAGTACATTTCGCCTGAGAGGAGTTTGTTTGGTAAGGGATCCATGTTTTTTTTAGGTATTTAAAAATTCCTCCTGAAGATTTTGTTTTTTAAAACAGTTAAAGAAAAATATGACAATGTCACAAGAGTTAATAACAATAAAATTTTATATACGAAAATCGGAGGTAGAGGTGGGTAAGTTGGGGGGTGGAGGGTTCGGTTCGGTTCATGACGGATCTGATACCTTCCTAGCTAGCCTATTAGCACAAATTCAAAATCAAATTATTTATTTATCTTAAATGATTTACATAAGTAAATGTATAGACATTGTCAAAAAAAAACAGTTTAACTAAATAAACTATCTAATACTAGTAAATTAATGACATAACTACAAGTGTGTATAGCACATAACATAAATATATGTATAAAAAGTCAAATATAGTTAATTTATATATGTAGGTACTAAACTTCAAATTTAAAGTTGATATTGTTGTAAAGTGTAGCACAAAAACAGTATGAACTTCTTGTATAAAGTGTAAGTACAAATAGTGCTGACTCAAAGAGTAAAATAGAAGGTGCTGTTAAAATTTCTTGCTCTTTAAAAATTGGCTTGCATGCAAGGGTTTGCATTAAAAATGACTCTTAGAATTTTAGCTCACACTACTACTATAAGTAGTGTGAGCTATGGTGATCCTAATTTTTTCGAGAAAAAAAAAAGTTGCTCCGATTTCAAAAATTTTTATATATCTTTGCGTTTCAGATGATTTTGAAACTTTTTTGTTTTGCTGTCTGTCTGTCTGTCTGTATGTCTGTCTGTCTGTCTGTAACGACCAACCCGCATAACTCAAAAACCGCTTGTCCGATTATAATGAAATTTGGTACCTAAGTTGGGTCTTGGGCCGTGATGGTCCCATTTAAAAATAAACAAAATCCACCGAACGCAAGCCAAATAAAAGGGTGGGGGTAGATTCCAAAAATTAGAGTTTAGGTGAAAATATGGCGTGTGTGATATCAAACGAAAGGTAATTAAGTCTGGAGTTAAAAAAATGAATTTTAGTTTATTTTTAAAAAAAGGGTGGGGGTAGATGTCAAAAATTAGAGTTTAAGTGAAACTATGGCGTGTGTGATATCAAACGAAAGGTAATTGAGTCTGGAGGTAAACAAAATACATTTTAGTTTTTTTCAAAAGGGTGGGGGGTAGATTAAGAAAATTTGAGTTTAAGTCAAAACATGGCTTGTGTGGTATCAAACGAATAGTAATTGAGTCTGGAGTTGAATAAAATATATTTCAGTTTTTGATTATATTAGCTCACACTATAACTATAGTACCTAGTGTGAGCTTAGGTGCCCATAGATTGGCAGAGTTTTTTTCTGCAGGATCAGAATTCTATCAAAATTTGTACATTGACCCCAAAAAAACACCAGAATCGTTTTCAAGCGAATAACTAGTAATTACTAGTATTTACCACTGCCGTTCAAGCGGCCTTGGTAAATACCACTCCTTGAAGAGTGACGTCGTAAATGAGCCCTTTGGACGTCATCGTTTATTACCGGTAATTACCACACTTTTGAGGAAGGTTATTGCGTTTTCTAACCTCACAATCATTTGTTTTGTTTCTTTTTCGGAAAAATGTTCTGTGAATTTTTGAAATGAGTGAAATTTATCATGTGTGCCTCAATTATGAAGAAAATTGTACAAAGTGATGGCCTTCTCTATATTGTCTTGCCAAAATTTTATTTTCATCAACCCTTGGCTTACTCGAATTTACCCAATGTGGACTGATACACGAAATATCATAAAAAAAACAATATCATTGTAGTCCTCTAACCACAGTTTATCATACTTATTTTTTTTCCAAATTATGCCCTTTTCGAATCAAATACGCCAGTATTTCAGAGTCGGTCGAGAAGAAGTTAAGTTCAATAATGGCGTGAAGATTATTATTCATCTAAACTAAAACCAACTAAACTTCTTTAAAAAATCGCCAAAAACAACAACAAACAATAACCGGTTATAAAAAAAAGCTATTCAAGCGGCGTTTCTGTGGTAATAGGCTAAGGGCCTTAACAGCTGATTTTTAATGTCAACCAAGGGATAACCAGAGGTAATTACTAGTTATTCGCTTGAAAACGGCTCAGGTATTTTAGGTGACTGTAGGCTAGTGAGTAGTACACATTTAAAAGTGGTTTGGTAGTAAGCAACTTTTTTAGATTTAAAATTGCAAAAAAAGAAGAGTTTATTTTTCAAGCTAAATAATTACAGTGTTTGTCCAATGTTAACTTTTCATCTAGATAAAGTCCCATAAATTTACCATTTTCTAGTTTTTCAATTTTCTTGCCTCCTAGATATAAATTTAATGGTTGAATTGACACTTCAAGTGAAACCATGATATATCAGCCCTGAAAACAGTTTTTTGTAAATATCTCAGAAACTAAAGTCTTTACAAAGTTTTTGGTTATAACACAAATTATTGTTCAAAATGTAGTTACTATAATCCGAAAACCGCATATTGTTACGATGCTCCGTTAAAAAGTTTAGCATTTTTAAAAATATTTACCACCACTGACGGCTGGTGACGCTTTAAATTGAGGGGGGGGGGCAGAAATTTATAATGCATGGAAAAGGAGATAACAAACTAACCTAAACAATTTTATTTTAGCATTTTACAAACAAGCAGCTACTTGGTGAAATTTTTAGTTTATTTCTTTATAGATAGAGTCTATTCGCCCTTCTTTTACATGCGCAAAGTGCTTGGATTAGCACCAGTTTCAGACTCATCATGGCCCCGTAGAGCAACCTCAAAAATCCCACAGAATTTTAAACAGTCTATTAACTTACTAAGTATATGTCTATTCTTTGCCACATTTTTGTAATGTTTTACCTATAGGCACTATTCAATTGGCACCTAATATCAGTCTTGCCTAGCATAGAAAATTCCATGTGGTTATTTAAATAAGTAGCACTTCCTTTGTGTCTTTAACTTTTCACTAAAGTGCTTGATATCACACATTCCTTTTGCCACCCACGCAGGATCACTTCGTGGATTGTTCATAATAAGACAGATAAAGCAAAAAAAAAGAATTTCGTTTTTTACACCCGCACAACCAGTTTTCAGCATCGTATAATTTTTTATTACTTGCACTAAAATTTTGGTTAATTTTTAGGATTTTTAGGTCCAGTTCAGTGGCGTATATAAGGGGGGGGGGCCTGGCCCGAAGCTAAGACCTTTTTAGATATTTTCCACATATTTCATGAATACAAACATAAAATAGCATAAAATACGGCCTCATAAGGTCTCGGGCCCCCCCCGAAACTTTTTTCTATATACGCCACTGGTCCAGTCTATGTGGCCCCAAAGATTTTATTTGTAATCGAAGTTCATATGTCAACGTATTTAAATTTGCACAGTTAATTATGTAATCGACGGTATTTATTTCCATTTTGTAAACAAACGATAACAAAAACAATGTCACGCGACCGGCAATGCCTTTTACTACTACCCCAAATCAAAACAAACTCATACGTCTATACTATGGATAGAACCGGCATCGTGTAGAAGGGCAACGTACGTTTACGCACGATGGTGATGGCCGACTTCAACTAAAACACACATTCCTCCCGTCCCCACTCGAGAACATCCACCCATACCCCGCTAAAAAACGGGTGAAATTGAAACCTTGCCCCGCGCGGCGCTGCCGGCTTGTAATTATTTACGCTAAAAAAGTTCACCCAATTATTCGCTTGATGTTAACCACAGATAATAAAAAGAACTAGACAATCAAGTCTTACGGGAAAATTTAACTTTTTTTTAAAATAAATCAATTAAAAATACTGTTTGTTGTCTAGTTTTGGGAGGGCACTGCCCTGTAGCCCTCCCTGTAGCAGTCGTCACTATTTACCACCCTGTATCTCAAACGCAAAGATGTTAAGGACATATTTTCAAACAAAGTTTTTTTTAGGCAATAACACTCTGTACCATGGGCGTAGTTAGGGTCTCGCTTAGTGTGGGGCAAAAAAGCAAAAAAATTTACAATCAAATATTTATTACTAAATGAGCTAAATAGTATAATGAATAGAGGAGTTTTACCCTACAAAAGGTCCGGTAGTTCTGAATTTTGGATGTGTTATTAAGGTCGAAAGGGTAGTTAAAAATCTGAGTTTTCATCACCCCCACCCCTTTGCTCCCTCCGCCATCTTAAAAAACCATCAAAAATTGGCACTTTTTTTAGCTTTTTGCCTTTAATTTCGTTCCAGTACACTAAATCGCAAAAAGAGTTATATGAAATTTTTTAGAGGATATAATTATCTACAATTGGGTGGTACTACAACTCGATGGGGGTCAACTATTTATAAACTTTTTCAAAAGGAAATTTCATTGTCTGCAATAAGGTATATTACACATTTTTCTCTTAGAAGCGTATTTTTTGAGAAAATTTGAGAAAACCTAAATATGTTAGATTTTGGGGGGTCTGGGGGGGTTTTTGAAGAGGTGGTTAGTTTAAGGAGTTGTTTGACCCCTAAGCTCTCTTACCTTTTTGTACGTCACTAAATTTACACAAAAATACTCTGCCAATATATGGGCCCCTAAGCTCACACTAGGTACTATAGTTATAGTGTACGTGTGAGCTAATATAACTAAAAACTGAAATATATTTTATTCAACCCCAGACTAAATTACCTTTTATACGTTTTTGACTTAAACTCAAATTTTTGAAATCTACCCCCACCCTTACAAAAAAAAAACAAAAACTAAAATGTATTTTGTTAAAGTCCGGACTCTAATTTTTAAAATATACCCCCACCCTTTTTTTTTAAATAAATTAAAATGTATTTTGTTTAACTGCAGACTCAATTACCTTTCGTTTAATATCACACACGCCATATTTTCACATAAACTCTAATTTTTGAAATCTACCCCCACCATCTCGACCCAAGACCCAGCCTAGGTACCAAATTTCATTAAAATCGACCAAGCGGTTTTTGAGTTATGCGCGTTGGTCGTTACAGACAGACAGACAGATAGATAGACAGACAGACGGCGCAACAAAAAAGTTTCAAAATCATCTGAAACACAAAGATATATAAAAAAAATTGAAATCAGAGCAACTTTTTTTTTCTCGAAAAAATTAGGATCACCATAGCTCACACTACTATAGTATAGTATATGTGTGAGCTAAAATAAAAATAAATAAAAAACGTGCCGTTTAAAGCACCAAATTTAGAAAAATGATTATTTTCTAACTTACTTACTTTAAGTTAAAAGTTACTCCCACTCCATTGCAATATTTAAAAATACATTTAAAGAATGGATTTTGTAGCTGATAAAATTCTTTTACTTTTACCCTAGAACAAAGTATTTCGGAGCTTATGCCGTCTAAAGTAGAAAAAATCAGAAAATTTGCCCAAGCACGTGATTTTAGTCATTTTTGTAAATTACCTAGCTCCGTTACTACTGCTCGCAGAACAACCATAGTACCACCCAATTGTAGGTAATTATAACCTCTAAAAAAACTCATATAACTCTTTTTGCGATTTAGTGTACTGGAACGAAATTAAAGGCAAAAAACTAAAAAAAGTGCCAATTTTTGATGGTTTTTTCAAGATGGCGAAGGGAGCACAGGGGTGGGGGTGACGAAAACTCAGATTTTTAACTACCCTCCTGAGCTTAACAACATATCCAAAATTCAGAACTACCGGACCTTTTGTAGGGTAACCCCTATTTTGGCCTCTATTGCTCCACCCTGACTACGCCCATGCCCTGTACAAACCAAAAAACAATTAACCTTCCTCAAGGTGATACTTATAATTTTGATAAAATTTTACACATGAACATTGATAGGTTCAATGAAAAAAATATTTTGCCAAGGTTATTACATAATGTGCTATTTAAATCAAAAATGCAAAATATCTGTTTTACAAACGACAAAATTATCACAATTTTTTTTCGGTATTAAATTCAAGGATTTTAAAAAACACGGTTTTGATAAAAATATTTAAACAAAATAATACTTTTATAATTTTTGCCAAGGTCTGTTTTAAGTTTTTCTATTATAATTGAAGTGTTTTTTGGTGCCAAAAGTTATCAGTTTTTGCGTAAATAATAAAATATATTAGATAATATTTTAATAGGACTAAAGACTGACACAAATTTAAAAGCTGTTAGGCTTTAAAATACTCTGCCAATATATGGGCCCCTAAGCTCACACTAGGTATAGTCTTTGCAAAGTCAATTGAAATGGAGTAAAACTAACCGTCGGCATATTCTTTTTAAATAAGGACATGAGCGGCGATAGATATACTCCTGAAAATTATTTCATTTAATTATGGCGTAAACTATTCGTACACCTACAGGAATGACACTGATTTATTTTTTAACTCTTCATAGGTGTACACTAAAATACCGATAAAAGAGGTCCTGAAAGGCACACCCGAAAGCAATTAAAAGCGCATCCCAAAAAAATCTGCCAATCAGGTGCCGTCCATCCACCTGGACTCGGTCGGTCGGAAAACAAAGACTTTGTGGTCGGAGCCGATACCGCGGCTCTTCTCTGTCGGTAGGGTTGAAATTATACCAGGAACATTTTGTATGAATTTTGATAACTTTTGAAATTCCATGAAATCGATAGAACCCCGTATTAGGAGGTACAGTAGAACCCCGATTTTCCGTGCGCGGATTATCCGGGCTGCGGATTATCCGTGCTATGATTTACCATCATGGAAATTGTGTTTTTGAAGTTCTATCGAAATAGCGTTACCGGAAATCACTCGACCAAAACCTTATGTAGAATTATATTTTAGCTCACACATATACTATACTATAGTATAGCTATGGTGATCCTAATTTTTTCGAGAAAAAGAGTTTATGTGAAAATATGGCGTGTGTGATATCAAACGAAAGGTAATTGAGTATGGAGTTAAACAAAATACATTTTAGTTTTTTTTTCTTCAAAAAGGGTGGGGGTAGATTTCAAAAATTAGAGTTTACGTGAAAATAAGGCGTGTGTGATATCAAACGAAAGGTAATTAAGTCCGGAGTTAAACAAAATACATTTTAGTTTTTGTTTTTTTAAGGGTGGGGGTAGATTTCAAAAATTTGAGTTTAAGTCAAAACATGGCTTGTGTGGTATCAAACAAAAGGTAATTTAGTCTGGAGTTGAATAAGATATATTTCAGGTTTTAGTTTTATTAGCTCGCACGTACACTATAACTATAGTACCTATAGTGTGAGCTTAGGGGCCCATATATTGGCAGAGTATTTTGTTCTGTTATCTTTTTATGCAATATACATATAAACTTAGTTTGAACTTATAGGATCTTTTTTTTTCTGTCATATGTTGAGTATATATATATGTATATATATATGTATATATATATGTATATATATATATATATATATATATATATATATATATATATATATACAGTGTGTCCACGTAA
Source organism: Aspidapion aeneum (assembly GCA_963576565.1). NCBI lineage: Eukaryota > Metazoa > Arthropoda > Insecta > Coleoptera > Brentidae > Aspidapion > Aspidapion aeneum. Next base: position 16,125,664 of record OY755047.1, read on the forward strand.
GTTGGCGGCATATGGGAAACTTTTTTATTATTAGCTTTACGAAAAAAAGTTATTCTTCATAAAAAGTTCTGCATGGTCCAAAACCTAAAATGCAACCATCAGATGTTAAATTTTTTTAGTCATATTACGAGGTTTGTCAAAAAATGTGATTTTTGCTCTAGAGTAAAGTACCTTTCTTTTTGACAATATCGAAAATTGTTATAAAGAAAAGATGTTTAGAATTAAAAATAGCTTTCAAATATTCAACATTGTTTATTTACATTAAAAAAATATTTTTTTCTACATTTTCTCTGCGATTACGTTGGAAATTTAAGTTTGTACATTAAATTAAAAAAAATATTTTTTTAACGTAAATAGCAATGTTGAATATTTGAAAGTTATTTTTAATTCTAAACATCTTTTTTTATAACAATTTTCGATATTGTCAAAAAGAAAGGTACTTTACTCTAGAGCAAAAATCACATTTTTTGACAAACCTCGTAATATGACTGAAAAAAATTAACATCTGATGGTTGCATTTTAGGTTTTGGACCATGCAGAACTTTTTATGAAGAATAACTTTTTTTCGTAAAGCTAATAATAAAAAAGTTTCCCATATGCCGCCAACTTACGTGGACACACTGTATAAATGAATGTTCAGATTATCCGTGCTTTTCACTTATCCGTGCCTCGTCCGGTCCCGTGGAGCACGGATAATCTGGGTTCTACTGTATTTCAATTGATTTTGCAAAGACTATACCTACTATAGTTATAGTGTACGTGTGAGCTGATATACTACAGACTAAATTACCTTTTGTTTGATACCACACAAGCCATGTTTTGACTTTTCAATTGAAATTTTTGAAATCTACCACCCCTCTAGAAAAAAAAATAAAATGTATTTTGTTTAACTTCGGACTCAATTTTCACGTAACCTCTAATTTTTAAAATCTACCCCCTCCCTTTTTTTTAAACTAAAATGTATTTTGTTTAACTCCGTTTGATATCACACACGCCATATTTTTACATAAACTTTCATTTTTGAAATTTACCCCCACTCTTTTATTTGGCTTGTGTTCGGTGGATTTTGTTCATTTTTAAATGGGACCATCTCGACCCAAGACCCAGCCTAGGTACTAAATTTCATCCAAATCGTGCAAGCCGTTTTTGAGTTATGCGCGTTGGTCGTTACAGACAGACAGACGGCACAACAAAAAAGTTTCAAAATCATCTGAAAGCAAAGATATATAAAAATTTTTGAAATCGGAGCAAATTTTTTTTTCTCGAAAAAATTTGGATCACCATAGTTCACACTACTATAGTATAGTATGTGTGAGCTAAAAATTAAATTCATCCAGCATGGATCTAATATCTTCCTAGCCCGTTAGAAAACTCCAGACTATTTCCTTCTTCGATCCATGTTTGGACAAAGGCCTCCCCCAATATCTTCCACTCTTCTCTGTCTGTCGCCGTGTTCATCCATCTAGTTTCCGCGTGTTTTTTCAAATCGTTCGCTGATCTCATTTTGGGTTTTCCCCGACTTCTTATATTAGCTCACACATACTATAGTAGTGTGAGCTTTGGTGATCCTAATTTTTTCGAGAAAAAAAAGTTGCTCCGATTTCAAAAAATTTTATATACCTTTGCGTTTCAGATGATTTTGAAACTTTTTTGTTGCGCCGTCTGTCTGTCTGTCTGTCTGTCTGTCTGTCTGTCTGTCTGTCTGTCTGTCTGTCTGTCTGTCTGTCTGTCTGTCTGTCTGTCTGTCTGTCTGTCTGTCTGTATGTCTGTCTGTAACGACCAACGCGCATAACTCAAAAACCGCCTGGCCGATTTTAATGAAATTTGGCACCTAGGCTGGGTCTTGGGTCGAGATGGTCCCATTTAAAAATGAACAAAATCCACCGAACACAAACCAAATAAAAGGGTGGGGGTAGATTTCAAAAATTAGAGTTTATGTGAAAATATGGCGTGTGTGATATCAAACGAAAGGTAATTGAGTCTGGAGTTAAATAAAATATATTTTAATTTATTTTAAAAAAAGGGTGGGGGTATATATCAAAAATTACAGTTTAAGTGAAAATATGGCGTGTGTGATATCAAACGAAAGGTAATTGAGTCCGGAGTTTAACAAAATACATTATAGTTTTTGTTTTTTTTTAAGGGTGGGGGTATATTTCAAAAATTTGAGTTTAAGTCAAAACATGGCTTGTGTGGTATCAAACAAAAGGTAATTTAGTCTGGAGTTGAATAAAATATATTTCAGTTTTCAGTTATATTAGCTCACACGTACACTATAACTATAGTACCTAGTGTGAGCTTAGGGGCCCATATATTGGCAGAGTATTTTTCCAAGGTCTCCAGTTTACAATACATTTGTTCCATTGATCGTCGCAAATTTCCATATTAATTTTGCTACTTCTCCACTTCTCCTCTTACATCCCTTACTTTGGTTTTATTTCTTATCCATTTATTTCTTGTTCTATCTGCTAGCTTTACATGTAACATTTGTCTTTCCATTGATCTTGGGGCTTTTGTTACCTTATCCATGTTTGATTTTGTAAGTGTCCAGGTCTGGGATCCATAGGTCAGTACAGGAAGAATACTCTGCCAATATATGGGCCCCTAAGCTCACACTCGGTACTATAGTTATAGTGTACGTGTGAGCTAATATAACTAAAAACTGAAATATATTTTATTCAAGTCCACACTAAATTACCTTTTATTTGATACCACACAAGCCATGTTTTGACTTAAACTCAAATTTTTGAAATCTACCCCCACCCTTAAAAAAACAGAAACTACTATGTATTTTGTTGAACTCCGGACTTAATTACCTTTCGTTTGATATCACACACACCATATTTTCACTTAAACTCTAATTTTTGAAATATACCCCCACCCTTTTTTTAAAATAAATTAAAATGTATTTTGTTTAACTCCAGACTCAATTACCTTTCGTTTGATATCACACACGCCATATTTTCACATAAACTCTAATTTTTGAATTCTATCCCCACCCTTTTATTTGGTTTGTGTTCAGTGGATTTTGTTCATTTTTAAATGGGACCATCTCGACCCAAGACCCAGCCTAGGTACCAAATTTCATTGAAATCGGCCAAGCGGTTTTTGAGTTATGCGCGTTGGTCGTTACAGACAGACATACAGACAGACAGACAGACAGACGGCGCAACAAAAAAGTTTCAAAATCATCTGAAACGCAAAGATATATAAAAAATTTTGGAATCGGAGCAACTTTTTTTTTCTCGAAAAAATTAGGATCACCATAGCTCACACTACTATAGTATAGTATATGTGTGAGCTAATACATTGGTTATACACTTTCGTTTTGAAGTACTGAGGATCTTTTCTAATATGTAGCTTAATTTGCCGAATGCTGCCTACGCCAATCTTACTCGTCTCTTAATTTCAGCTGTTTGGTTTTCTTTTTTTGGTTTAATAATTTATCCCAGGTATATATATTTCTCTACTTGTTCTATTTTTTCTTGGTTTATTCTAATCGTAATATCGTCATCTGTGCTTAAGCCTATATTTTTAGCTGCTGTATCCAGTTCTTCCAGCATATTGATCAGTTCTTCATTCTTATCTGTTATTAAGGCGATATCATCAGCTTATCTCAGGTGGTTCAAGTATTGTCCGCTTACAATGATGAGTTTTTAAAAACATCTTCCAGGGCCTGGTTAAATACTTTAGGGGATACTGTGTGACCCTGGCTGACACCTCTTCTTATGCGGATTGGCTTCGTCAGTCAGTTTTTTGTAAATATCTCAGAAATGAAAGCTCCTGCGACGTTTTTGGTGATAACACAAAGTATCTGTTGGTACCTATTTTTTATAATATTTTTTAAAATAAATTTTGGAATAGTGCAAAATATTCCTGGGTTACCCTGTACACTATTTATAGTTCTTTGTGGTTTTTTGTGGGTACCTTATAGGTGCTGACCTGTAAACTTAATGTCCTAGTTATGTTTTATTAAATAAAATAGAAGAAGTTTAAATTAAGTTTAAGTATGTTTTTAAATGAAAATTCGTATAAAACTCTACCTTTCTAGATTCTAGAGCAATTGCAAAAACTTCTTTACTTTTAATAAAGTCGTTTTTCAAACCCAAAGCTTGGAATTAATTCAAAAAAGAGCTCTTTCTCATACAATATAGGACAATATATGCGTTTTTGTCTGTGTTTTGCCCGGACTAGCCCTATCTCACTCTGGAATCACTTCGCCAGCATTGCGCTTATGCGACAGGCCCAGTCTATTCGTATTATAGGTCTATGGTCCAAATTACACATTTTCGGCATTCTCCTGATTTTTTTATTGAAAACAATACCTTCCCTAGCCTTTGCTGTGCGGGCTGCATATTTGTATACAACACCCAGGATCGCCAGTCATCGAACATCTCTGGTAAATAGCAGACGATATGGTAAATCGCTTGGGTAACTAACACCCGTGATCGCAAAAATGTTCGTTAAAAATCAGTCTGGAACAATCTTTCTTAAGAAAGAATTCGTAAATTTCTAACATACATATATTTTTTTAAAACATACTCTCCTGACCTCTTTCCCGGGAGCCTAGAGAATGTGAAACCTAACCGTTGTCAATCGATCTCCAACGTAACCGAACCGTGTCAATGTAGAATAGAGCTTCATTGACACGGTTACGGCAGCGTTCGGGCTACAACCGAATCGCAATCATGGACGTCGTTTACAAATATGCGTGCGGGCTAGGAAGGTAATAACGACGTTCAATGGAACACTTCATATTCGCACGCCCAAAACAACAAAGACCTAACTCAAAAATTTGGGAAATCAGGTTCATATTTGAAAATGTGAAAAGTTTTTGTCAAAATTTCGATTATGTGACCGGAAAGTGCTTTACTTTAAAGTCACTAGGCACTAAGGCGTAAATTTTTTTTTCGTTAAAAATCTCCTACCTATTTTCATTGAGACAAAAAATAGTTAACAATTTTCTTAGAACAAAGATTTCTTAATAAGCAACCCAAAGAAAATTGTTCAATCATCTATGAAACTAGATTTATACACAGTGTTTCACGAACATCGAAGCAGAGCCCTTTTTGGTTATTTTTCGTGCGAATTTGGAGAAACGTTCGGACACGTCCATTTTGTTATTGAAGGGGACACTTTTTGCCTCTCTTGAAATTTTTGTAGCACGAACCCCCTTCAAGGGGTATACATTACCCCTATATTTTGAATAGGGAAAGTGGATCTAGTGATACATACCTTGTTTTTAAGCTCTCTTGAATATCTTTACAACCGTGTAAAATTTTTGTAAATCCATCGATTAGTTTTCGAGATATTTGCTTTAAAATTTTCAAATTTAACATGTGTTTAATGCTGTCAGTTATTTTTGTTTTTGTTTTATTTTGAATTTTGGGAAAAACCTAACTTTAAAGTTTGTTTTGATATTTTTGGGCTTTCAGCAAAATTCTTCAAAAAAGAAAGTCTTGTTTGGGAAAAATTCCGATCAGGTGATAATTTCTCTCTTTGTTGAAAGTTATTTTCTTTTTGATCACCTGCTCATTTTGGCTAAAATCGTGCGCGTTTTACACACGTTGGGAGTTTCTTCCGCCAAGGCACTGAAAGAAGTCATACGTGGTTTAAGTTTAAGACCGAAATTCCAGCCACAGGAACAGGCCGCGGCCGCGAGTGAAATTGTGGAACTGCTGTTAAATGAAAGAAGGTAAGCTTCTAGCGTGTTGCCGATTTTTTTTCCTTCGTTTTAGTTCAATAGACTTGAGTTTTCCCAGACGGGGCGAATTTAACTTTGGGGTAATTTTTTTTGGGATATCTCTAGTTTTCTCCCCTTCGGGCAAAGCCGTCTTGGTCCTTGCGACCCTCGTCTGTTTGACCCTTCGCGCTCAGATGTCTAACATGGAATGATAAAATAAAAATTAAATCCGAAAAATATTAAATTCTAATAAAATTTTTATTTTATTAGTCCATGTTAAATTTGAAGTTTAAAGGCAATTGTCTGAAAAACTAATCGATATATTGTTGAAATTGGTAAGGCCATTCAGAAAGCCTTCAAAACAAGGTATCACTAGACCCACTTTCCCTACTCAAAATATAGGGGTAAAGTATACCCCACGTTCGTGCTACAAAAATTTCAAAATTGTCTCCCTCCCAAACAAAATCGACGTGTCCGAGCGTTTCTTTAAATTCGCACTCTAAATACCCAAAAAGACCTCTGTTTCGATGTGAAACACTGTGTATATTGCTCTACTTGTTTTATTTTCTCTTGGTTTATTCTGATCGTGATATCTTCATCTGTGTTTGTTATGATTTTAGTTTTAGTGCAGTTCATGCATAATATGCAACAGAAATATAACAGTATATATAATTTAAACTAAACTTTAATCATTCAAAACAAATAGTTTATGGCACGTGTAATATAAAAAATTTTAAAAAGTTAATTTGTGTACTTGACATTTTCATAGTTGTTAAGCATAAAGTTATATAGTTGGCGCGGATTAAGAGTATAGTTCTTAATTTAAAATAGCACATATATTAGCAAAGTATAAAAGGCAATATCATAGGGGTATAGTCAACTACGGACACGGTGTTTCCGAAAAAGGCATTTCCTTCCTCAGCGTGGCTTGCTTAACACAAGGTAGATCAAACTGACTACAAGATACAAGGGAAATCAAAAAAATTAAAAAATAGGTGAAACCTATTTTTCATTCTACGAGTGAAACGTCAGCGAACCAAGGAAACTAAGTCCATGGCGGGACGAAAACGTCCACTGGTCTATAAGGAAGAAAGACATTTCGTCACAGTTCAACCAGACCATGCTATTACCGTCTCCACGGTGTCGGTTCGGAATCGAAAACAATGAGTTAACAAAGTATAAAAGGCAACATCATAGGGGTATAGTCAACCAAGGACACCAGTGTTTCCGAAAAAGGCATTTCCTTCCTCAGCGTGGCTTGCTTAATACAAGGTAGATTAAACTGACTACAAGATACAAGGGACATCAAAAAGAATGAAAAAATAGGTGAAACCTATTTCTCATTCTACGAGTGAAACGTCAGCGAACCAACGAAACTAAGTCCATGGCGGGACGAAAACGTCCACTGGTCTATACGGAAGAAAGACATTTCGGCACAGTTCAACCAGACCATGCTATTACCGTCTCCACGGTGTCAGTTCGGAATCGAAAACAATGAGTTAACAAAGTATAAAAGGCAACATCATAGGGGTATAGTCAACCACGGACACGGTGTTTCCGAAAAAGGCATTTCCTTCCTCAGCGTGGCTTGCTTAACACAAGGTAGATTAAACTGACTACAAGATACAAGGGAAATCAAAAAGAATTAAAAAATAGGTGAAACCTATTTTTCATTCTACGAGTGAAACGTCAGCGAACCAAGGAAACTAAGTCCATGGCGGGACGAAAACGTCCACTGGTCTATAAGGAAGAAAGACATTTCGGCACAGTTCAACCAGACCATGCTATTACCGTCTCCACGGTGTCGGTTCGGAATCGAAAACAATGAGTTAACATAGTATAAAAGGCAACTTCATAGGGGTATAGTCAACCACGGACACCAGTGTTTCCGAAAAAGGCATTTCCTTCCTCAGCGTGGCTTGCTTAACACAAGGTAGATTAAACTGACTACAAGATACAAGGGAAATCAAAAAGAATGAAAAAATAGGTGAAACCTATTTTTCATTCTACGAGTGAAACGTCAGCGAACCAAGGAAACTAAGTCCATGGCGGGACGAAAATGTCCACTGATCTATAAGGAAGAAATACATTTCGTCACAGTTCAACCAGACCATGCTATTACCGTCTCCACGGTGTCGGTTCGGAATCGAAAACAATGAGTTAATCAAGTATAAAAGGCAACTTCATAGGGGTATAGTCAACCACGGACACCGGTGTTTCCGAAAAAGGCATTTCCTTCCTCAGTGTGGCTTGCTTAACACAAGGTAGATCAAACTGACTACAAGATACAAGGGAAATCAAAAAGAATGAAAAAATAGGTGAAACCTATTTTTCATTCTACGAGTGAAACGTCAGCGAACCAAGGACACTAAGTCCATGGCGGGACGAAAACGTCCACTGATCTATAAGGAAGAAAGACATTTCGTCACAGTTCAACCTGACCATGCTATTACCGTCTCCACGGTGTCGGTTCGGAATCGAAAACAATGAGTTAACAAAGTATAAAAGGCAACATCATAGGGGTATAGTCAACCACGGACACCGGTGTTTCCGAAAAAGGCATTTCCTTCCTCAGCGTGGCTTGCTTAACACAAGGTAGATCAAACTGACTACAAGATACAAGGGAAATCAAAAAAATTAAAAAATAGGTGAAACCTATTTTTCATTCTACGAGTGAAACGTCAGCGAACCAAGGAAACTAAGTCCATGGCGGGACGAAAACGTCCACTGGTCTATAAGGAAGAAAGACATTTCGTTACAGTTCAACCAGACCATGCTACCACCGTCGTATTTTGACATTAAAATTTTTTTTTTACATTCTGACTCAAAGATTTTAAACAAAAATTATGAAACTTTTGTATTTATCATATTTTGATATCTATTCAAATAAACATTTTAGATATGGTGTAAAAGTATACGAGAAAACCTTGTACAAGACTGTGAAGAGTTGCTTAGATTTTGGTAAAAATTCATTTATGCGAATGACAGTTTTTTCACAGTTTAAAACTTAAAAATATCAGAGGGATATAGTAGAACGCGTTTTTTTCAATAATTTATGTTATTACTAAAAACTTTGTAGGAGCTTCCGTTTCTGAGATATTTACAAAAACGGTTTTTAAGGCTGATATACCGTGGCGTTCACTCAAGCGCGGATTTGAGGGGGGTAATCTGGTAATTACCTCCACTAGAAAAAAATTAACTTTTTGTTAATAATTAAAGGGAAAATAGGAGAATCACCCCCCCCCCTAAACAAAAAAATTATATAATAAATAATTTTTTCGTCGACTATTACTGACTAATGGGCTAGGAAGGTATCAGATCCTTTATGGATGCATTTATTTCATATATCAGGACTATACTCTTAAATTTATATTTATTTTTGAATGAAATTCACGCTGCTTGTTTTGCAAATTTAATTTCCCTTTCAATTTATTCGCGAAAATATATTATTTTGCAAAAATTGTAAACAAACCTATAAAGTTCATAGCTAGGTATCAATTTTTATATAAGCTTGTTTACAAAACAAGCCACTTAAAACAGCTTTACTCGATAAAATAAGTTTTTTTACTAGATAAAGTACCAAAAAAAAATAGGGTTGTTTTTGTCAACAGAATCTTTAAAAAAAGTAATGATAACAAACATTTCATGTAAAAAAAGCCAAGTACGCAAAAATGGTATTCTGTAAAAAGAATTGAGATAAAAGTAAAGCCAAGTTCTCCAATACAAATTTCAAAATGAAAGGTGGTTTGGAATTTTTTTAAAAAACTTTGCTGTTACAGCCAAACTTCTTTATGTTCAATTTAGCACTGTGCCCAAGAGTCATTTGCAGCCGTAATAGCCAAGTTTAGAAGAAACTTTCATGTTTAAATTTGTATAAGAGAACTTGGCTCTACTTTTATCCAAAACATGCTTTTATCTCAATTCTTTTTAAGGAATACCATTTTCGCGCACTTGACTGAAATGTTTTTGTTATGATTTCACTCTTTTTTTACAGGATTTGGATACTATTTAAGTTTTAAAGTAGTAATATATGCGGAATATTGTTCAAAACTTTTGCAATACCTTATTGTTTTTTAATTTTTCCTATGGTTTTATTATAGTTCCTATAAGCCTTTTAAAGCTCAGCTCTCTAGCGTTCCTGGAAGTCGGCAATGTTACTTTTACATAACTTTACATTTATAGCGGAGGGAAGTTAATTAAAATTTTGGGTTTTTTGATTTTTTCCAATAGTTTGGTCCTAATTTATATCAGTCTGCCAAATTTCAACTTTGTAGCATGTCTGGAAGTACATTAGAATTTTGATGATCTATACATGAATGAGTGAGTGGCAATTTCGACTTTTTGAAATTTCGTAACTACTTTACTACTTTATGGAAGTCCATGAAGGGGTCCTTGAAGGGGTTATTAACTTCATGAAGATCTACGACTGTGCAAAGTTTGAGTTTCGTAGCTCATTCCGAAGTAGAGTTTTAGATAGGTCAAATATGGGCTGAAATGTTTCAAGAAAAGATGGTACAGCAGTTTCCGCGCGTAATGCCGTGCCCCCAGATTTGTTTTTTTCTTAGAGTGGGTACGTACACATTTATGACTCAATTTATTGGAATGTTAATAACAAAAATCCTAAACAACAAAGTATTTTGTTTTTTTTTTGCAAAAACAAAAAGGGTCTCAACAAATATTATTGTGTTCAAATTATTGGAATGATGACAAATACACCTAAGTGCTTGTTTTTCTATTGGTATTTCTAAAAATTTTAAAAAGGTGTAAAGCTAAAATAAAATAGATATGTTTTTATAAAAATTTAGATTTGGATTTAAAAAAAAATCGACCTAAAGGCTTAAATATTAAAATGTTGATAAAAAATATATCTAACTTAATAACAAACTTAAGCAACAAAGGTATTTTGTTTTTTTGCAAATTAAAATTAAACATGAAAAAAATAAGGGACCCCAACAAATATTATTGTGTTCAATTTATTATGGGATGATGATGACATGATAAATGCTTGTTTTTCTAATGGGATTTCTAAGAATTTTTATAAGGTATAAATTTAAAATAAAATATATACCTATGTTTTTATAAAAATTTAGATTTGGACTAAACCTAAATGACTTTACGTCAGGTCAAGTCACAAATATTGATCTTGGATTTCCATTTAACAAATAGGTAATATACAGGGTGTGTCCTGGGGTTTGTACCCTGTACCTGTAGATATACAGGGTGGTCCGGCGAAAACGTACTACTATCCTAGGACAAGTCAATTTTCTTTGCAAGAGGGACACTTCTTTGTGATCTTAAGTTATTTATCACCACGTGATTTTTGATAGGAAAGTAATACATCGTTTTTCAAATCATCTTATTTAAAAAAATCTTTCGATTAGTTTCAGGGATATTTATTTAATGATGATGATTTTAAATGCAAGTATGTTAAAATTGAATCAATAAAAAAAATAACAAAAGTACATAATTAAAAAGTCTAATAAAAGCTCTTTATCACAAGCTGATATTTAAACTTTGTTCCTAATTTTAATTTCAGAGGTAACATGCTTACCCTTAAAACTAAAACTGGAAATAAGTGTTAAGGAAAAGTAGAAATCGACTTTTAAAAGAATTCCTGGTAACGAAGGGCTTAAGCCAGGGATGTTGTATCTCTCCAACTCCATGTAAAATATATATCGCAGTAGCTCTAAAAAACTGGAAACGTTAAGTACACAGCATGGAAATACAACTTAACGACCGATTTATTATATACACACTACAGTTTATTGACGACCAAGTAATTGTAGCTAATGATAAAGAAGACATATGATGAGAAAGTTAACGGTGTTCGTGCAACTTTAATTTTAAATTCAAATTTTGCGCCAAATTCCCGTATTCGGAAAACCCACACAATTTCAATTTGATTGGCACAAGCAAAACGCCAGCGCCATCTACGAAAAATGAATCTGCGCAAAAAGGCGTAACCAAAAAAAGATTCGTCTGTCGTATTCTATCGAGATCACCACGCAGTATGGTGATAAATTCTATTAACCAAAAAATCCAATAACATTCTTAGAAAATCAAACTAAACCATTACACAAACAAGTGATTCTAGTGTGGATCGACTGCAACGACTGGGCCAGCGAGAGGAGCTCCTCTGGACGACGGAAACAGCTGAAAAGGTGAGTGCCAATCCTCTATATTGTCTTTGTGTGGCTCGGAAAAATTAATATTTTTACATCGTCCTTTTAAGGATTTTTGCACCCAGATTTTATAAAACGGCCAGCGCTTACAGTCCCGCAGCTCTACCAACCTCAAAACAGCAACAAACGGAACAATACCGAAAGTGAGGGTTAACAGTGAACATGTATAAGGCAGAATATCTCCATGTAATGAGTATGTATACTTGGGTGTCACATTTGACAGGAACAGACTGTAAAGAACTGGAAAAAAAGAATAGTAAAAGCAAAAAAGGTTATTGGATGTCTAAACAGTATTTTATGGAGCAGCGAAGTAAAAAAGAATGTAAAATTTAACATATATGAAATAATGGTGAAAAGCACGCTGTTTTGTGGAATGGAGACTTATCGCGTAACAGAAAAATGCAAAACAAAAATGGAAAATGTCGAAATAGATGCAATAAGAAGAATATCTAGAACAGATCATAGAAGCAATGAGATCATTTAAAAAAAAATGGAAATCGAGGGATGAGATCACTAAAAAATTTGATCAACATTTTTTTTTTCGATAAGCTTGCCAACAAGGTGCCACAAGGGTTGTCATCTCATAAACAAAAAGTTGTATGTTGTTGGACTCCTCTCCGAATGTGCGTTCAAAAAATATGTCAAAAGTATTGACAATTAATGTATTTTTATATTTTTCATCCACCACTATGTGAATACCAAATTTCATCCAAATCGGATAATGGAAAGTGTGTCAAAAACTCATTTTTCTATGAAAGCGGGTGGGGGTAGGGGTGGGAGGATATTTTTTTTTTTAATATTGTATTGTCATCGGATAACTATATGTATACCAAATTTCATCCAAATCGGATAACGGGCCGTGTGTCAAAAACAAATTTTTCTATGGAAGGGGGTGGGGGTAGGGGTGGGAGGATATTTTTTTCTTATTGTTGTATTATCATCGGACCACTATGTGTATACGAAATTTTATCCAAATCGGATAACGGGAAGTGTGTCAAAAACACATTTTTCTATAGAAGGGGTGGGGCTAGGGGTGAGAGGATATTTTTTCTTATTGTTGTATTATCATCGGACCACTATGTGTATACGAAATTTTATCCAAATCGGATAATGGGAAGTGTGTCAAAAACGCTTCACAAGATTTGATAGATACTTAGTTAGTTAGACAGAACATCTGAAGCTAAAAAAGCTTGTAAAAAATTGCGTAAAGGATTTTTTAAAGATGTTTTTATATAAATAATATATTTTATTTTTCATCTACACATTTTATCAAAAAAAGTTTTTTAAGGCCGGCGCCCAGTTGGCGGCGCCGAGTTGGCCCGGCCTCCAGTTGGCCCGGCGCCCAGTTGGCGGCGCCGAGTTGGCGGCGCCCAGTTGTCCCATTCCGTCTTAAAAAGCATCAAAAATTCTACTACTTTGCCAATTTGAACGTTTTTCTACCTTCAATAATAACAAAGTTAGCAATGATGGACAATTAACTTGGAACACCCTGTATAATTTTTGACGTATGTACAAACTATTGACGCCATTCTAAGTGAGACTTGCATCACACAATGGCTTTTGATTAAATTGGGGTTATTTAATGAATATGAAAGATAACATTGATAACTATTCATAGTGATCAAAAGTGCAGTTTTTATCATTTTAATTAAGTAAAATTTTCGTTGTAATCACATACTAGTTCAGGCCCTACGAAGTTCGATACTGCGTTTAATGATAGAAGCAACACACTTGGTATGGATAGACATAAGACTCACCGAACATTTTACGAAAGGGAACCACTCCCAACTCTGGCGGGGGGTTGTCCCCCCCTTAAACGTGCTTTTTGACGGTTTTTTGCTAATAACTCGAAAACGGCCAACTTTTATAAAAATATTCTAAAGACCATTTTGCAAGCGGCAAAACGGCAGTGGTGCACGTTCCATTAGCCTACGAAAAAACAATATAATTTTTAAAATATGTTTTTTTATATTTCTTGTGGCATTTTGTATCCTTAACACATTGTTTTTTTCAAAAAAGTATTTTTGTTCAAAAACCTATTGTATACAGTTAAATATTTAATAAGTTAGACATAACTTTTTAAAGTAGCCGCCTTGGAATAAAAATAAATGTGTTTGTAAAAATTCTCAATTCAATAAAAATTTTGAACATTAATTTCTGTAACTCAGTAAATAATACTCAAGGTTAGTAAAAAAATATATTTGATTAGTATTACCTTAAAACTTAATTTTTCGAGTTAAATTCATTTAAATTGGGTGGAGGGGGGAATCCCCCCTCTCGCCCCCGTCAAAAATGATATTTTACAGTATTTTTCTAATTATTTTAACTTGGCCGAAAACAACTAAGTATTAGTTATTGAAGCTGACCAAAAGTCCTCTCTAACGATGTATAACATGCCCCCCTTACATCAGTGACGCACCTTTTATAGGCATTTCAATAAATAAGAGGTGTGGAAAAAGCAATATTTTTTAAATTTTGTTGAATTTAATTGTCCTACATGTCTGGTTTTAAAAGTTATTTTTAAAGCTAAAGAAATTTCCTTTTCAACAATGTATATCACCCCCCTCAAGGCAGCGGCAGATCTAGCATAGACATACCAAAAATGGTCAAATTTGGTATACACTAGAATCTTCATTTAAGACAACAATGTTGGAACAGTACTAACAGACACACTGCGTTTAATGAGAGAAGCAACACACTTGGTATGAATATACAGTATACGCCCCCGAAAATATAACGAGGGGGAACCATCCGCCCTCTCTTGGTAGGGGGTGGTTCCCGCCCCTAAATATTTTTTTCGACATTTTTTATTACTTGGTATATTAAATTTTTGAGGCGTCTCTGCAAGATCTACTGCTGCGTTGAGGGGGGAGTGATGTACATCGTTGGAAAGAAAATTTCTTCGGCTTTAAAAATAAATTTTAAAACCAGACCTTTGAGACAGTAAAATTTAAGAAAATTAAAAAAAAGTAGTTTTTCCCACACTTTTCAATTATTTAAATGCCCATAAAAGATGCGCCACTGATGCAAGGGGGGCGTGTTATACATCGTTAAAGAATACTTTTCATCAGCCTCAATAGTTGTTACTAATTTGTTTTTTGCCAAGTAAAAGTTTTTGGGAAACAACTGTAAGAGAACACTTTAGAGGGGGGATGCCCCCCCACTTTAAAGAAGGTCAACTAGAAAAAGTCAGTTTTAAGTTACTACTAACCAAAAATAATTTTTTGCTTACTCTCATTTTTATTTACTGAGTTAGAAAAATGAATGTTCAACATTTTTGTTTGATTTAAGGATTTCTATAAACACATTTATTTTTATTTCAGCATATCGCTTATATCTCGGATGTAGGGCCTGAACTATACACGCTTTGAATACAATTCGATTTTTAAGGATACTAGACTATACATGGTCAAAGTCAAGTTTTTTGAATGGAAATAAATTTCAAAACCAAAAAAATGTCTCTATTCTGAAAAGATAAGCTTGATTGTAGTTTTTTCGCCATATTTTCAAAATGGTGTTATGGATTTGCATGAAATTTAAGATAAATCTTCTAAATGACGATGAAAGATTTTTAATGTAACATTTTTAGAAAACTCGTATTTTTTCGTAAAAAACTTTTAAAATCCATTGAAAACGTACATATTTAAATAACTACCTAAAAAGAAGTAAAAACCTGTAGTTTTTATTTTTAGTCCTTCGAACTGGATGGCTCGTTTTGTATATTTATTTACACTTTCAACTTAACTTATGTTTTTGTCTGTAACTTGGTTACTAATTTAGAATCATTTAATTAAAAAGAAAATATCTCAAATCCCAGAAAGCCTTTCATTTAGTATTTTAGTATATTATGATATACACACTTTGAATACAATTCTATCTTTAAGGATACATGAATATACAGGGAGGCAAAGTCAAGCTTTTTGAATGGCAATAAATTTTAAAGACAAAAAAACTAGAGGTCTCTATTCTAAAAAAATTAGCTTGATTTTGGTTTTTTCGCGATATTTTCAAAACAGCAATATGGATTTGTTTCAAATTTGAGAGAAATATTCTAAATGACGATGAAAGATTATTAAGAGATTGACATTTTTGAGAAACAAATTTTTAATGTAACATTTTTAGAAAACTCGTATTTTTTGTAAAAAAAATTGCAGCAAAAACTTTTAAAATCCAAAACGTACATATTTAAATACCTACCTAAAGAGAATGGTCCTCCGAGCCGGATGGGTTGTTTTTTATATTTATTTACACTTTCAACTAACTTCTTTATCCTTAGGTCAATCAGTCCCGGGCAGAGAATTGACACTGACGTCACCGACTGTCATGAAATACCGAAACCACGCCTCAAGACTGTCTAGTTCCGCCCCTACTCAAATCGGATTGGAGCAAATCTGGCAACGCCGAGAGCCTAGGTATGTCAAATCGTCACACCTAAATGTGAGCAGTAATTGCGCTTATTGTTTACACAAAGGTCTGACATTTTTCTCTAAACAAAGTGTATATTTATATGTTTATTCTTGCTTGGTTAGGATTATATTTTGACGTTATTAGGTTTTAAATTTGTATATTTTTATTTATTTATTTATGTATATACCGAGTGGGCCAAAAAAAACCGGACTATTTTTTTTGAATATAACTTTTGAACTATACATTTTAAAGGGACAAACAACACTTGGCAGATAATTAATCAGAGTTTCGACTAAATATATTTCTTTGTCCGCTATCTCAAAATCCAAGATGGCAGACGGAATTAAAATGTATCCTTCAAAGATGCTCGTTTATTCTTCTGTTGCGAACATGTTTTAATTATTCTTTTAAATTAGTAAAAAAGCTCCATTCTTGTTACGCACAACAACGTACGACTCAGCAAAATCGGTTCAGTGGTTCTAAAAACAAATATTTTTGTTTCAACCATTGTTTAGCATATTATACTATTGCCTTGCCAATCATGTCTGCATTTATTTCCTTATGAATTCATCACTACTGAACCGATTTTAATAAAATAAAAAATATCCTGGTTTGAATTGATTGCTTATTAGAGACCACGATCAAAGTTTATCGCCATCTTAAAATTTAAGATGGCGGACAAAATTATACTTGATCCTTCAAAGAGGCACGTTTATTCTTATTTTCCGAAAATTTTTTAGTTCTTTTTTTCAGGTTCTAGAAAAGCACTACTTTTTTCCCGCTCAACAAGGTGCAAAGTAATAAACCCGGTGAAGTCGTTCTCACAAAATCTGATTTTGTTTTAACCATTGTTTTACAAATTATACTCGTAAAGTTGCATTGCCAATCCTATCTGCATTCAGTTTTTTATAAATTAATTATTACTGTTTTTCTATGAATTAAAAAAAAAACTAAAACATTTTCGGAAAATAAGAATAAACACGCCATGTTAAGGAATCAAGTGTGATTCTGTCCGACATCTTAAATTCTAAGATGGCGTCAACTTTTGATTATAATCTTTAAAAAGCAATTAATTCTCACCATGATTTTTTTTTCACTAAAATCGGTTTAGTAATAACGAATTTATAAGGAAATGAATGCAGACAGGATTGGCAATGCAATAATCTGTAAAACAATGGGTGAAACAAAAACAGATTTTTTTGAGAACCACCACACCGATTTTACTGATTATTCTACCATGTTGTGTGGGGGAAAAGCAGTGCTTTTCTATAAAATAAAAAAAAACTAAAACATATTTGGAAAATAAGAATAAACACGCCATTTTGAAGACTCAAGTATGATTCTGTCTGCCATCTTAAGTTTTAGGATAGCGATAAACTTTGATCCTGATCTTTAATAAGCAATTAATTCTAACCAGAATGTTTTTCATTTCATTAAAATCGGTTCAGTAGTAATGAATTTATAAGGAAATAAATGCATGCATGCAATGTATAATATGCAAAAACAATGGTTGAAATAAAAATATTTGTTTTTAGAACCGCTAAACCGATTTTGCTGATTCATACCTTGTTGTGCATAACAAGAATGTAGCTTTTCTACGAATCTAAAAAAATATTTAAAGCATGTTCGCAACACAAGAATAAACGATCATTTTTCAAGGGTTTATTTTAATTTCGTCTGCCATCTTGAATTTTGAGTTGGCGGACAAAAAAATACGTTCAGTCCAAACTCTGATAATTTCTCCGCCAAGTTCAATTTGTTCCATTAAAATCGATTGTATAGTTAAAAAGTTATATTGAAAAAAAATTGACCGGTCTTTTGGCCCACCCGGTATGATGATGTTACTAGGTTTTAAATTTGTATATTTATTTATTTATGTATGTATATTTTCGAAGCAAAGGTTAAAACTGTAAAACTTTTTTCATAGGAAGCACCTCTTGAGCACCTCCTCGTTAGCAGAGGCAGGTAGTACCTCAAGTCTTAGTACCGGTGGCATCCTCAGCCCCGATCCCCCCGACTTCAGCGATGAGGACGGCACGGATGAGGACAGCGATGCGCATTATGCGGATTATACTAGTGGTGAAGGTAAGTTTTATTTTTAAATGAAGAGTTCGAAGCAAAGGTTGTACAGTTATTTATACAGTGTGTCCACGGATTAGGTGCACCTATGACGTAAATTTTTGGCCAACTTTGATATATTTTAGAAACAAAATTTCGGACTTCCATTGTCTTTATTTATTTTAAACACGACGTTTCGGTTAGTAAGTATCTCTAAACGTTTTCAAGTATAAACTAAACAATCTAGTCTATAGGCTACTACTTATACTACTTGGTGTGTAGTGTGACGGCCCGCCCCCTTTTTTAATCCTAAGACGCCTGTTTTCCTTAAGGAGTGGTTTCCATATGTTTGGTATGTCCGTGCTTGGTTGAATGAAAACTTCTTTATTCTGCATTATAAACGCAGCTTCAATAAATTTTCGTTTTCGCCAATGCGACTCCTTATGCAAAACTTTAGCTTCTGACCACTAAATCCTGTGATTATTTGACCATGCATGATCCACTAAACTGGATTTTTCAATATCCCCTAATTGGGTACTTTTTATATGTTCATTTACTCTAACCTGAAGAGAGAGTTTTTCGTTTCACCTACATATTATTTACCACACTCACACGGGATTTGGTAAATATATTTCTTAATAGTCTTTTAGTTACCAAACTCCTTATAGTATTTTCCGGTAAAAATACTGTTTTTATATTATAGTGTTTGGCTATTAGTCTTATGTTTTCTGAAAAAAACACCCAACGGATTATTATTTTGAGAATTTGCAACATTTGATTTACTTTTAATTTTAGAGATCGCTGAGCTTATTAATTTTTTGTAATAACCATTGTCATAATTCCTTTTTAATGTTGTTAGTTTCTGTGGTTAATTCTTCATTATTACTACAATTATTTACGACTCTTAAATAAAAACGTCTTATATTCCTTGTTTTGTACAAACCGAATAATTATACTTAAAATTTAGGTACTGTCCCGTGGGGTCTACTACGTTATACCTCGATGCTTGAAAATGGGCGTTTCTTTTTTTAATGATAAGTTGAGGTCGTTTTATACTGTTTTCAAGAAAAAAAAATGCGGATTTTTCGCATTTTTTTTAGAAATTTCAAAATTAAAAAATTAGTAAAAACTCATACAAATTGCTATAGAAAGATTTTATTTGACGTATTTCGAGAAAGAGAGGAACGGCTCACAATCGACTGAGCTTTAAATAAATGGTAATTTAGCCAAAAATAAGGTGACCAACTGTCTGGCAAGAGGCGATAAAAAGTTATGGTTTTTTAGAAATGTATTTACGCATAGAAAAATGGTTACACCATATTTTTGAAATCTAACGTTCGACCTTACATTTTGCTCCAACATTTTAATTTGTCGAGCATTTTTGACTCCGTAAAATCGTCCAAAATCGACTATTGAGCATTTATAATGAAAAAAATGCAGAAACAATTATGATAATGATGATTTACAGAAATTCAGCAGTTCGGTTTGGTTCGGTTTGGGTCGATCTTAGATTAGGTTGGTTGTGTTTTAAAGTAATTCAGCGGGAGTCGGCTGCGCTGACTCCTGCTGAATTACTTTAAGACCCAACAAACCTAACCTAAAACCAAACCGAACGCAACTTAACTGAACCAAAACGAACCGAACCGAAACGAACCGAACCGAACCGAACCGAACCGAACCGAACCGAACCGAACCGAACCGAACCGAACCGAACCGAACCGAACCGAACCGAACCGAACCGAACCGAACCGAACCGAACCGAACCGAACCGAACCGAACCGAACCGAACCGAACAGAACCGAACCGAACCAAACCGAACCGAACGGAACCAAACCGAACCGAACCGAACCGAACCGAACTGAACGGAACCGAACCGAACCGTACCGCACAAGTAATAAGCAAGAATCGGCTGCTCCGATTCTTGGTGAATAGTTCTAAATAAATAATTTCCTATAATTTGGGCCTTTAACCCTCAGATGCCCCGTAACAAGGCTTTGTTAATCCATTTTCAATCTTTGTTGTTTTGTATGTGAGCAACAAGGACTTAATCGCGATTAAACCCATGATCGCGCTTAAGTGCTTACGGTGCATCTGAGGGTAAGTCAGCGTAAGCAAATCGAATTGGGAAATTTGATATGGCCGAATGACCCGGAAACAGTTGGCCCAGCAAAAAATTTCTATCAATGTGTCAAAACATCTGTGGGAAGGTCAAGTGTACAAATTTTCAAATTATGTGAAAAAACCGCGAAAAAACACGAAAATCTAGATATGTAATTAATTTAAAATTGTTAAATTATTAATCCTAAGCTAATTTACAAATTTATGTCGAAAATTTGAGGATGCAGTGATAGAAATTGATTTTTTTCAACCAAAACAAGTCAGAGAAAATCACTATGTAACGTTTTTTAAAAAATTATTTTTAAAAAAACCATACTTTTTTTTTAATTTCCCGTATCTAAATCGACTAAAAATAGTCCAAAGAATCATTTCCATACAAAAAAATCGTTATATAGGGCGTTTTGACGAGCGAGGTCTAACGTAGTAGAACCTGTCCCGTGTCTGTAAGTTTCCTATGATATATTTTGTTATGTGTCCAAAAAATTTTGGCCAACTGGTATTTTTATTTTATTTTTCATATTCAGAAAGTAGAAATAAAAGTTATATAAAAATATCTAAGTTGAATATTGACAATCTGTCATAACTTTTGAATATTGACAATCTGTCATAACTTTTAATTCTAACCAACTTTTCTTTTCGAAATATTGCGATGCTCGAGTTTTAAGAGAAGCTTAAAGGTGAATATAACATTTTGATATATTAAGCTTATTTTATTCAATTTTCTCAAAAACTAAGCTTTCCAAAAAATCTCGTTTTACTTTATATTGTTGAAAATAGAATTATGTTTAAAACGATATGTATTTAGTGGGTTTTTGTTAACGGGGAACACTGAAGAAACATATCGATGGTTGAAAGGTAAAAGGTCATAAGCGACATTTTTCAAACTTTACAGCAGGGCTACGTTAAGTATTATTTGTCGCTTAGTTAAAAAGAAAACCAGGATCCATTCTTTTTTCATTTGACTTAAGCCTCAAAAAAAATCAACGTAAAAGCCTGAATAATAGTTCATTTGATGCAGAAAAAAAAATTTGGCGTTTAAAACTCTATTTCAAATAATGTGTCACTTATGCCCTTTTGCCTTTCAACCATCGATATGCATGTTTAGTGTTTTTTTTTTCAATTTAATTTTGGACGGCCCTGGTTTATTAACGGTTACCTAAATATTATAAATATGTACATCATTTGAAGGTAAATTTAATTGTCTATAATAAAGAGTAAAACGTTTTTCCCGATACAGTGGGTTTTTAAAAAAATTGATAAAACAAATAGGGTCAAGCGGTGTAAAAGTGAGACACCCAAAATCCTGTTGAAGAATATATATATATATATATATATATATATACTTATCGGTTTCACAACGTTCTACGTCTTCCGATACCCAATCTCCACTCGTTTCTGTTTGCCCATAATTCATCATCTTGGCCTTTTATTCTTATTTCACTGTCTATTCAGTAGTGTGAAGTCTGCTCCAAAAGATCCAGCTCCAGAAAGTTTTACGAACGCAGCTAAGCGCTACGTCGCTTTACATACAAGGTGCGTAGCGGTGGCCAAAGACACTGATCTCAATACCTACTATTAAGTCGTCTAAATCGTTTAGCGCGTAAGAACACACCTACAAAGCAGAGTAGTGTTTGTTTGGACTCTTGACTAACCCAGTCGAAATAGACAATTTTTCAATATCGTGTTTTCAAAAAATAATTATTTTATCAAAAAATCTAATTTTACACTTTGAAGTTTTTTAAACTGGTCGAATCTTGTTGTTACCTGTCAACATGTTAAAGGACACTTGAAAATAGGCCAAATCTTAATCTTGTCAATTTTACAATCTGTTCCAAAAAAAAATATTTAAAAAAAAAACGGATAAAAATCACTATTTTTATTTAGCCTTAAGGAGGACAGTAGAGCTAATTTAAGGGAAAGTAAGTTTAATTAGGAAGCTCGCCGAAGATTTATTTCTCAAATTTCAATATGTATTATTTATTTTTTTAATAAAAACGCATTTTGACGTTAATTTTTGACGCATGCTCATATGATGGAATTCATCTCGTCTTTAACGCCTCGTCAGCTGTCAGCTGATCAGTGTTGGTTTGATGATTGCCTATACGATGCACATATTTTTAGACGGATCAATAGAAGAGGCCGATTTTTACATAGTGCGGTGGGGCTGTAAAGGATCTTAAAATGCTACCGGTATCTGTTCATTCCCATGTTAAAGCTCATCAAGAGTACTACAGTTAAAGTAGAAAAAATCCGACTAAAAATGAGTTATTGTTAATTTTGAAACTGTTCCGAAAAAACTTTCCAACAAAAAATGTATAGAAAATAGTATTTGGCCGTTGCCTGTCAACATGTCAAAGCGCATAGGGGGCATTTTAATATAACCCAGTTAAAATGGAACAAAACCGATAAAAAATTAGTTTTTCTTAATTTTAAAACTGTTCCGAATTTTTTTTTTTTACAAAAAATGGAACAAAAGTGGTATTTTGCCGTTGGCTGTGTTAACATGTCAAAGCGCATCAAGGGCATTTTAATATAACCCAGTCAAAATGGGGAAAAAACGATAAAAAATGAGTTTTTCTTAATTTTGAAACTGTTCCGAAAAAAACTTTTCTACAAAAAATTAATTAAAAGTAGTATTTTACCGTTGCCTATCAACATGTCAAAGCGCATCAGGGGCATTTTAATATAACCCAGTCAAAATGGGAAAAAACCGATAAAAAATTAGTTTTTCTTAATTTTGAAACTGTTCCGAAAAAAACTTTTCGACAAAAAATTAATTAAAAGTAGTATTTTACCGTTGTCAAAGCGCATCAGGGGCATTTTAATATAACCCAGTCAAAATGGGAAAAAACCGATAAAAAATGAGTTTTTCTTAATTTTGAAACTGTTCCGAAAAAAACTTTTCTATAAAAAATAAATTAAAAGTAGTACTTTACCGTTGCCTATCAACATGTCAAAGCGCATTAGGGGCATTTTAATATAACCCAGTCAAAATGGGAAAAACCCAATAAAAAATGAGTTTTTCTTAATTTTGAAATTGTTCCGAAAAAAACTTTTCTTCAAAAAATAAATTAAAAGTAGTATTTTACCTTTGCCCATTAACATGTCAAAGCGCATTAGGGGCATTTTAATGTAACCCACTCAAAATGGGAAAAAACCAATAAAAAATTAGTTTTTCTTAATTTTGAAACTGTTCCGAAAAAAACTTTTCTACAAAAAATGAATTAAAAGTAGTATTTTACCGTTGCCCATTAACATGTCAAAGCGCATTAGGGGCATTTTAATATAACCCAGTCAAAATGGGAAAAAAACCAATAAAAAATGAGTTTTTCTTAATTTTGAAACTGTTCCGAAAAAAACTTTTCTTTAAAAAATAAATTAAAAGTAGTATTTTACCGTTGCCTATCAACATGTCAAAGCGCATTAGGGGCATTTTATTATAACCCAGTCAAAATGGGAAAAAACCAATAAAAAATGAATTTTTCTTAATTTTGAAACTGTTCCGAAAAAAACTTTTCTTCAAAAAATAAATTAAAAGTAGTATTTTACCTTTGCCCATTAACGTGTCAAAGCGCATTCAAAATGGGAAAAAACCAATAAAAAATGAGTTTTTCTTAATTTTGAAATTGTTCCGAAAAAAACTTTTCTTTAAAAAATAAATTAAAAGTAGTATTTTACCTTTGCCCATTAACGTGTCAAAGCGCATTAGGGGCATTTTAATGTAACCCACTCAAAATGGGAAAAAACCAATAAAAAATGAGTTTTTCTTAATTTTGAAACTGTTCCGAAAAAAACTTTTCTACAAAAAATGAATTAAAAGTAGTATTTTACCGTTGCCCATTAACATGTCAAAGCGCATTAGGGGCATTTTAATATAACCCAGTCAAAATGGGAAAAAACCAATAAAAAATGAGTTTTTCTTAATTTTGAAACTGTTCCGAAAAAAACTTTTCTTCAAAAAATAAATTAAAAGTAGTATTTTACCTTTGCCCATTAACCTGTCAAAGCGCATTAGGGGCATTTTAATATAACCCAGTCAAAATGGGAAAAAAAACGATAAAAAATGAGTTTTTCTTAATTTTGAAACTGTTCCGAAAAAATCTTTTCTACAAAAAATGAATTAAAAGTAGTATTTTACCGTTGCCTCTCAACATGTCAAAGCGCATTAGGGGCATTTTATTATAACCCAGTCAAAATGGGAAAAAACCAATAAAAAATGAGTTTTTCTTAATTTTGAAACTGTTCCGAAAAAAACTTTTCTTCAAAAAATAAATTAAAAGTAGTATTTTACCTTTGCCCATTAACCTGTCAAAGCGCATTAGGGGCATTTTAATATAACCCAGTCAAAATGGGAAAAAAAACGATAAAAAATGAGTTTTTCTTAATTTTGAAACTGTTCCGAAAAAATCTTTTCTACAAAAAATGAATTAAAAGTAGTATTTTACCGTTGCCTATCAACATGTCAAAGCGCATTAGGGGCATTTTATTATAACCCAGTCAAAATGGGAAAAAACCAATAAAAAATGAGTTTTTCTTAATTTTGAAACTGTTCCGAAAAAAACTTTTCTACAAAAAATGAATTAAAAGTAGTATTTTACCGTTGCCCATTAACATGTCAAAGCGCATTAGGGGCATTTTAATATAACCCAGTCAAAATGGGAAAAAACCAATAAAAAATGAGTTTTTCTTAATTTTGAAACTGTTCCGAAAAAAACTTTTCTACAAAAAATGAATTAAAAGTAGTATTTTACCGTTGCCTATCGACATGTCAAAGCGCATTAGGGGCATTTTAATATAACCCAGTCAAAATGGGAAAAAACCAATAAAAAATGAGTTTTTCTTAATTTTGAAACTGTTCCGAAAAAAACTTTTCTACAAAAAATGAATTAAAAGTAGTATTTTACCGTTGCCCATTAACATGTCAAAGCGCATTAGGGGCATTTTAATATAACCCAGTCAAAATGGGAAAAAACCAATAAAAAATGAGTTTTTCTTAATTTTGAAACTGTTCCGAAAAAAACTTTTCTACAAAAAATGAATTAAAAGTAGTATTTTACCGTTGCCTATCAACATGTCAAAGCGCATCAGGGGCATTTTAATATAACCCAGTCAAAATGGGAAAAAACCGATAAAAATGAGTTTTTCTTAATTTTGAAACTGTTCCGAAAAAAACTTTTCTTTAAAAAATGAATTAAAAGTAGTATTTTACCGTTCCCCATTAACATGTCAAAGCGCATTAGGGGCATTTTAATATAACCCAGTCAAAATGGGAAATAAAAAATGAGTTTTTCTTAATTTTGAAACTGTTCCGAAAAAAACTTTTCTACAAAAAATGAATTAAAAGTAGTATTTTACCGTTGCCTATCAACATGTCAAAGCGCATTAGGGGCATTTTAATATAACCCAGTCAAAATGGGAAAAAACCGATAAAAATGAGTTTTTCTTAATTTTGAAACTGTTCCGAAAAAAACTTTTCTTTAAAAAA
This sequence comes from Aspidapion aeneum, assembly GCA_963576565.1. Classification (NCBI taxonomy): domain Eukaryota; kingdom Metazoa; phylum Arthropoda; class Insecta; order Coleoptera; family Brentidae; genus Aspidapion; species Aspidapion aeneum. The sequence continues at coordinate 16,151,597 of OY755047.1, forward strand.
TAAATTAAAAGTAGTATTTTACCGTTGCCTATTAACATGTCAAAGCGCATTAGGGGCATTTTATTATAACCCAGTCAAAATGGGAAAAAACCAATAAAAAATGAGTTTTTCTTAATTTTGAAACTGTTCCGAAAAAAACTTTTCTTCAAAAAATAAATTAAATAAGTATTTTACCTTTGCCCATTAACCTGTCAAAGCGCATTAGGGGCATTTTAATATAACCCAGTCAAAATGGGAAAAAAAAACGATAAAAAATGAGTTTTTCTTAATTTTGAAACTGTTCCGAAAAAAACTTTTCTTCAAAAAATAAATTAAAAGTAGTATTTTACCTTTGCCCATTAACCTGTCAAAGCGCATTAGGGGCATTTTAATATAACCCAGTCAAAATGGAAAAAAAAAACGATAAAAAATGAGTTTTTCTTAATTTTGAAACTGTTCCGAAAAAATCTTTTCTACAAAAAATGAATTAAAAGTAGTATTTTACCGTTGCCTATCAACATGTCAAAGCGCATCAGGGGCATTTTAATATAACCCAGTCAAAATGGGAAAAAACCGATAAAAATGAGTTTTTCTTAATTTTGAAACTGTTCCGAAAAAACTTTTCTTTAAAAAATAAATTAAAAGTAGTATTTTACCGTTGCCTATCAACATGTCAAAGCGCATTAGGGGCATTTTATTATAACCCAGTCAAAATGGGAAAAAACCAATAAAAAATGAGTTTTTCTTAATTTTGAAACTGTTCCGAAAAAAACTTTTCTTTAAAAAATGAATTAAAAGTAGTATTTTACCGTTGCCCATTAACATGTCAAAGCGCATTAGGGGCATTTTAATATAACCCAGTCAAAATGGGAAAAAACCAATAAAAAATGAGTTTTTCTTAATTTTGAAACTGTTCCGAAAAAAACTTTTCTACAAAAAATGAATTAAAAGTAGTATTTTACCGTTGCCTATCAACATGTCATAGCGCATTAGGGGCATTTTAGTATAACCCAGTCAAAATGGGAAAAAACCGATAAAAAATGAGTTTTTCTTAATTTTGAAACTGTTCCGAAAAAAACTTTTCTACAAAAAATGAATTAAAAGTAGTATTTTACCGTTGCCTATCAACATGTCAAAGCGCATCAGGGGCATTTTAATATAACCCAGTCAAAATGGGGAAAAAACCGATAAAAATGAGTTTTTCTTAATTTTGAAACTGTTCCGAAAAAAACTTTTCTACACAAAATGAATTAAAAGTAGTATTTTACCTTTGCCCATTAACGTGTCAAAGCGCATTAGGGGCATTTTAATATAACCCACTCAAAATGGGAAAAAACCAATAAAAAATTAGTTTTTCTTAATTTTGAAACTGTTCCGAAAAAAAACTTTTCTTTAAAAAAGAAATTAAAAGTAGTATTTTACCGTTGCCTATCGACATGTCAAAGCGCATTAGGGGCATTTTAATATAACCCAGTCAAAATGGGAAAAAACCAATAAAAAATGAGTTTTTCTTAATTTTGAAACTGTTCCGAAAAAAACTTATCTACAAAAAATGAATTAAAAGTAGTATTTTACCGTTGCCCATTAACATGTCAAAGCGCATTAGGGGCATTTTAATATAACCCAGTCAAAATGGGAAAAAGCCAATAAAAAATGAGTTTTTCTTAATTTTGAAACTGTTCCGAAAAAAACTTTTCTACAAAAAATGAATTAAAAGTAGTATTTTACCGTTGCCTATCGACATGTCAAAGCGCATTAGGGGCATTTTAATATAACCCAGTCAAAATGGGAAAAAACCAATAAAAAATGAGTTTTTCTTAATTTTGAAACTGTTCCGAAAAAAACTTTTCTACAAAAAATGAATTAAAAGTAGTATTTTACCGTTGCCTATCAACATGTCAAAGCGCATTAGGGGCATTTTAATATAACCCACTTAAAATGGGAAAAAACCAATAAAAAATTAGTTTTTCTTAATTTTGAAACTGTTCCGAAAAAAACTTTTCTTTAAAAAAGAAATTAAAAGTAGTATTTTACCGTTGCCTATCAACATGTCAAAGCGCATTAGGGGCATTTTAATATAACCCAGTCAAAATGGGAAAAAACCAATAAAAAATGAGTTTTTCGTAATTTTGAAACTGTTCCGAAAAAACTTTTCTTCAAAAAATAAATTAAAATATTGAAGATATTTCTAAAATTATATCTAATGATTTTGTAATTATATTTTTAGGAATGGGTTTAGAAATGCCTTAGTGTAATTTTTCGACCCGTGTACTAAGGTTGTCACTATAATTAAAATGTTTTCCATAATTTTTAAGCTAATATATTTGACACTTAATATAATAACAAGCAGCATAGGCCAGCGATAGTTGTAAATCATGGAACCAAGATAACAGAACAAAGTTTTTTACAATATACATGCATATACCTAATATTATTAAATAAAAAACAGAACATTAACAAATATTTTTAGAATCTACATACATATAGCTAATATTATTAAATAAAAAACTTTGTTTGTACAAAACGAGGATCCTTAAGATCAATAAAAATAATGACACTCATAATAGTAAAGTATTTATGCGTCGTGCCCTAGCATAATTTTAATATTAATAATTTTTGTGCAAATTTTTTAAGAATTATTCTAATTGCCAATTATAAAATAGTCTATTTCATACATGTGAATATCTGAAACTGGAATATTTTTTAATAAGTTCAAGGTATTATTACATTTGAAGTAACACTTAACAGGTGCTAAGACAGATCTTTAGAGAACTACAATAAATACCTACATTGGGATGTGAAACATATATTACATTACTAGTCTTCTTTGGTTTCCGTTTCGCCAGTTTTTTATGGTAACTCGTCTATTATTACTTGAAAGGGCTTGTAAAACTTTTTCTTTGATTATATCGTTAACTGTGGTGACCTTTACTTCATTAATTGTGGTTAGTTTCTGGTTCGTTTAAGTTTATACTGCACCATCTTTTGTGTTCTGTAGTTAAGCAGGAATCATATTCATGAATATTAAGGCTTCTCTTCTAAAAGTAATGTTTATGAATTATTTATAATAATTGTTTAAAACACTGAAACACGCTTGTTCGTATTTTAAAAAACAATTTTTACCAATGATTTGAATTCGAAAAAAAAACTTTTTGTTTGATAGTCATTCGTTCTTTATAAAATCGATATTTTACTAAAGTCTAAGAATAAGCAAGTATAGTAGGAATTTTATGAATCGCCGTAGAAAAAACTCATTAATCTATTTTGTAACCCTAGTCATAAAAAAAATGGATCTTGAAGTAGTATGTACAATGACAATTTCCATGTGACAGGGTGTAAATTGTAACAAAAGCTTTTACGTCAATCAACGTTGTTGCTTATTGGTTGAGATGGACCCCTAAACAAGTGGATTCCAAAACTTACCGCTTTTATAAGGGCTTTTAAGATGTGAAATGGAAAAATAATAAAATAATGAACTATGACACACAAATATCATTGCAATCTATGGAGCGACAAAAGGAGGAGGATTGTGTATTTTGAAAAACATAAAAAAAGCAAAAACCGTTTCGGGAAAATAAAACAAACACTATGTACAAAAAATTTTAAAAAATCACAATAATGGATTTGGAAAAAAATTATCTTTAATACATAATTTTTATAATTTTTGTTTTTGTACAATTATAATTCTGTCGGTGTGGTTTTAAAAAGTTTGTGACTTTCATATTAGTTGATTCGGGGAAATTCAAATCAAAAATAGATAGTTGCCTAAGCGACAGCGCTCCTAAACAAAAATTGTACTTCTTGCACGAGTAAAATAATATCTTTAAAACAAGATGAAAGACAAAAAATCAGAAGTTGGTTTGTTTTTGTCCCCTAACCTTTAAACCACAAAATTTTGTTAAACAATCCTTAAAATGTGAGGTTTGCAAACTTCTTTTATTTTGATAACTATGTGTTTTACCTCTTCTATCTAGTTAGTTACCTTCTTATCATTAGACTTATAATTATCGATTTTATACATCTTTAGTCAGATGACAAAGGCAGTCATTTCGGTTTTTGGATAAATTAAGATAGATTTTTGCATTCCATTTCCGCTTTTTTACCATGCCAACACTGCAGTTTTTAAATCTTTATTTTTTAAAATGATCTAAAATCGAGATGACTTCTTTTTGATTTGAGTTGCGTATATAGACGAGCATTCGGAGCGAGGCGTTCTCTTCGATTAGAGTTTCTTCATATAATTAGCTATTTGAAATGAAAACATGTCATAGGCAACGGTAAAATACTACTTTTAATTTATTTTTTGAAGAAAAGTTTTTTTCGGAACAGTTTCAAAATTAAGAAAAACTCATTTTTTATCGGTTTTTTCCCATTTTGACTCGGTTATATTAAAATGCCCTTGATGCGCTTTGACATGTTGATAGGCAACGGTAAAATACTACTTTTAATTCATTTTTTGTAGAAAAGTTTTTTTCGGAACAGTTTCAAAATTAAGAAAAACTCATTTCTTATCGGTTTTTTCCCATTTTGAGTGGGTTACATTAAAATGCCCCTAATGCGCTTTGATACGTTAATGGGCAAAGGTAAAATACTACTTTTAATTTATTTTTTGAAGAAAAGTTTTTTTCGGAACAATTTCAAAATTAAGAAAAACTCATTTTTTATTGGTTTTTTCCCATTTTGAGTGGGTTACATTAAAATGCCCCTAATGCGCTTTGACACGTTAATGGGCAAAGGTAAAATACTATTTTTGATTTATTTTTTGAAGAAAAGTTTTTTTCGGAACAGTTTCGAAATTAAGAAAAACTAATTTTTATTGGTTTTTTCCCATTTTGACTGGGTTATATTAAAATGCCCCTAATGCGCGTTGACATGTTGATAGGCAACGGTAAAATACTACTTTTAATTTCTTTTTTGAAGAAAAGTTTTTTTCGGAACAGTTTCAAAATTAAGAAAAACTCATTTTTTATCGGTTTTTTTACCATTTTGGCTGGGTTATATTAAAATGCCCCTAATGCGCTTTGACACGTTAATGGGCAAAGGGAAAATACTACTTTTAATTTATTTTTTGAAGAAAAGTTTTTTTCGGAACAGTTTCAAAATTAAGAAAAACTCATTTTTTATTGGTTTTTTCCCATTTTGACTGGGTTATATTAAAATGCCCCTAATACGCTTTGAGATGTTAATGGGCAACGGTTAAATACTACTTTTAATTCATTTTGTGTAGAAAAGTTTTTTTCGGAACAGTTTCAAAATTAAGAAAAACTCATTTTTTATTGGCTTTTTCCCATTTTGACATGTTAATGGGCAACGGTTAAATACTACTTTTAATTCATTTTGTGTAGAAAAGTTTTTTTCGGAACAGTTTCAAAATTAAGAAAAACTCATTTTTTATTGGTTTTTTCCCATTTTGAGTGGGTTACATTAAAATGCCCCTAATGCGCTTTGACACGTTAATCGGCAAAGGTAAAATACTATTTTTGATTTATTTTTTTAAGAAAAGTTTTTTCGGAACAGTTTCGAAATTAAGAAAAACTAATTTTTTATTGGTTTTTTCCCATTTTGACTGGGTTATATTAAAATGCCCCTAATGCGCGTTGACATGTTGATAGGCAACGGTAAAATACTACTTTTAATTTCTTTTTTAAAGAAAAGTTTTTTTCGGAACAGTTTCAAAATTAAGAAAAACTCATTTTTTATTGGTTTTTTCCCATTTTGACTGGGTTATATTAAAATGCCCCTAATGCGCTTTGACACGTTAATGGGCAAAGGTAAAATACTACTTTTAATTTATTTTTTGAAGAAAAGTTTTTTTCGGAACAGTTTCAAAATTAAGAAAAACTCATTTTTTATTGGTTTTTTCCCATTTTGACTGGGTTATATTAAAATGCCCCTAATACGCTTTGACATGTTAATGGGCAACGGTTAAATACTACTTTTAATTCATTTTGTGTAGAAAAGTTTTTTCGGAAGTTTCAAAATTAAGAAAAACTCATTTTTTATCGGTTTTTTCCCATTTTGAGTGGGTTACATTAAAATGCCCCTAATGCGCTTTGACACGTTAATGGGCAAAGGTAAAATACTACTTTTAATGTATTTTTTGAAGAAAAGTTTTTTTCAGAACAGTTTCAAAATTAAGAAAAACTAATTTTTTATCGGTTTTTTCCCATTTTGACTGGGTTATATTAAAATGCCCCTAATGCGCTTTGACACGTCGATAGGCAACGGTAAAATACTACTTTTAATTTATTTTTTAAAGAAAAGTTTCTTTCGGAACAGTTTTAAAATTAAGAAAAACTAATTTTTTATTGGTTTTTTCCCATTTTGACTGGGTTATATTAAAATGCCCCTAATGCGCTTTGACGTGTTGATAGGCAACGGTAAAATACTACTTTTAATTTATTTTTTAAAGAAAAGTTTTTTTCGGAACAGTTTTAAAATTAAGAAAAACTCGATTTTTATCGGTTTTTTCCCATTTTGACTGGGTTATATTAAAATGCCCCTGATGCGCTTTGACATGTTGACAGGCAACAGCAAAATACTACTTTTAATTCATTTTTTTTAGAAAAGTTTTTTTCGGAACAGTTTCAAAATTAAGAAAAACTTAGTTTTTCTCGGTTTTTTCCCATTTTGACTGGGTTATATTAAAACGCCCCTGATGCGCTTTGACACGTTGATAGGCAACGGTAAAATACTACTTTTAATTCATTTTTTGTAGAAAAGTTTTTTTCGGAACAGTTTCAAAATTAAGAAAAACTCATTTTTTATTGGTTTTTTCCCATTTTGACTGGGTTATATTAAAATGCCCCTAATGCGCTTTGACATGTTGATAGGCAACGGTAAAATACTACTTTTAATTTATTTTTTAAAGAAAAGTTTTTTTCGGAACAGTTTCAAAATTAAGAAAAACTCATTTTTTATTGGTTTTTTCCCATTTTGACTGGGTTATATTAAAATGCCCCTAATGCGCTTTGACATGTTAATGGGCAACGGTAAAATACTACTTTTAATTCATTTTTTGTAGAAAAGTTTTTTTCGGAACAGCTTCAAAATTAAGAAAAACTCATTTTTTATTGGTTTTTTCCCATTTTGTTATATTAAAATGCCCCTAATGTGCTTTGACATGTTGATAGGCAACGGTAAAATACTACTTTTAATTTATTTTTTAAAGAAAAGTTTTTTTCGGAACAGTTTCAAAATTAAGAAAAACTAATTTTTTATTGGTGGTTTTTTCCCATTTTGACTGGGTTATATTAAAATGCCCCTAATGCGCGTTGACATGTTGATAGGCAACGGTAAAATACTACTTTTAATTCATTTTTTGTAGAAAAGTTTTTTCCGGAACAGCTTCAAAATTAAGAAAAACTCATTTTTTATTGGTTTTTTCCCATTTTGACTGGGTTATATTAAAATGCCCCTAATGCGCTTTGACATGTCGATAGGCAACGGTAAAATACTACTTTTAATTTATTTTTTAAAGAAAAGTTTTTTTCGGAACAGTTTCAAAATTAAGAAAAACTCATTTTTTATCGGTTTTTTTCCCATTTTGACTGGGTTATATTAAAATGCCCCTAATGCGCTTTGACACGTTAATGGGCAAAGGTAAAATACTACTTTTAATTTATTTTTTGAAGAAAAGTTTTTTTCGGAACAGTTTCAAAATTAAGAAAAACTCATTTTTTATTGGTTTTTTCCCATTTTGACTGGGTTATATTAAAATGCCCCTAATGCGCTTTGACATGTTAATGGGCAACGGTTAAATACTACTTTTAATTCATTTTGTGTAGAAAAGTTTTTTTCGGAACAGTTTCAAAATTAAGAAAAACTCATTTTTTATTGGTTTTTTCCCATTTTGAGTGGGTTACATTAAAATGCCCCTAATGCGCTTTGACACGTTAATGGGCAAAGGTAAAATACTATTTTTGATTTATTTTTTGAAGAAAATTTTTTTTCGGAACAGTTTCGAAATTAAGAAAAACTAATTTTTTATTGGTTTTTTCCCATTTTGACTGGGTTATATTAAAATGCCCCTAATGCGCGTTGACATGTTGATAGGCAACGGTAAAATACTACTTTTAATTTCTTTTTTAAAGAAAAGTTTTTTTCGGAACAGTTTCAAAATTAAGAAAAACTAATTTTTTATTGGTTTTTTCCCATTTTGAGTGGGTTATATTAAAATGCCCCTAATGCGCTTTGACACGTTAATGGGCAAAAGTAAAATACTACTTTTAATTTATTTTTTGAAGAAAAATTTTTTTCGGAACAGTTTCAAAATTAAGAAAAACTCATTTTTTATTGGTTTTTTCCCATTTTGACTGGGTTATAATAAAATGCCCCTAATGCGCTTTGACACGTTGATAGGCAACGGTAAAATACTACTTTTAATTTATTTTTTAAAGAAAAGTTTTTTTCGGAATAGTTTCAAAATTAAGAAAAACTCATTTTTTATCGGTTTTTTCCCATTTTGACTGGGTTATATTAAAATGCCCCTAATGCGCGTTGACATGTTGATAGGCAACGGTAAAATACTACTTTTAATTTCTTTTTTAAAGAAAAGTTTTTTTCGGAACAGTTTCAAAATTAAGAAAAACTTAATTTTTATCGGTTTTTTCCCATTTTGACTGGGTTATATTAAAATGCCCCTGATGCGCTTTGACATGTTGACAGGCAACGGTAAAATACTACTTTTAATTAATTTTTTGTAGAAAAGTTTTTTTCGGAACAGTTTCAAAATTAAGAAAAACTTAATTTTTATCGGTTTTTTCCCATTTTGACTGGGTTATATTAAAATGCCCCTAATGCGCTTTGACATGTTGATAGGCAACAGTAAAATACTACTTTTAATGTATTTTTTGAAGAAAAGTTTTTTTCGGAACAGTTTCAAAATTAAGAAAAACTCATTTTTTATCGGTTTTTTCCCATTTTGACTCGGTTATATTAAAATGCCCCTGATGCGCTTTGACATGTTGATAGGCAACGGTAAAATACTACTTTTAATTAATTTTTTGTAGAAAAGTTTTTTTCGGAACAGTTTCAAAATTAAGAAAAACTTAATTTTTATCGGTTTTTTCCCATTTTGAGTGGGTTATATTAAAATGCCCCTAATGCGCTTTGACACGTTAATGGGCAAAAGTAAAATACTACTTTTAATTTATTTTTTGAAGAAAATTTTTTTTCGGAACAGTTTCAAAATTAAGAAAAACTCATTTTGTATTGGTTTTTTCCCATTTTGACTGGGTTATAATAAAATGCCCCTAATGCGCTTTGACACGTTGATAGGCAACGGTAAAATACTACTTTTAATTTATTTTTTAAAGAAAAGTTTTTTTCGGAACAGTTTCAAAATTAAGAAAAACTCATTTTTTATCGGTTTTTTCCCATTTTGACTGGGTTATATTAAAATGCCCCTAATGCGCGTTGACATGTTGATAGGCAACGGTAAAATACTACTTTTAATTTCTTTTTTAAGAAAAGTTTTTTTCGGAACAGTTTCAAAATTAAGAAAAACTTAATTTTTATCGGTTTTTTCCCATTTTGACTGGGTTATATTAAAATGCCCCTGATGCGCTTTGACATGTTGACAGGCAACGGTAAAATACTACTTTTAATTAATTTTTTGTAGAAAAGTTTTTTTCGGAACAGTTTCAAAATTAAGAAAAACTTAATTTTTATCGGTTTTTTCCCATTTTGACTGGGTTATATTAAAATGCCCCTAATGCGCTTTGACATGTTGATAGGCAACAGTAAAATACTACTTCTAATGTATTTTTTGAAGAAAAGTTTTTTTCGGAACAGTTTCAAAATTAAGAAAAACTCATTTTTTATCGGTTTTTTCCCATTTTGACTCGGTTATATTAAAATGCCCCTGATGCGCTTTGACATGTTGATAGGCAACGGTAAAATACTACTTTTAATTCATTTTTTGTAGAAAAGTTTTTCTCGGAACAGTTTCAAAATTAAGAAAAACTCATTTTTTATCGGTTTTTTCCCATTTTGACTGGGTTATACTAAAATGCCCCTAATGCGCTTTGTCAAGTTGATAGGCAACGGTAAAATACTACTTTTAATTAATTTTTTGTAGAAAAGTTTTTTTCGGAACAGCTTCAAAATTAAGAAAAACTCATTTTTTATTGGTTTTTTTCCCATTTTGACTGGGTTATATTAAAATGCCCCTAATGCGCTTTGACATGTCGATAGGCAACGGTAAAATACTACTTTTAATTTATTTTTTGAAGAAAAGTTTTTTTCGGAACAGTTTCAAAATTAAGAAAAACTCATTTTTTATCGGTTTTTTCCCATTTTGACTCGGTTATATTAAAATGCCCCTGATGCGCTTTGACATGTTGATAGGCAACGGTAAAATACTACTTTTAATTAATTTTTTGTAGAAAAGTTTTTTTCGGAACAGTTTCAAAATTAAGAAAAACTCATTTCTTATTGGATTTTTCCCATTTTGACTGGGTTATATTAAAATGCCCCTAATGCGCTTTGACATGTTGATAGGCAACGGTAAAATACTACTTTCAATTAATTTTTTAAAGAAAAGTTTTTTTCGGAACAGTATTAAACTAAAGAAAAACTAAATTTTTATCGGTTTTTTCCCATTTTGACTGGGTAAACAGCCAACGGCAAAAAACTACTTTTAATCCATTTTTGTAGAAAAGTTTTTTTCGGAACAGTATTAGAATTAAGAAAAAGTTATTCTTTTCGATTTTTTCCATTTTGACTAGGTTATATTAAAATGCCCTTGATGCGCTTTGACATGTTGAAAGACAACGGCAAAATACTACTTTTTATTCATTTTTTGTAGAAATTTTTTTTTGGAACAGTTTCAAAATTATGAAAAACTCATTTTTTATCGGTTTTTTTCCATTTTGAACAGGTTACATTTTAACGCCCTTGTTGCGCTTTGACATTTTTTTTGTAGAAAAACGACATTACTACCTTTTGTCCATTTTTTGAAAAAATATTTCCTAATAATTAAAGTTTCAATTAACTTTAGTGAACATCTTTGGGAAGGATATTTAGGAAAATTTTTCTATTTTGACTGGGTCAATAAGTTTTTTATGAATCCCTTATTATATCTGAGAAAACGTTGACACTTGTTGACAAAAAATTTTCAACAACAGGCAACCATAACAAAAGAGATAATGTTTGACTGAAGATATTAGAGTTTCGTTGAGTATATCATCGCTTGAGAGCAGAACTAGCTATCTGCTATGTATTTTAAATACCAGATACGCTAGTTCTGCTCTCATGCGACGATATATAGATTCATAGATATTTTTCTACTTTTGATTGAGATCAGTGGCCCGGTCCGCCGCCTTCGCTCTGCTTCCTGGTAAGCACAGAGGCACCGGCGTGGGACGTAGCGCGTAGCCGCATTCGGATAAGTTTTTGGAGCTGGAAATTTTGGAGCAGACTTCACACTACTGTCTATTCCTTCTCTCCAGCTTTTCCTTGGCAGTCCTCGTTTTCCTCGGCCAGTTGGTTTCCATTGTAGTATTTGTTTAGGTAGTCTTTCATCATTCATTCTTTGTACATGTCCGTACCACACCAGTTGTTTTGTTCTTATATCATCCACTAAAGTACGTTCACCCACTGTTATAATTTCTCTTATTCTATGATTTGTAACTCTTTCTCTTTTTGATTTCTCTGCTGCTCTTTTCCAATAGTCCATCTCCGTAGCGGAAAGCATTTTTTCTGTTCTATCCTTGGTTGGTCATACTGCTGTGCCGTATGTAATAATACTTTTTACAATGGTGTTATATATAAGCTTTTTGTTATGTTTTGATATACTTTGGTCCCTTGGTCATACTGCTGAGCCGTATGTAATAATACTTTTTACAATGGTGTTATATATAAGCTTTTTGTTATGTTTTGATATACTTTGGTCCCAAATTATTCCATTTAATAAAGTTTTAATTTTTAGACCTAAGTATTTATACTCATCACAGATCCTGTTTCGTTCCACCGATACACATATACTCTGTCTTATTGAAGTTAACCTCTAGTCCCCACTTATTGTACTCTTTTATTAGTTTTCATGTCATATATTCGAGGTCTTCATAATCCTGAGCCTTTACTATCTGATCATCGGCGAAACATAAAGTATACAAGGTGGTTTCGTCCAACGGAATTCTCATGTTTTGGCATTTTCTCTTCCATACTTTAAGAACTTTTTCCAAGTATATCTTGAAGAGCGTAGGTGAGATACAGCAACCTTGTTTAAGACCTTTATTTACTTGAAAGCCTTTGGTTAGTTTTGCTTTTATTTTAACTTTTGCCTTACTATTGCGGTATAACTCTTTGACGGCCTTAATTAGTTGTACGCTTATGTTTGTGTTTTCCAACGCATTCCAAAGTAGATTTAGTGGTATACTATCATATGCCTTCTGCAAATAAACGTAAGGCAGATGCTGCTCTTTTCCGTATGCCATTTTCTTTTCAATAACTTGGGTTATACAAAAGAGATGATCTGAAGTTGATCTACCCGCCCTGAAACCGGCTTGTTCTTCTGCCTCCATGCCTTTATATTCGCTCTCCACTTTATTTCTTATTATTTTACCGTATATTCTGCTTAGCGTACTAGTCACAGACATACCTCTATAATTGTCACATACAGTCGAACCTCTCTAACTCGAACCTCTATAACTCGAACCTCTCTATAACTCAAACCTTTTAAGTGGTCCCTGCACTTTTTACATGTATTTTAACCTATGTGACTCGAGTTTCTATAACTCAAACTCTCCATAACTCGAACTGTTTTGGTTGTCCCTTCAGGTTCGAGTTATAGAGGTTCGACTGTATATCTTTCCTTCCGTTTTTGTGTATTATGGATATATATGACGTTTTCCACTCTGTTGGTACTACAGTTCCATTTAAATATTTTTGGAAAAGATTCCGTAATCTCCAAAACAGTTTTTCAGTGCCATATTTAATAAGTTCAGCTGGGATATTTCCGGGTTAAATAAAAAATACTAATAATTGAATTCCGATAGATTTTCTGTTATAAACTGATAGCAGCAGTAGTAAGCACCTCATACCTACAATTTCATTTAATTTTTTTATAAAAAATAGGCTCATAATTAAAATTACAAAATCCATAGCTTTATTTGTGGTATAAAACTTTTAAAAACGTTAACGAAACTTTTTTCGTGTGAGTTCGTAGATCGGTTTTCCTATAAATTAATATTTTGGCACTTATTTGTTGTATTTAACTAAAAAAAAAAACAAAAAGTTTTCCCTGAATGTCTTATTTTTGGTTTAGACGGCGATCCAACTGTATATGCGTGAATTTTATCACTGTCTCATATTTCGCCTGACCTTTCTAATTTTTCAACTTTTTCAAGGTAAAATATGAGACACATTTTTAATTTTTTTTCTCATATTTTAAGTCAAATTTCTATGTTTTTCCGTTTTGCAATATTTGTCTGATTATCGCTTATATCCTAAAAAAATCGAGTATTACACAAGAGTTTAAAATCTTAAAAATATAAAATAAATATTTTTACACTACTTGACATATTGTTTTTTTGCAGACTCAGATGATGATGATGATTCCCCCAACCACAAACCAGGCAGCAAAAAAGAAAAATACTTCTGGCAATACAACATTCAAGCCAAAGGTCCCAAAGGCCAAAGACTAGTCATGAAATCAAAGATGGAGGACCCTCACGTTCTCCAAGAAGTCACGGATCCTGTTTTTAGTGCTGAGTGTTCTGTTAGAGGAATAAAACATAGCGGTGAGAAAAGTTAAAAAAATATATAAGGTAGACCAAAAAAAACCGTCATTTATTCTTCGGCTGTAGTTTTTTTACTCTTTGTTTGATTTCCTGTGAGTTTATTCTCTATGACAATTTTTTTTGTGTGCCACTGTACTTGGTTTTAAACATTGACCAAATAAGCACGTCTTTGCCGTGCACAAATTGGTTAAGAAATAATAAAGTTCTACCTTAACGAATTAGGTGCTTGTCAACGGTTTGTGTGTAACGTAGGTAAAAAAATACTCTGCCAATCTATGGGCACCTAAGCTCACACTAGGTACTATAGTTATAGTGTGAGCTAATATAATCAAAAACTGAAATATATTTTATTCAACTCCAGACTCAATTACCTTTCGTTTGATACCACACAAGCCATGTTTTGACTTAAACTCAAATTTTTTCAATCTAACCCCCACCCTTTTAAAAAAAACTAAAATGTATTTTGTTTAACTCCAGACTCAATTACCTTTCGTTTGATATCACACACGCCATATTTCCACTTAAACTCTAATTTTTGACATCTACCCCCACCCTTTTTTTAAAAATAAACTAAAATTCATTTTTTTTAACTCCAGACTTAATTACCTTTCGTTTGATATCACACACGCCATATTTTCACATAAACTCTAATTTTGGAAATCTACCCCCACCCTTTTATTTGGCTTGCGTTCGGTGGATTTTGTTCATTTTTGAATGGGACCATCACGGCCCAAGACCCAACTTAGGTACCAAATTTCATTAAAATCGGACAAGCGGTTTTTGAGTTATGCGGGTTGGTCGTTACAGACAGACAGACATACAGACAGACAGACAGCAAAACAAAAAAGTTTCAAAATCATCTGAAACGCAAAGATATATAAAAATTTTTGAAATCGGAGCAACTTTTTTTTTCTCGAAAAAATTACGATCACCATAGCTCACACTACTTATAGTAGTAGTGTGAGCTAAAACTGGTTGTTTTGGTTCTACTGTGGATTTTTCGAAGACTATTTAATATCTAGGGTAATCAGCTAACCAAAAGCTCCTTAATATGTAGTTTTGGTAACATCTATGATGGCGTATGGTTTTAAAATTTGAATATTTTTAACTACTACTTCTACTACTACTTCTTCGATCCCGACAATCATATTCCGTCAGGTTTTTTTTGAGTCATTGATTTTTGGATTGACTGTTGCCATTCCAGTTTAGGACGCCCTCTTTTTCTGCGCCCTATTGGTTGCCATTCTAGGACCTGCTTTGGTAATCTTTCGTCGTTTATCCGTTGTACATGGCGGTACCATATCATTTGTGTTTTAGTGATGTCATCCATTATGCTTCCCTCGATTCCCATTCTTTCTGTTTATTCTCATTTCTTATATGATCTGTTTTAGATATTTTCATTGATCTTCTTATTGCATCCATTTCGACACTTTCCATTTTTGCTTTGTATTTCTCCGTTACGTGACAAGTCTTTATTCCATACAACAGCGTACTTTTCACCATTGTTTCACATATGTTAAATTTTACATTCTTTTTTATCACTCTGCTCCATAAAATACTGTTAAGACAACCAATAACCTTTTTTGCTTTTACTATTCTTTTTTCCAGTTGTTTATAGTCTGTTCCTGTCTTATCAAATGTGACACCCAAGTATACATACTCATTGCATTGAGATATTGTTTGTCCATTGTCTAGTTCTAACTCACCTGATTCGTGTCCAATAGATAAGTACTCTGTCTTGTCCACGTTCCCTGTTAACCCCCACTTTTGGTATTCTTCAGTTAACTTTCTCATCAAATACTTCATGTCTTCTTTATAATTAGCTACAATCACTTGGTCGTCAGCAAACTGTAGTGTGTATATGGTAAATCGGTCGTTAAGTTGTATTCTCATGCCGTGTACTTTACGTTTCCAGTTTTTTAGAGCTACTGCGATATATATTTTAAAAAGAGTTGGAGAGATACAACATCCTTGTCCTAAGCCTTTCGTTACCAGGAATTCTTTTGAAGTCGATTTCCAATTTTAATTTTAGATTTTGACCCTTTGTATAGTTCTTTTATCGCTTTTATATATGTATGATTGATATTAGTTTGTTCTAACATTGACCATAATGCTTTTTGTAGGTCCACAAAGGCAACATGAGTCTCTATATTTCTGGCACTCAATTTTTATATATTTTTAACTCTGTTGCCAAAAGTTTCTGTACGCCAATGACCTAATTTTAAACATTTTAAAGGAAGCTACATCTTTGCCGTGTAGAAGGACATATCACTTGTCCTTAGTTTACGAGACTTTTTTGTTACAGGAAAAGCACGAAAGGGCGACGGAAACGACTTAACTCCGAATCCGAGAAAACTCTACGTAATAGGCAAAGAACTGGACAAACTGGGAAGAAAAATCAACGATATGACACCTGTCAGTGAGCTGCCATTCAACGTCAGACCGACGTCACGAAAAGAGAAGAACAAACTGGCGTCGAGGGCGTGTCGATTGAAAAAGAAGGCTCAACACGAAGCCAACAAGATCAAGTTAAACGGGTTGGAACAAGAACATAGTAAGTTGAAAATATATATCTTTAAATTGAAAAATAGTCCATTTTTCAAAGTGAAGTTTGCAAATTACAAAGAAAAAACTGAACGTCTTCTCCACTAAAGTCTTTATTGTTTCGGGTTTTATTTAGGACATGTTTCGAGTCTAAAGAGACCCATCATCTGCTTTCAAAAACCTTCAAAAGACCCTCATACCCCCAGCAAGCTAGATCAAACAGTTGCTAATAATAGTTGAAAATCCAGCGTAAATGAGGTTTTCTGAGCAGGAGTGGGAAGTGGAGAATTCACATTTCTTGTTGGTTGAAGGCACGAATCAACCATTAAGTTATTTATTTCTATAACTAAAGCATCTTAACTTAGTTTAAGAGAAAAAAGTTTTTTAGAAAATGGAAATAACCTAGTTCGAGCGCAAATGCCACGATATCAATACACACGTAGGAGGTAGGCAGAGTTCTGAAGTATGGAAATTCATTTCTACAGTAAAAAACCCAACAAAAGAAAAAGTAAACATCCAGATCATCAAACCAGAACAATGGACAGAACACTACAAGGGACTGCTGCAGGAAACGAGACCCGAATATCTGGCAGCCTCTCCGAGGAGAGACATAGAAGTACACGGAGAGGAAGTAATCATCGAAAAAGAAATGATAAAAAATAGTATTAAAAAGCTTAAATCCGGAAAAGCTAGCGGACCTGGAGGAATATATGCTGAAATGCTCAAATATGGATCAGAGAAACTAATCGAAAATCTCACATATATTATCAATCAATGCATAAACGGACATCCAGTACCTGATGATTGGAAAATTGCATTCATATCCTCAATACATAAAAAAGGAAACAAGCTGGATTGCAACAATTACAGAGGAATTTCAGTAACTAGTACTCTCAGTAGATTGTACGGTAGGAGTCTTAGAGATCTAATAGAGAAGGATTTTCATGAACAAGAAGAAGAAGAGCAAAGTGGGTTTCATGCAGGCAGATCTTGTAGTGATAATGTTTTTTGTCTTAAACAAGTAATTGAGAAAAGGAGCGCCAGAAATATAGAGACTCATGTTACCTTTGTGGACCTACAAAAAGCCTATGATACCGTTCCAGTAGAAAAACTATGGACAGTGCTAGAGCGGACTAATATCAATCATACATACATAAAAGCGATAAAAGAACTATACAAAGGGTCAAAATCTAAAATTAAAATTGGAAATCGACTTTCAAAAGAATTCCTGGTAACAAAAGGCTTAAGACAGGGATGTTGTATTTCTCCAACTCTTTTTAAAATATATATCGCAGTAGCTCTAAAAAACTGGAAACGGAAAGTGCACGGCATGGGAATACAACTTAACGACCGATTTACCATATACACACTACAGTTTGCTGACGACCAAGTAATTGTAGCTAATGATAAAGAGGACATGGAGTATATGATGAGAAAGTTAATGGAAGAATACCAAAAGTGGGGATTAACAGTGAACGTGGACAAGACACAGTACTTATGTATTGGAAACGAATCCAGTGAGTTAGAACTAGACAATGGACAAGTAATATCTCCATGCAATGAGTATGTATACTTGGGTGTCACATTTGATAAGACAGGAACAGACTGTAAAGAACTGGAAAAAAGAATAGTAAAAGCAAAAAAGGTTATTGGATGTCTTAACAGTATTTTATGGAGCAGAGAGATAAAAAAGAATGTAAAATTTAACATATATGAAACAATGGTGAAAAGCACGCTGTTGTATGGAATAGAGACTTGTCGCGTAACTGAAAAATACAAAACAAAAATGGAAAGTGTCGAAATGGATGCAATAAGAAGATCAATGAGAATATCTAGAACAGATCACATAAGAAATGAGATCATAAAAGAAAGAATGGGAATCGAAGGTAGCATAACGGATGACATCACTAAAAGACAACTGATATGGTACGGCCATGTACAACGGATGAACGACGAAAGATTACCAAAGCAGGTCCTAGAATGGCAACCAATAGGGCGCAGAAAAAGAGGGCGTCCTAAACTAGAATGGCAACAGTCAATCCAAAGATCAATGAGTCAAATAAATCTGACAGAAGATGATTGTCAGGATCGAAGGAGGTGGAGAATAGGCGTCGGACAACGTAGAAAAACGTTCTAAACCGACTAAATAAAAAAAAAACCTATAGTTGATGTTGTATTAAAGTGACACCGCGTCAACAACACCTTGATGGACGGGAAGGGAGTAGAGGGGTACATACAGTGGCACGCACTAATTTTTTTATTGATATTGATTCCCAAATGAGGCACTGCACTAATTAGTCATTAGCTTACTATTTTACTTGCTTTTTATTGATATCTTCTTCTAAACGATTTCATTAGAAAGGAACATATACAGTGAAACCTCCCATAAGCGGACACTCACGGTTCCGTCGAATTTGTCCGCTTATTAGAGGGAGCTGCACAATTTTAATATATAGATATTTCGTCGTTGATCTTACAAACTGATATAACTCATTTATTGTAATTTTACAAGAGAGCAATTTCAAGTTTTAGGGAAAGTTTATATTCGATTTATATCACTAAACATGTTCTTGGATCTCATGATTTTTGTCCCATTTAAAGGATTTTTATGAGTTACGACACTTTGTAAGATGAAAGAACGACACAAATAAGGTATTATGGTCTTATCTTCAAACTACATTTTTTTTAGATACGTCAGTTTGTAAGATTAACGACGATTTATTAACAATTTTGGCTGCTTCAGTTTTTCCAATACTAAATTTTTCAGCGATCTTTCATTCTGATAGATGTTCCTTCTCCGAAACGTTAACAACTTTAATTTTTTCAAGTAAACTAAGAAGTTTTTTCCTAGGCATCATTTCAAAGAGATCTCTCTATTACTACCCAATTGAACAATTAAAATAAAACACAGTAGTCTCGCCCCCGCCGAATAAAATATGTTGTAAATACTATATACTATTTAGTCTTGAAAAGAGGTAATTAGTAAGTTAAAAATATATATCTTTAAATTGAAAAAATAGTCCATTTCTCAAAGTGGAGTTTCCAAATTACAAAGAAAAAACTGAACGTCTTCTCCACTAAAGTCTTTATTGTTTCGGGTTTTATTAAGAACATGTTTCGAGTCTAAAGAGACCCATCATCAGCTTTCAAAAACCTTCAAAAGACCCTCATACCCCCAGCAAGCTAGATCAAACAGTTGATAATAATAGTTGAAAATCCAGCGTAAAAGAGATTTCCTGAGCAGGAGTGGGGAGTGGAGAATTCACATTTCTTACTGGTTGAAGGCACTAATCAACCATTAAGTTATTTATTTCTATAACTAAAGCATCTTAACTTAATTTTAAATAAAAAAGTTTTTTAAAAAATGGAAATAACCTGTAGTTGATGTTGTATTAAAGTGACACCGCGTCATCAAAACTTTGATGGGCGGGGAGTAGAGGGGTACATACAGTGGCACGCACTTTCTTTAATTTTTTTATTGATATTGATTCCCAAAATGAGGCACTGCACTAATTAGTCATTAGCTTACTATTTTACTTGCTTTTTATTGATATCTTCTTCTAAACGATTTCATTAGAAAGGAACATATACAGTGAAACCTCCCATAAGCGGACACTCACGGTTCCGTCGATTTTGTCCGCTTATTGGAGGTGTCCGCTTATTAGAGGGAGCTGCAAAATTTTAATATATAGATATTTCGTCGTTGATCTTACAAACTGATATAACTCATTTATTGTAATTTTACAAGAGAGCAATTTCAAGTTTTAGGGAAAGTTTATATTCGATTTATATCACTAAACATGTTCTTAGATCTAATGATTTTTGTCCTATTTAAAGGATTTTTATGAGTTACGACACTTTGTAAGATGAAAGAACGACACAAATAAGGTATTATGGTCTTATCTTCAAACTACATTTTTTTTAGATACGTCAGTTTGTAAGATTAACGACGATTTATTAACAATTTTGGCTGCTTCAGTTTTTCCAATACTAAATTTTTCAGCGATCTTTCATTCTGATAGATGTTCCTTCTCCGAAAAGTTAACAACTTTAATTTTTTCAAGTAAACTAAGAAGTTGTTTCCTAGGCATCATTTCAAAGAGATCTATCTATTACTACCCAATTGAACAATAAAAATAAAACACAGTAGTCTCGCCCCCGCCGAATAGAATATGTTGTAAATACTATATACTATTTAGTCTTGAAAAGAGGTAATTGCCCGACTGCAGGGTGCGTTGTTGCCAACCTACTACATAATATTTATGCCCATGTCCGTCCCGTTGTCAGAGGTTCGCGTCCGGTTAAAGGAGGTTTCAGAATTTTTTTACCAAATAAATTGTCCGCGTCCGGTTATTAGAGTGTCCGGTTATAGGAGTGAATTTTACATGGAAAGAAATAGGGAAAAGCTTGGTTCCAAAAAATTTGTCCGTATAAAGGGAGTGTCCGCTTAATAGAGGTGTCCGCAAGGAGAGGTTTTAGTGTATACTCTGTATGGTCTGTATCTGGTTGTTACGAACATATTATTGATTTAGTCGGGCTTTGACGTTTTCTATTTGTTGTTCTTTTGACTGTTTATGTCAAACAAATTATGACGAAGCTTTTTACAAAACAAATTACCGTTTTTGCAACTAAATCAATATTTGCGCACATTTTAATATAATTTCGGATCTTTATTTATTAGGTAAGTACCTATTTGATCTCTCCTTTAAAATGTCTTAGTGTTTTATCCTTCAAATATTAAGCTCCGAGCGGCACACTGCATGTACAAAGTGAAACACTAATTTTTTAAGGCTTCTTTACTTAGATTTTGCCGCAGAGTTTGGTTTACCATAGCTATGACGCGGTGCCACTTTAATACAACATCAACAATAATTTTTTAAAAAATCTTTTTATCTTAAATTGAGTTAAGAGACTTTAGTTATAGAAATAAATAACTTAATAGTTGAAAATCCAGCGATAGTATTAGCAACTGTTTGAACCCTCGCATTAGCTTGCTGGGGCTATGAGGGTCTTTTGAAGGTTTTTGAAAGCTGATGATGGGCCTCTTTAGACTCGAAACATGTCCTAAATAAAACCCGAAACAGTAATAAAGACTTTAGTGGAGAAGAAGTTGAGTTTTTTCTTTGTAATATATATCTTTATTGCTCTCTATTCTATCTATTTATTTAGCCTTCTTCAATCCACATACAGAAAAAGGAATGAATGGATAAGAAATAAAACAAAAGTAAGGGATGTCAGAGGAGAGGTAGCAAAATTAAAAGGGAAATTTGCCAGTCATAATATCAGACAGAAAGATTATCGATGGAACAAACGTATTGTAAACTGGAGACCTTGGGAAAATAAACGAAGTAGGGGAAGTCCCCAAATAAGATGGGCGGACGATTGATTGAAGAAACATGCGGAGACTAGATGGATGAACACGGCGACAGACAGAGGAGAGTGGAAGATATTGGGGGAGGCCTATGTCCAAAGATGGACCGAAGAAGGCTAAATAGATAGAATTTGTCGACAATTGTGAATATAAATAACATATTTGATATCGCAGAATGTTTAAATCTTTTTTTATTTTTCAGAACGCTACATAAACACGATATCCCAGTTAAAACACATTATAACGGCTAAACTGACTGATCCTACCCTCGATCAACGAGAAGAAGTCAACAGGCACATAGAAAAATTGTTCAAAAACTGCACTAGTAAGTACACATGGTCAAAGAAAAAAAAAGAGAATTGTACAAAAATTAAAAAAAAAAAAACAGAGAATTGGGATTGTCTTACATCCTCTAACAGTTGTCCTAGACTGCAACCTTTTTTAGGACAAATTATTATTAAAAAATAATCTTATAAGTGCGAGGAAGTGACACTTTCTGAATCAAAATATGTGAGGGTAAAATTGCACGGTCGCAGAAAAAACTATCTATCGTGACGCTACTGAACTTTCTCGTGTTTTAGCAAAAACTATCTGTCAAGACGACTTACCCATGAAATGTTGTTTTTTCATCGATTTTTTTTTCTTCTTTTGCACAAAAAACATTTCGCACTATGTTTGAACTCAAATAGTTACTTCTAAACTTGTTTTTAAACGTTTTTAAGATTTCTTTTTGTAATATTCCCGCACGAAATCCAAAAAAATGCATTTCCGTACTTAGACAACATTGTCTATCAGTTTTCCCTGTATAAAACTACTAGCAGGTTGAATCACTCAAAATACGGCAAGTGGATTAAAAGTAGCCAGCTGCTTTTCTGTCGCACTTATGCCGTCAGTGTGAAAGAGATAAAAGTACCCTTATATTATCTAGGGTATTATTAGCATGCAAAATCAGCCTATCTTTGTCCGTTTCACGTCATGTTCAATAATGTCTATCTCTGTTTTTATTGTAAAAGAAATACCCGCCCCTAGAAACCAAATTGGATAGGGTCAATAAAAAATGCCTTGTCTTTCCGTCCCTAAGGCCCTTTTAGGGCCTTATACAACTCAATGGATTACTTACATCTATTTGTTAATATTTGGCACTCGGCAGACTACACAACACCAAAAAATGATTTTTTTGTAGTAAAAGGTTAACGCTGGAATTTTTGGATTCTAAATGAACTTTATTGTAAAAAATCATTAAAAAACCGAAAAAGTTTTACAATACAAACAAATAAACAAATGCCATGACAAACACAGATGACAAAGTCAAATACATGTCAAATAAAACAGTTGGCATGCGGTACATGGCGGGTAATTTGAATTCAAAATAAGGAATGCTAACTCTTGAAGATTTTAACCTTTTAATCATCTTGCATCCTTACAAAAGTTTGGTGGCATATCGGGATGGTGTCTGAGAATATTTCACTCAAATTTCGCGGAAATCTGTAGTGCCATTTTGAAAATATCATAAAAAAACTTCTGACCTCTCATAAGACCCAATGTAACAGTCAGCCCCCCGAGAACAGCTAATTTTAGCTCACACATATACTATACTATAGTAGTGTGAGCTATGGTGATCCTAATTTTTTCGAGAAAAAAAAAGTTGCTCCGATTTTAAAATTTTTTATATATCTTTGCGTTTCAGATGATTTTGAAACTTTTTTGTTGCGCCGTCTGTCTGTCTGTCTGTATGTCTGTCTGTCTGTGTGTCTGTATGTCTGTCTGTAACGACCAACGCGCATAACTCAAAAACCGCTTGCCCGATTTTAATGAAATTTGGTACCCAGGCTGGGTTTTGGGTCGAGACGGTCCCATTTAAAAATGAACAAAATCCACCGAACACAAGCCAAATAAAAGGGTGGGGGTAGATTTCAAAAATTAGAGTTTATGAAAAAATATGGCGTGTGTGATATCAAACGAAAGGTAATTGAGTCTGGAGTTAAACAAAATACATTTTAGTTTATTTAAAAAAAAGGGGGGGGTAAATTTCAAAAATTAGTGTTTAAGTGGAAATATGGCGTGTGTGATATCAAACGAAAGGTAATTGAGTCTGGAGTTAAACAAAATACATTTTAGTTTAAAAAAAAGGGTGGGGGTAGATTTGAAAAATTAGAGTTTAAGTCAAAACATGGCTTGTGTGGTATCAAACGAAAGGTAATTGAGTCTGGAGTTCAATAAAACATACTTCAGTTTTTAGTTATATTAGCTTTCACGTAGATACACTATAACTATAGTACCCAGTGTGAGCTTAGGAGCCCATAGATTGGCAGAGTATTTTTATGGTCGTGGTCTGTATTTTTAGTTCACACATATACTATACTATAGTAGTGTGAGCTATGGTGATCCTAATTTTTTCGAGAAAAAAAAGTTGCTCCGATTTCAAAAATTTTTATATATCTTTGCGTTTCAGATGATTTTGAAACTTTTTTGTTGCGCCGTCTGTCTGTCTTTCTGTATGTAACGACCAACGTGCATAACTCAAAAACCGCTTGGCCGATTTTAATGAAATTTGGTACCTAGGCTGGGTCTTGGGTCGAGACGGTCCCATTTAAAAATGAACAAAATCCACCGAACACAAACCAAATAAAAGGGTGGGGGTAGAGTTCAAAAATTAGAGTTTATGTGAAAATATGGCGTGTGTGATATCAAACGAAAGGTAATTGAGTCTGGAGTTAAACAAAATACATTTTAATTTATTTTAAAAAAGGGTGGGGGTATATTTCAAAAATTAGAGTTTAAGTGAAAATATGGCGTGTGTGATATCAAACGAAAGGTAATTGAGTCCGGAGTTTAACAAATAACATTTTAGTTTTTGCTTTTTTTAAGGGTGGGGGTAAATTTTAAAAATTTGAGTTTAAGTCAAAACATGGCTTGTGTGGTATCAAATAAAAGGTAATTTAGTCTGAAGTTGAATAAAATATATTTCAGTTTTTAGTTATATTAGCTTACACGTAAACTATAACTATAGTACCTAGTGTGAGCTTAGGGGCCCATATATTGGCAGAGTATTTTATTGGCCTTGCTTCTACTTTTAATCTGTAATGGCAACCTCGACCTACGGCCGTCTCTTTTGTTATCATTTAAGTTTCTGTCTGTCTACACTCTAACATACGGCTTTTTGGCAACCTAGATGTCACTTTGTTTAGTGCAAACGTTTCATGGTGTTCAAATATCTACTTAGTAATCATTTTAGTTTAAAAAAAAGGATGGGCGAATAAAAGACACTTTAATAACTGACTTATTTGTTTCAGAAACAAAAGTTGCTGGCCAAAGTACCGACTACGTCAACAAAGTTCTCGATAAAATCAAATCAACTGGACCACCTCTGTCGGCCAGTTTTACCGAAAACTTATAAAAAAAAGTACAGAAGTAAGTGAGTGCTAATAACCAAAAAATTAAGGCTTTAAATTAAAAATCAAGCGAGTAAAGTCCACTTTTAACAATGCGAGAACTTGCTGCGATTTTCCGCTGCAAGACCAATCTTGTAAACGGAACTGACACTCTCAAAATAAAATCAAAAAGAAATATTGACTTATTATTAAATGAATCTCTGACCAATTATCCCTAATTACATGCAAGTCGCAGAATTTGGTTTGAAAACATTAGTTCAAAAACCGTAGGTTTGAAAATTAATTCGTAAATTTCAGTTCAGGTAATTGGTTTGAAAGGTATTTAGTTTATTCATAACAGTTGCTAAATAGTTCTAAAAGTAATTGATTGAAAAACCGTTGGCTACAAAGAAATTGGTCTACAAAAACTATCGGGTAAAAAATAGTTCGATAACTGTTACTTCAAAGAGTAATTAATAGTTTAAAAACGATTGGATGAAAAAGTTAATAGTTAAAAAAAGATTCGTTCGAAAGTTACCAGTCTTTCTACTTAAGTAACCAAGAAGTTTTTCCTCGGCCATAATTTTAAAGGTAATTGACACGTATTAAAATAAAGAAAAAGTCTGGCAGCTCTACATGTTAATATAAAATTTAAATATAATAATTTAACCTAGCCCTTATGCGGACTTTCGCCGCATGCCCAAAACTATCTGTGTACCTGAAGAGCTAATACAGCACTTTCGGCTGCTTTCACAGACTACACAACTTTTTCCAAGCTTCCATACCCTTCTTTTAAAACTTACCTTAGTTCAAAAGACAACAATTGGTTCAAAAAACTTTCCAATTGAAGTAAATGTTTGTTCAAACATTTTTCGAACTAATGTTTTTGGGACAGTTAATATGTAAATAAATCTTTTTAGACAGTTTGTGGCGCAGTGATGAAGTCTAATATTTCAGGTAATGTATGCATAGTAAATTTTTTATATAGTACGTCTTTATGTGCTATTTAGCGCAATTTAAAAAGATAGTTCAAAAATAAAAAAAAATCAAGTTGAGATATGTTTCTTATATGGTTGTCAAATAATTAAGAAAATAATCACCATCGTTTCTACTAAAGGACTTTTGCATTTTTTTGCCTATTAGTCCGTGGATTTGGTTACAAATATTTTACTTCCGGTATCTGTGTACCTGGAGAGAGAGCTGGCACTACTCTCTCCAATATCTTAGTTCAAAAAATAATAATTGGTTCAAAAAACTTTCCAATAGAGGCAATTGTTTGTTCAAACGTTTTTCGAACCAAGATTTTTGGTTAGTTAACATTTTACAACAACAACGAATATTATTTTTTGGATCAATGCTTTTTGAACTAATTGATCTTGGAACAAACAGTTTTTGAACTAATTACCTTGTCAACCAACGGTTTTCGAACTAATTACCTTTAAACCAATGGCTTTTGAACTAATTGCCTTTTAAATAAACAGTTTTTGAACCAATTACCTTATGAATGAACGGTCTTTGAACTAATTACTTGTTATACCAATGGCTTTTGAACTAATTGCCTTTTGAACAAACAGTTTTTGAACTAATTACCTTGTGAACCAACGGTTTTTGAACTAATTACCTTTTATACCAATGGCTTTTGAACTAATTAGTCTAACTTTTCAGTGTTTTCCAAAAAAATTCCGGGACCCATTGCATGCATTTGTCCACCATACTTACATACAGGGTATTTTCTAAGTACAGGGTGATTTAAATTGGACACTTTTATGTGGGAAAAAGTACTTCTAGGGAAGATAGAGGAAAACTAACCCCACCCGTTTTTGTGCTACAGACTTTTTGGAAAGTTGCATTTTGGATTGGAACTTGTAGCTTTTTTATTTCTCAAAATTTCTTTTTGGTGTAACTGCTTGTTTTTTAGTTTTTTAATATTTTTTAATACTTTCTCTTATTAGTATTTTCTTAGTTTACAACATAAAAATGAACCAAAAACAAAACATAGTTATACATCGTTTTAAAGGAAATTTCAAGCTGATTATAAAACTTGATAAAAAAGAGGCATGCCATAAGAAAAAATATAACTTTGTGTTGTATCTCAGAAACTAAAAGTGACAGATAAAATTTAGTTTGAAAATTGCATTAAGCTTTACAAACTCTACAAACAAGACTTCTCAAAAAATCCCCGTAGCGCAAAGACGGGTTGATATATAAAAATGCGGTTTTAGAAAATACCCTGTACACATCCATAATTTATTACCTAAGTGTCTTTGATTTTTTGGCTGTATTTTGTAAACAAACCTCAGGTTATATAAAATCTGTAGTTGAGAACCTAGTATCAAAGAAAAAAATAATAATATTTAACAATTTGTTTTTATTAAAATTTTGCCTAAGAATATATTATTGTATAGGGTGTTTAAAATTAAGAAATTTTTTGGGGTTGACACGATAAATCTTTTTTTTTGCTTCTAAAGAAAAATAATTATATTTCTTTGTAAACCCCTCAAACACATCTTAAACTCCAGGCCTAAAATATTGGAGTAAAATTGACCAAAATGAGGTGTCCTTACCAATATTACGAGGGTGCAAATATAAACAAGCCTTTTAATCTTACTAACGGAAAAGTCATTCAAAATGAACGTGGCCGTTATAATTTTGGAGTAGGGATGTTCAGCAGCATGTAGGCGGCTGGTAGTGCCGCGATACTCATTTGGCCAGATGCAATCGCAATGAGCGAGAAGAAGGTACACAGCAGTGTTGCGCAAAGAATAATCATTAAATTTCTTACACGCAAAAACGTGAAACCTGCTGAAATTCGACGCAGATTGCGAGCACAGTTCGGAAATAAAACGCTTTCATGGGTACCTGTAAAAGCTTGATGTAAAGAAATTAACGAAGGCCGTCATCCGCGTACCATCATTTCTGCAGGCAAAGTGTTAGCGACCGTTTTCTGGGACTGGAGAAGAGTTTTGTTGGTCGATTTTTTGCACGAGCGAATAACAATAAACGCGCAACTTACTCGACCAGGTAAAGCTTGATTATCGCCAAAAGAGGAGAGCACACCCCATCCAAGACCTGTTGCTCCTGCATGACAACGCTAGACCTGATACGGCAGCTTTAACACAGGCCAAAATCAACGAAATGCACTGGATTGTACTGGAATAACCTCCATACAGTGCAGGTTTGTCACCTTGCGATTTTCATATGTTTGGCCCACTCAAAGATTCACTGGGAGGCGAGCAATTTCAGACCAATGAAGAGGTGGAAGCATTCGTGCGCAACTGGTTAGATATTTATGAAAACGGGATTAAGAAACTGTCAAGCCGTTGGGAAAAGTATATTAACAGAAAAGGGGGATGTGTAGAAAAGAAGGAAAAATGTCTATTTTGTGTTATGTTTCTAAATAACTAGTTTATAAACAAAGGTTGTTTTTATTTGATCCACCTTCGTATATTTTTTAAATTTGGCTGGCCCAAAAAAATTAAATTTAAACATCACCAAATTCAAAAACGTTGTAAATAGTTTTTTATTTAATTTAAAAATAGTTCCTAAACCAGTTCAAAATAATTATTTTGTAAATAACAAATTTCAAAAAAGGTTAGCCATATTTTCCACATAAAAATGGAATTTTTGGCTGTGAAACTACAAAAAAATACATATTTTATTTTTTCGAACATTTCTTAATGTATATATAATATAAAAAATGTCTTAAAAGTTGTTAAAAAAATACTTTTTTTAATGTTATAATGGTAAATGGTCATATTATTATTGGTGTTTACAAATATGTAGTTTGGTTAAAACTTATTTAAGTTTTAGTTTTTTTCAACAATTAAATTAACTTTTTTTTATAGATATTTTACTTGGCAATGAATATAATATTGATTGTTTTAAACTAATTAACAACTAGTCTTATAAACAGTAGATTTTTTTGTATTTAAAAAATAGCTATGCAAAGTCAAAAAATTTAATAATTTCCCCCGTTAAAAAAAAAAAAAATAAAATCACAAAAAAAAAATCTTTTTTATTTTCAACAAATTGACTTATCTGAGTTCATTTTAAATTAAATTTTGTAAAAACCAACAACTTCCAATATTTGCTTCTGCCTTTTTGTAAAAATATTTTTTTTTGGCTGGGAAAATATTAGATTTGGTTCCATTTTATTTAAAACAATATAAAATAACTTTTTGTGTTCAGAAACATGTGATAACCCAAACCCATAGATTTTTTTAGTAGCTTTAGGAAGTAGATTTTTTAGATAGGACTTATAGAGCTGGCCTCAAAAAAGTAGATATTTAGTAAAAAAAAATGGCTCAAGTTTGCTTTAGTTTTGTTTTAAAATTTTGTCGTTAATTTTCAGTTTAAGAATTTGTGCCCAAAAAAACCGAAGCTCTCTAAGAGACAAAATTTATACATATTTGCTATCAGTTAATTTACTTAAATGTAAATCCTTGATTTTTAAAATTTTCACAATTTGGAAGAAAATATTGTTTTTGTTCAAATTATCCTAGGTATGTATGTCAAATTTTGACAATAGTTTAAATAACTTTTTTATTCCTTATATCAAAAATACCGACTTTTTATCGTTATTCTTAATTTTATAACACTAAATAATGTGTCATATGAAAAAGTACATATAGATTGTAGCCCAACAAATGACACAAAAAATATGTCACACTTAAAATGTTTCTTAAGCATTTCTATACAGGGTGTATGTATGTATATGCACCAAAGGCATCGGTCATACTACACCCTTATTTTTTTAAAATTTCTAATGTTAGTGCCATAATAAAAATAAATTCTTGCCCCTATTATTTATCATTGGCAATATCGTTTCCCTGTGTTTTCAAAATTGTCGCACAAAACTTTTTTGGCGATAGTTCCCCTCTACTATAAATTTAACCCTTGAATAACGTGCGGTCTGTGAGACCGATGACGGTATGTGAGACCCTAAATGACGAACGGTCTGTGAGACCGACGACGGTATGTGAGACCGATGACGGTCTGTAAGACCCATGACGGTCTGTGAGACCGATGACGGTCTGCGAGACCGATTACAAACACGATCCTAGTTTCCAACGCCGACACAAGGCGAAGCGATCTGCTGTAGTTTAACTGGTTGTTGGAACCCATATTGGCACATCGGTCTGTTGGACCGCTTCTTATCCACGTGACCACTAGAGGGTTAAAAAGGCCCATTTCTATTTTAAGGCTCCGGAGGTAGTAGTACCTTATTTGAAAGGCATTTGAAAGGCTTATGTAAAGTGTAATATGGGTCTGTAAAAATAAGTAAGAAAAAAATCTAAACAAAAGTTTTTAGAAATCAAAAAGGCTGTGTATTCTGTATACGTGATAAGAATGTAACATATAAGTGATTTTATTTTTAGTTTGTTTTTGTTCACAACAGAAATACATAAATATAATTTTTAAAAAGTATGCCAAGTAAAATATAGAAAAATTCGAGCATATATTTATATACTTATAGAACATATAACCCACGATGTATTTTTTTAAAATAAGAAAAACACATACAGTGCTGGTCAAAATAATAAAAGTGTCCTACAATTGTATGCATATTTGATCCTGCTCGAAGTATGAAAAAACTAGAGGTAGATTTTAAAAAAAGCCACAATTTTTTTTTCTGTGTAGTTTTAGGCAAAATTGGCCAATACTAGTCGAAAGAGGGGTGAAAGTTATATAACTCCTGAAAATTTCATTACCATTGAAGGAAAGATAGTCAAGATATAGGTTTTTAAACTTATAAAAAATTATAAAGCCCATCACACACAAAAATGCATAGTGCATACATAGCATTAAAAGTCACAATTTTTTTTTCTGTGTAGTTTTAGGTAAAATTGACCAGTGCTATTCGAAAGAGGGGTAAAAGTTATATAACTCCTGAAAATTTCATTACCATTGAACAAAAGATAGTGAAGATATAGATTTTTAAAGTTATAAAAAATTATAAAGCCCATCACATTACACATGAATATTAGGGACTTTTTGTACGCCCTCGTTTAGCTAACCTTATCCTTTATAAATGCGACATTAAATGACAGATGTCACGTGATATTTAGAAGCCCAATTTTGACCATTTGCAGACACAATTTATTTAAAAGTTCCGAAAACAACATGGGGAAAACTGAAAGAGCAATACCAGTGAAAAACTGCCAGGAAAATATAGGATTAGGTCTGTGTTTACTGTTTGCTTCTTATTTTTTTTACGCACTTCACAGAACATTGATAACTTTTGGTTAGTTGGTGAACACTGCACTGTGCCAAACTACCAGTTTTTATAAAAAAAATAGCAAGGTCACGTTTTTTAAACTTCAAAAACAGGTCATTTTATATGACTATTGACGTCTCTAACCTGACGTGTAAATGACCTTTAAATAACGTTCAAAAGACACACCCAAAATGACGTCATTATTAGCCGTTTTAAAGACGTCAGCAATATGACGTATTTGGGACCAAATCAGAACATCAGACATACACACAGACACAAACCTATTTATGACTTTTTTTAAACTCGTCTGAATATATGAAATATTCCCTGCAGTTGAGAACACTGAAGGAAACTTGACACAGAAGGTGACTCTTCTGTGACTTAGACCTGGAACAGTTACAGCGGTGTTTTGTAAGGTACAGATCAAAATAGACTTACACATCTCCACCTTGAAGCGAAAGAAGCCTCGAAGTTTGTCTTGAATTAATATTTAATTTATTTTACATACGTACCTTCACATTTCGTATAAATCCGGTAAAGTACTGACTGGGGCACCATCTATGTAAGTATGAGTGTATGACAAAGTGTGCAGTGTGGATAGTGACCAATATATGACGTGTTTCAGACGTCAAAAACTACACTACGAAAAGACGTCAAATAACTGACGCCTTAAAGACAACATTTTTTGGTAGATGACCTGCTGGTCATCCAAATGACCACTTCTCGACGAAAAAAAAGACGTCATTTGATGACCCCTTGCTACCTGGGTAATTTTTAATAACTGGCATAAAATTAAATCTGCGGATTACCCCGCATTGATAGCTCTTGGAATAATTGTCTGGTATCAAAAATATTTTAAATTTACATTACATTTTGACACATTATATGCGCGGCAACACTGTCTCTAAATAAAGGAACTAGTAGCCTGCGTTATTGGAACAAAAGTAAGGTTAAACACTATCCTTTAATAAAGTTCAAACCAGGTAACTGCGCATTCCTCAAACCGAACCTGCTCAAAAGGCACGAGACTATTTTATGAAAAAAAAGCAATAGGTTGTGAACTTAGAAATGGATTCAAGTTTTTAAATATACGTCTAGATTTTTTATAGTTGGACCAGGATCAATTTTATATAGTATACGAGCTACTAATATCCCCCTATTGAGGAATCGCCCACAAACTTATTTTTTCTATTGGTCTTTTACGCAATATTCCTTTCAATTTTCATACAGTTAAAGTACACTCTTCTTATTTTGGCCACTACTGTACATTATGTATACCTATCAAAATGTTATGGTGTAAAGCAAAAATCATAGGTGTCTATATCAAAAACAAAATTGTTACCGATGAAATATAAATGTGAGCCAATAGTGGAGGAGACGTCCTGTCAAAGTTTATTTTTAAGGCCCTCTAGGAGAGTCAAGTGTAACCTTCTTAAAATAGTTTTAAAATTGCCCATACATGCTGATATTATTTCAAAAGTTCTTCAATTCGTTTTTGAGACATTCTGGTTTGACAAGTGTCAAAATAAATGATTAATTAGAATAATATCAGCATAAAGGAGAAAACTAAACAATATTTCCAAGAAAGTGTCACTTGACCCCCTTTGAATTTGAAATTTAACAGACAACATTCAAATTTTTAACAAAGGTAAATACCCGCAAATTTTCAACAAGTTTTTGTGATCAAGCGGTTAAAAAAAGATTTGTTTTTTTCGTATTTTTCCGTGGGTTGCTCGAAATCCTTACCGGGGTCAAGATCATAGACAGTGGTGGATCTGGGGTAAAATACATCGTGGGCAAACACAAAATAGGGGGCGACATACTTTACGATTACGGGAACATTTTGGCGGCCTTGCGGCCTCCTTGGTGCCTGGCGTCGTGGGCAGGTGCCCATTCTGCCCGCGCCTAGATCCGCCACTGATCATAGACCTATAATACGAATGGCCTGGGCGTCATGCTCGAAATTTGATTCCAGAGTGACATGGGGCTAGTCCGGGCAAAACACGGACAAAAACGCATTATATTGTTTGGGAAAGACCTTTTTTTTTTAAAATAATTCGAAGCTTCAGTTAGAAAAACAATTTTATTGAAAGTAAAAAGGTTTTTGCAATTGCTCTAGAATCTAGAAAGGTAAGTTTAATACGAATTTTTATTTAAAAACATACTGTGTTTTGTGGATACCTTATAAGTGGTGACCTAAATAAAGGTCTCAAGGCATTTCAGACCTGTAAGCTTAATGTCCTAGTTATATTTTATTAAATTAAAAAAAAGACTAGTTTAAATAAAGTTTAAGTATATTTTTAAATGAAAATTCGTATTAAACTTTACTTTTCTAGATTCTAGAGCAATTGTAAAAACTTCTTTACTTTCAATAAAGTCGTTTTTCTGACTGACTCAAAGCTTCGAATTAATTAAAAAAAGAGGTCTTTCTCATACAATATAATGCGTTTTTGTCCGTGTTTTGCCCAGACTAGTCCCATCTCACTCTGGAATCACTTCGCCAGCATTGCGCTTATGCGAATGGCCCAGTCTATTCGTATTATAGGTCTATTGTCAAGAACTAATATATAACTAATAAGTGTTGACAGATTCGTCCTTATGATTCATAGTTCACGTGATTCGCTGTTTTATTGATGGATATTTTGATAAGAGACAAAAATCTCCTAATTACTTTGCAAAAGTGTCACATTGACTAAGCAGTGTTCTGAGGAGTTCCATAAGGACGAAAAAGTTAACTGTCAATACTTACTACACATTTTTTTAATGCGTTGCCCTGTTTGTTTTAGTCGGAATTTTTAACTTTAAGATGGGCGACACGTATATCTGTCGTGCTTAATGAAAATCCGTATCTACATACGAATGCAGATACGACGTTTTCATCAAGCACCGCAGTATTGGACTATTGGTGCATCACATTGACTAATTTTTTTTCGTTTTTATTTGTATAAAAAAAAAACAGCTGTGGTGTATTTTTATATTATTAAGTTTACCCCTACTTCTTAGTTTCTGTTTTTTTGTTTAAGTTGGGTTTTTGAAAAAATATCTTACCCTTTTTTTCGGTATTTTTATACAAGGTAAATTGAGACCCCTGTATAAACTTAAAATATTTTATAGGGCTGTTTGTGTTGTATATTTTATTTTGTTATAAGGTATTTTTAAGTTTGCCGAACCTGTATATGTTTTTTTTGTCTGATATTTTATCATTAATAAACCTTATTGTTAATTGTATTCAGTTTTTTTTCAAAAAAAAAAATTGGCAAATTTGGTTGATTTTTTTTTATTATTATTATTTTGAACCAAATCATGTTTAAGGAAATAATGTATCACTTGGGTATGGTCGACTATTCGGACATGTATGATTTTTAAAAATATTAAAAACAGCTGAAAAAAAGTAAAACACCCCATTTTCTACGTTCTTCTTACTTTTCGCAAGGTGATTTTTCGAATAAAACGAAATTCTAGACGAAAAAGCCTCAGTTTTTCTGGTGGGAATATTGAAAAACTCTTCAAAACCGATTATTGTCTGGCCTGAATAAAATGAGGCGCAAGAGAGATGGCTTCAATTAGCACTATCTTTCTCTGTCCAGTGGCGTGCTATAATTTTTGAATTCATCATTATTAGGTATTTATTTTATATTTTACTCCTCCTAAGCCTTTTT
Organism: Aspidapion aeneum; assembly: GCA_963576565.1. Lineage (NCBI taxonomy): Eukaryota > Metazoa > Arthropoda > Insecta > Coleoptera > Brentidae > Aspidapion > Aspidapion aeneum. The sequence continues at coordinate 16,186,483 of OY755047.1, forward strand.
TTGCTGAAAAACTCCGTACCTTATTTTTCTTAAAAAGAAATATTTTTTAAAAACTTTTATACTTATTATATTATATAGGTACCTACCTATTTCATTAGGTAGGTGCGTACGAATCTAGAAACCTAAAAAGATACCAATTGACTATCTAAAAATTGCAAAAATTCAAAACCATTTGTTATATCTTTAAAATTGGAACTCTACAGTTTTATTAAAAAATTAAAAAAGAGTAAATGATACACGCCACTGTTTCTTTTTGTTGGCCTAGAATGTGTATGAAACGTGCCTAGTCATCCTGTTTGAGCCCAGCGATAACACTAGAAGCCCAATAAAAGGGTGTGAATTGAGAACGGGCCGGATTCGAGTTGAGTCAATCCTTATATTGAAAGATCAGCTGTCATATTCCAACGTAAAACTGTCAAAATAAGCCCTGGCACTATTTAAGCTAGGCCTTATTCCAATAAGTCCCTATTAACTAATTTTTTTTTCGTTTAAATTTGTATAAAAAACAACTGTGGTGTATTTTTATATTATTAAGGTTACCCCAACTTCCTAGTTTCTATTTGTTTGTTTAAGTTGGGTTTTTGAAAAAATATTTTACCCCATTTTTCGGTATTAATTTTACATTTTACTCCTCCTAAGCCCTTTTTTGCTAAAAAACTCCGTACCTTATTTTTCTTAAAAAGAAATATATTTTTTTAAACTTTTATACTTATTATTTTATATAGGTACCTATCGATTTCATTAGGTAGGTGCATACGTACGAATTTAGAAACCTAAAAAAATATCAATTGACTTTCTAAAAATTGCAAAAATCCAAAACTATGCGTTATATTTTGAAAATTGGAACTCCACACAGTTTTATTAAAAAATCAAAAAAGAGTAAATTATACGCCACTGTTTCTTTTTGTTGGTCTAGAATGTGTATGAAACGTCCCTAGCCATCCTGTTTGAGCCCAGCGATAACAATAGAAGCTCAATAAAAGGGTGTGAATTGAGAACGGGCCGGATTCGCGTTGAGTCAATCCTTATACTGAAAGATCAGCTGTCATATTCCAATGTAAAACTGTCAAAATAAGCCCTGGCACTATTTAAGCTAGGCCTTATTCCAATAAGTCCCTATTAACTAATTTTTTTTCGTTTAAATTTGTATAAAAAACAACTGTGGTGAATTTTTATATTATTAAGTTTAGGCCTACTTCCTAGTTTCTGTTTTTTTGTTTATGTTGGGTTTTTGAAAAAATATCTTACCCTTTTTTTCGGTATTTTTGTAAATTGAGACCCTGTATAAACTTAAAATATTATATAGGGCTGTTTGTGTTGTATATTTTATTTAGATATGAGGTATTTTTAAGTTTGCCGAATCTGGATGTTTTTTTTGTCTGATATTTTATTATTAATAAACCTTATAGTTAAATGTATTAGTTTCTTTTCAAAAAAAAAAAAAATTGCCAAATTTGGTTGATCTTTCTTTTTTATTATTATTTTGAACCAAATCATGTTTAAGGAATAATGTATCACTTGGGTATGGTCGACTATTCGGACATGTATGATTTTTAAAAATATTGAAAACAGCTGAAAACAGACAAAATACTCATTTTTCCAAGTTCTTCTTACTTTTCGCAAGGTGATTTTTCTAATATAACAAAATTCTAAACGAAAAAGCCTCTTTTTCTGGTGGGAATACAGAAAAACTCTTCAAAACCGATTATTGTCTGGCCAGAATAAAATGAGACGCAATAGAGATGACTTCAATTAGCGCCATCTTTCTTTGTCCAGTGGCGTGCTATAATTTTTTATTTCATCATTATTAGGTATTTATTTTATATTTTACTCCTAAGCCTTTTTTTGCAGGAAAAGTCAGTACCTTATTTTTCTTAAAAAGAAATATATTTTTTTAAAACTTTTATTTTGGTATTTTTTTACAAGGTAAATTGAGACCCTGTATAAACTTAAAATATTTTACAGGGCTGTTTGTGTTGTATATTTTATTTTGTTATAAGGTATTTTTAAGTTTGCCGAACCTGTATGTTTTTTTTTGTCTGATATTTTATCATTAATAAACCTTATTGTTAAATGTATTTAGTTTTTTTTTCTAAAAAAAAAAGGGAAATTTGGTTGATCTTTTTTTATTATTCTTATTTTGAACCAAATAATTTTTAAGGAATAATGTATCACTTGGATATGGTCGACTATTCGGACATGTATGATTTTTAAAAATATTAAAAACAGCTGAAAAAAAGTAAAACACCCCATTTTCTATGTTCTTCTTACTTTTCGCAAGGTGATTTTTCGAATAAAACGAAATTCTAGACGAAAAAGCCTCACTTTTTGTGTTGGAAATACTAAAAAACTCTTTAAAACCGATTATTGTCCGGCCAGAATAAAATGAGGCGCAAAAGAGATGGCTTCAATTAGCGCTATCTTTCTCTGTCCAGTGTCGTGCTATAATTTTTTAAGTCATTCTTATTAGGTATTTATTTTATATTTTACTCCTAAGCCTTTTTTTGCTAAAAAACTCCGTACCTTATTTTTCTTAAAAAGAAATATATTTTTTTAAACATTTATACTTATTATTCTATATGTGTACCTACCTATTTCATTAGGTTGGTGCGTACGTACGAATTTAGAAACCTAAAAAAATACCAATTGACTTTCTAAAAATTGCAAAAATCCAAAACTACGCGTTATAGCTTGAAAATTGGAACTCCACACAGTTTTATTAAAAAATAGTAAATTATACGCCACTGTTTCTTTTTGTTGGTCTAGAATGTGTATGAAACGTGCCTAGTCATCCTGTTTGAGCCCAGCGATAACAATAGAAGCTCAATAAAAGGGTGTGAATTGAGAACGGGCCGGATTCGCGTTGAGTCAATCCTTATACTGAAAGATCAGCTGTCATATTCCAATGTAAAACTGTCAAAATAAGCCCTGGCACTATTTAATGTAGGCCTTATTCCAATAAGTCCCTATTAACTAATTTTTTTTCGTTTAAATTTGTATAAAAAACAACTGTGGTGAATTTTTATATTATTAAGTTTACCCCTACTTCTTAGTTTCTGTTTTTTTGTTTAAGTTGGGTTTTTGAAAAAATATCTTACCCTTTTTTTCGGTATTTTTGTAAATTGAGACCCTGTATAAACTTAAAATATTATATAGGGCTGTTTGTGTTGTATATTTTATTTTGATATAAGGTATTTTTAAGTTTGCCGAATCTGGATGTTTTTTTGTCTGATATTTTATTATTAATAAACCTTATAGTTAAATGTATTAGTTTCTTAAAAAAAAAATTGCCAAATTTGGTTGATCTTTTTTTTTTATTATTATTTTGAACCAAATCATGTTTAAGGAATAATGTATCACTTGGGTATGGTCGGCTATTCGGATATGTATGATTTTTAAAAATATTAAAAACAGCTGAAAACAGACAAAATACTCATTTTTCCAAGTTCTTCTTACTTTTCGCAAGGTGATTTTTCTAATATAACAAAATTCTACACGAAAAAGCCTCTTTTTCTGGTGGGAATACAGAAAAACTCTTCAAAACCGATTATTGTCTGGCCAGAATAAAATGAGACGCAATAGAGATAACTTCAATTAGCGCCATCTTTCTCTGTCCAGTGGCGTGCTATAATTTTTTATTTCATCATTATTAGGTATTTATTTTATATTTTACTCCTAAGCCTTTTTTTGCAGGAAAAGTCAGTACCTTATTTTTCTTAAAAAGAAATATATTTTTTTTAAACTTTTATACTTATTATATTATATAGGTACCTACCTATTTCATTAAGTAGGTGCGTACGTACGAATTTAGAAACCTAAAAAAATACCAATTGACTTTCTAAAAATTGCAAAACCATTCGTTATATCTTTAAAATTGGAACTCCACAGTTTTATAAAAAAATTAAAAAAGAGTAAATTATACGCCACTGTCTCTTTTTGTTGGTCTAGAATGTGTATGAAACGTGCCTAGTCATCCTGTTTGAGCCCAGCGATAACAATAGAAACCCAATAAAAGGGTGTGAATTATGAACGGGCTGGAGTCGATTTCGTTAAACGTACCAGACGAGTACTGTTTTTTCTTGTAATATTAAAATTTTATTCATGGTAAATTTGTTAAAAATGAAGATCATCCAGTAAGACAAAAGTGTTGTAAACAGAGGGAGATTGAGTTTTTATTTTGGCCGGACAGTATGTATTATACTTATACAGGATGTTCGGCACATGAACCGTTAAAATTTTTTGGGATATTATTCGGGTCATTTGCTACCTTTTCAACCTTGGAACTTGGGTCCTTAGAGTCACGGCTAAAGAGATATAAATTTTTTATTTTTTTTTCTCAAATTACCCAAAATCCCACCTTTAAACCCTCGTAATTAATGTCTGGAAAAGCACCATTTTTTTTATAATTCTGTAATCTTATGCTACTTCAACTAATTAATAGATTTGTTAAAATTTATGTACCAAAGAGACATACGAGGTTTTTTTATTGAAGAACATTAGTGATTTTGTAAAAGCAAATCAATCAAGATTACAGAATTATAACAAAAATGGTGCTTTTCCAGACATTAATAAAAAGCTTACGAGGGTTTAAAGGTGGGATATTGGATAATTTAAGAAATTAAAAAAAAAAAATTCTCTTTAGCCGTGACTTTTAGGACCCAAGTTCCAAGGTTAAAAAGGTAGCAAATGACCCCAACAATATCCCAAAAAATTTTGACGGTTCATGTGAGGGAACACCCTGTATATATTTTCTTCTGTTTGGAAAAATATGATTACTTATAGTTGTTTACAAAAAGTATCAGAATTGTCGACCAAACCCTATATAATTTGATCAAATATATTATATACACGGTAGGCACAAAAAAATATAAAACAATAAAAGTATAAAAAAATCACTTACGAAACTGGTTAAATACAAAACGAAAGAAATTAATAAATTAGCCACTATATTTACAGGCGAAAAGAAAGAACAAATATATAATTATTAACAAAATGCCGGAAACAGCAAATACGTTCTAATATACAGGATAAGTCACAAGTAGGTGAACAAATGAAGAAGGGTGATTTCTTGGCGTATTTTAAGAGCAAAAGTGTATATGAACATAGGCTCGTAAACGTTTAGTTACGGAGCTACAGGGTGTTAAAATTTTCCCTGTTTTTAAATTTTTTATGATGCGTCGCTAGTTATTTTTAAAATACAGAAAAAATCCTGCTTTGTTAAGAAATTTTTTGGTATCTGAAATTTTTTGTATTTGCTACAGTTATGAAGAAAAAAATATTTTTGCAATTTGCTAAATTTTTTGAAATAGTAATTTTGAGAGTAATTTAGTAAATCGTTTTTTAGTTTTTTGCTCGATAAAAATATAAATAATATGAATATATGCTACAGGAAACCAAAAAGATTTGGGATATAACAAAGAATTTATTTTATATTCTGGAATTAACCATCGCAAAACAGTTCAGAAAATCAAAATGGGGCATAACATCTGAAAGAGTATCAATATATAATCATATAAGCCTTATAGCATAACCCGTTTGTCAAATTTGAGCTAAAAATCTCAAAAACTGCAAAAGAGGTATTTATTTATTAAACTCTAACACCAGAATTTACTAACACCTTAAAACTTAGTGTTTTAGACCGAGTTTAAGTATCAAGCCTATGGACTTGATACCGATCGGTTTAAGGGTATTTTTGTAATACTCACAGGTCAAATAACTGCAAAAATTTGGTTCACCCTAATCTGCAATATGACAGTAAGCATTTCTCAGTGAGTTTCATCGCATATAAATTCAAATTAACTTTAGAAATATAGTATTCTTTTGTTTTTGATTAGTCCTTGTCCTTTGATTAGTCGTAGCTGTCTTAAAAAAATCGGCTGTTCATACTCGTCTTTTGTTTTTGATTAGTCTTAGTCATAACCCACTGAAAAAAAAATTCAATTTCAATAAAAAGGCCCTCTTCAAAAGTCATTTTCTACACAAAACAATCTTATTTAACCTAATCTGTGCACGAAACACAGACACGAAAGAACCAAAGCGAAAAAGAAAAAAAAACAAATAAAATTTTGAGGTTATTTTGAAATTTTCTGTTAAAAACATGATTAATGGCGGTAAACTCAAAATTTCGGCCTCGCGCTTACTCTCTTCGGACGCCCTGTAAAAAAAAAACAACAAATATCAGCTGATGTCTGTCACTCGTCTTAGTCATTGTCCTAAGGATTGAAAGTTGGCAACTCTTAAGACAAAGACTAATCAAAAACAAAAGCATTGTATGAACACTCCCATAAGAAACAGTGGATATTTCCTAGTGACGTTTGGAGGTTTAAATATGGCTACCATTTTTAAACCAAAATATTATATTATTTTTTATTTATTTTTAACCTTTGTGTGGACTTAATGTCTTTGTTACAACGAAAAAAGATGACCCATATCGCAAGGTATTCACAGGAAAAATTAGTTAAACCTTCAACCAAAATCTAGACTTGTAGACGTAGGACTGTAGACCCTTTAGTAAATACTGGTGTTAAACTTTAACACCTTGTTGCTCCGTAACTAAGCCTTTGGGTATTGTTCATATATACTTTAAGTCTTAAAATAAGCCCAGGAAACAGCCCTCTTCATTTCTCCATCTACTTACGACTCACCGTGTATATGCAATATGTCAATTTGACCAGATTATCTATCTTACAGTAACCTTTTCAAATTGACACCCTGTATATTTAACCTAGAAGAAGTACTACACCAGTGTAGTAAGTATTAAGGACACTCATCGTACAGCAAGCTTTATGCTTCACGATGAGTGTCCTTAGTAAGTATAACATTGTTTAAAACAGAAAAGTTACTAAGTAACAAAAATATATTAATCACCAAATAATTACCAAAGATTTATACAGGGTGATGCCAACAAACTTGAAACTAGAGGCCCTGGATACATAGGACTAATATGATTCGCCTGAGGTGAACAAACTTGCCCTCTTTACTAGCAGTTTTACATGAAAAACTGATTTCTAGATAAAGATAGATATACCTCTCTTCGTCTGGGTTAAGTCCGTACACATATTTTTGACGTTTGACGTTGACATTTTGCTATTGATCACTAGTGGTGTAAAACCTCTGTCAAAATGTTGTGGGGCCTCTAGTTAAAAACATATGTCAATTTACTTTGGATAAGGCGCGGACTGTGACGCAGTAGAGACCCTGTATGTGTGACATATTTTAGAGAAATAGAGACGCGACAAACCCATCAGTCACTGAAACTCACATTTTTTGGTTATGTTATTTTCATGTCAAGTTCATTGGCGTTTCACTAAAATAATTTAAGTTGTCAGAGTTCAGTGACATCAATCATCATGTAACACATAAACAAACATGTTTATCCGACACCCTGGTACATGTTTTGTTACAATTCGTTTATTTTTAATTTCCGACCCTTATGAATTAACAAGGACGGAAAGTGCGTTCCAACAAACTTGAAACTAGAGGCCCTGGATACATAGGACTAATGTGATTCGCCAGAGGTGAACAAACTTGCCCTCTTTACTAGCAGTTTTACATGAAAAACTGATTTCTAGATAAAGATAGATATACCTCTCTTCGTCTGGGTTAAGTCCGTACACATATTTTTGACGTTTGACGTTGTCATTTTGCTATTGATCACTAGTGGTGTAAAACCTCTGTCAAAATGTTGTAGGGCCTCTAGTTAAAAACATATGTCAATTTACTTTGGATAAGGCGCTGACTGTGACGCAGTAGAGACCCTGTATGTGTGACATATTTTAGAGAAATAGAGATGCGACAAACCCATCAGTCACTGAAACTCACATTTTTTGGTTATGTTATTTTCATGTCAAGTTCATTGGCGTTTCACTAAAATAATTTAAGTTGTCAGAGTTCAGTGACATCAATCATCATGTAACACATAAACAAACATGTTTATCCGACACCCTGGTACATGTTTTGTTACAATTCGTTTATTTTTAATTTCCGACCCTTATGAATTAACAAGGACGGAAAGTGCGTTCCAACAAACTTGAAACTAGAGGCCCTGGATACATAGGACTAATGTGATTCGCCAGAGGTGAACAAACTTGCCCTCTTTACTAGCAGTTTTACATGAAAAACTGATTTCTAGATAAAGATAGATATACCTCTCTTCGTCTGGGTTAAGTCCGTACACATATGTTTGACGTTTGACGTTGTCATTTTGCTATTGATCACTAGTGGTGTAAAACCTCTGTCAAAATGTTGTAGGGCCTCTAGTTAAAAACATATGTCAATTTACTTTGGATAAGGCGCTGACTGTGACGCAGTAGAGACCCTGTATGTGTGACATATTTTAGAGAAATAGAGATGCGACAAACCCATCAGTCACTGAAACTCACATTTTTTGGTTATGTTATTTTCATGTCAAGTTCATTGGCGTTTCACTAAAATAATTTAAGTTGTCAGAGTTCAGTGACATCAATCATCATGTAACACATAAACAAACATGTTTATCCGCCACCCTGGTACATGTTTTGTTACAATTCGTTTATTTTTAATTTCCGACCCTTATGAATTAACAAGGACGGAAAGTGCGTTCCAACAAACTTGAAACTGGAGGACCTGGATACATAGGACTAATGTGATTCGCCAGAGGTGAACAAACTTGCCCTCTTTACTAGCAGTTTTACATGAAAAACTGATTTCTAGATAAAGATAGATATACCTCTCTTCGTCTGGGTTCCGTACACATATTTTTGACGTTTGACGTTGACATTTTGCTACTGATCACTAGTGGTGTAAAACCTCTGTAAAAATGTTGTAGGGCCTCTAGTTAAAAACATATGTCAATTTACTTTGGATAAGGCGCTGACTGTGACGCAGTAGAGACCCTGCATGTGTGACATATTTTAGAGAAATAGAGACGCGACAAACTCATCAAAGTCACTGAAACTCACATTTTTTGGTTGTTATTTTCTTGTAACGTTCATTGGCGTTTCACTAAAATAATTTAAGTTGTCAGAGTTCTGTGACATCAATCATTATGTAACATATAAACAAACATGTTTATCCGCCACCCTGGTACATGTTTTGTTACAATTCGTTTATTTTTAATTTCCGACTCTTATGAATTAACAAGGATGGAAGGTGTGTCTCTCTCTAATCAATGCTAGAGTATCGAGAACAGATATTTCCCTTCTTTGATTTTGACTTAAATAAATTTGACTTTGATAAGTTTGTCGCGTCTCCATTTCTTTAAAATATGTCATACATACAGGGTTTCTATGACGCCAGAGCTTGAAAGGTGCATTCCGACACAAAATATGATTCCTGAACGTACCATTTAAAGCCCTCTATCAATTCGTTTCATTGACTGAACTCACATTATTATCCGATTATTTACTATCTCTTTTTAAATTAGTGTATTAGTAAGGGTGCCTAATATTCTTAAACAGCCAAGACATAAATGAACAAACGGTGGTCTACATGTTTTATTTACTTACTCTCTCTTTTTAAATCAATGTATTGGTACGGGCGCATATTAATCTAAAATAGCCCTGGGATTATTTTGGCAATTTGTGACCATGTGTGAATGACTTTCTTGATGAGTTAGACAGCAATAAAAAATTAGCAGTGCATTAAAAAGAGATGCAAATGAGTATGTTTGAAAATTAAGATTTATGCCAGAGTGCACTTCTAAAGCTACGTCACGCGTCAGCGCCTTATTCTGATTTGCCGAAATATCACCCTGTATTATTTTTATATTAGTTTATTATTTTAATATAATAATACTCTTTTTTATGTGGATTTTTCCTTTTTGGGTTATAATTTATTTTTCGATAAATACCAAGGATTTATTTAAGCTAATATTTCCATCTCTATCCATCTTTTTTGCACAATCGTAGAAATATTATACAAAATATTTCGACATCACTCTTTAAGAAATCTATACAATAGTTTACTTCAGATTTAAAGAAGTTAATAAGTCCTAATTTGAAAGCTAAGAAAAAGCGAAAAAATAAAAAAATCTCTTTTTAGTGTTTCTATCTTTTAAAAGCTATGGTTTAAAAGAGTAGAAAAAGCGTTTTTTAAAAGTTTAAAATATCACACATTTTTACTATAAATAAAAACAGTGCATATTTATAGTTTCATATACTACTATATACCGCTTGTAGAAAATTTTTGATGGTAGATCTGTAGGGAATGAGAAGGTAGAGGGTTTTTCCGTATATTTCAACCAAGTTCTACTGCGTTTATTATAAGAGATAGGAAAAAGTAATGCAAAAGTTGTATGGTTTCTCCTAAGTCGCCAAAAAGTGGTATCTAACAAAACAAATGAATGTCGCAAAGTTATAAAAATAAATTTATATATCTTATGGTTGTATTATTAGTCTAGGTTTTAGTTGCATCATCTATGACTCACACTCGTACTTGGACGTGAACATTCTAGTGCCGAAAAAGGATAGATAGTTCGCGAAAGATCGAATAACACAGAGCGTCGCGCGAAGAGGCTGTCAGTCAGAGATAGCGAGATATTAACACAAAGTTAATAAGCCGATTTGAGTAGTGAGTTATTAGTGATTTTAAGGGCCGTTTTTGTACATTGAGTTGTCAAAATAAATTGACATATTGTTTTTGATATTTACTCGTTTTCTATGTTGTTGTGAACCCGTAACAATATCATATATTTTTTAATTAAAAAAGATTTGTTCCATAAGAGATATGCCATGTTTGTGTTTTTTTAAATAGGTTTACGACATTATTTGTTTTATCAAATACCAAATTGCAAATAATGCAAGGACCTAAAACTATAAACAACAAGTGAAATTAAAGAAAGAAAAATAAGAAAAAAGTTTCCTGCTTTGGCCGGGGATCGAACCCGGGATCTCTTGCTATCTAGGCAAACATTCTAACCACTGAACTACCGAAGCCATACATAAATTTTCGGAAAACTTCCATCTATGCAGGCTGCGAAAAAAAATAAAAATTTATTTTTTTTTCTTTCTTGAATTTCACTTGTTGTTTATGGTTTTAGATCCTTGCATTATTTGAAATTTGGTATTTGATAATTATATTGGCAATCGCCCATTTTGCGATCAGAAATTTTAACACACGAAAAGGTGATCTCATGCTTTCAGACGTTGATTCTTTACGTCTAATTTGAGTTATCATACCTTTGACAGTGGGAAAGAAGAATTTAGAGAGATCAGTTGGATGACTTGGTCGAGTTAATACCCTGAGAATTTTTTGTTCTTGTATTAAGACACCGCAGCCTGCATAGATGGAAGTTTTCCGAAAATTTATGTATGGCTTCGGTAGTTCAGTGGTTAGAATGTTTGCCTAGATAGCAAGAGATCCCGGGTTCGATCCCCGGCCGAAGCAGAAAACATTTTTCTTATTTTTCTTTTTTTAATTTCACTTGTTGTTTATTATTTGTTTAGTTTGATAAGATTTTCTGGGGATTTAGTTTAAACCCTACAGCTATTGCATTTACATTTAAACATTTTTTCTACCTGTTATAAGAAGCGACTGTGGTTGAAATAAACGAACACACCCTGTACATCCCATAGCGATTCCATATTATCTCAATGATAGTAACAGATTTGACGTTTAAACTCAAACAAAAAGATATAATGTGCGTATCCTTAATGCAAGAAGCAAACTTCCGCCCAAGGTCTGTAGAAGGATCGGTTGCCTGGTAACTCTATGGTCAAAGTGGTGTGAGAGGTGACAGCGCGTCATTTGGAGCTATGATTTGATTAAAGTGCTTTTTTTACATGTGTTTTAAGTATTTTTAATCTTCAATGGATTATTTTTTTTACATTTGTGGTGTTTTTTCGGACTATTTTTATTTAAAAACTGCAAATACTTGTTCTAGTTTACTTATACTTTCTACTTGTAGTTATTTTAATGGACTTAAGAAGCTAAAAGCTTCCCAAGACATTGTGCTTGAGATATTTAGTATAAGGTAAGTTTAATATTTGAGTTAGTTGATGTATTTTCTGAATATTGTGATTAGAGACACTTTAAGAAAAATCACAAAACATATTTCCATTTAAATCAACAAAGAAACACAAGAAACTTAAAGGTTTCCGGGCACTCCGGGTGACGTCATTTCCCGCGTTTCAAAAACTGGCTCTGATTGGTCAGAAAGTTACCAGGTAACCTATCCTCTACGGACCTTGACTTCCGCCAAAGAATGTTATGAAATTCTGTTGACATAAACCTAAGGTCACTCATTGTCAAGCAAGCTTTACGACGAGTGTCCGTGCATAAACCCACTGCCGTTTTCATCATTCTAAGGACACATAATATCTTCGTATGAGTCCGAACGTCAGATCTGCTATGAAATGACTGAATACAGTAAACATGATACCTAGCAAAAACTTCCATAAATTATGTTTATCTTCTATTTTCATTATTGGTGGAATAAGGACAGTTATAGTATAAGGTTACCTTGGGTTACCATTAATATCTTCAATGAGTGCTTAGGGTTTCTAGTTCTCGAAAGCCTGCCCTATATCATCAAGTATGACTTTTCTGGGATGGCTACAATTGTAAGGACACTCAGTACATTTTCCTAAAAGACTAAGCAAGTCTTTTTAAGCAGAATTTTTTACCTAGAATGTAGCGTTTAGGCTTGATACCGAGTAGTTTAATTTTTCTAGTTCCTCATCCACCTGACTATTCCTCAGTTCTTGTGTTGTGTACAAGAATTTATTCCACTCATCGTGCCTGGGGTGTGCGAAATTCTAGAAAAAAAATAGAAGTTTATTTGCAATAGGGCAATTATTTGAATAGTATACAGGGTTTCGTATTTTCGATACTTTTGGGGGGTTTCGGATATTTCTAGGGGATATATTGGAAAATATAAAATTGAAGCTTGCTAGTAAGTCCTTGAAGTTTCAATTTTTAAGAAAACCGCATCTTGAATTAAGTCGCTTTTAGCTTTGGGGGTTATTAGAAAGTCAGCATTTTGGGTTTTAACCTTCCTATCCCGCGCAGCAATGCCTAAAGAAGGTCATGTTTCCGAAGAAAATTTTTTTTTGAGATACCGCCGAAAATGTGTAGTTTGGGTGTATTTTGATCTATCTTAGCAATATCGTCGTGACTTCTGTCCGTGTGTGTGTATGTCGGTCTGGTCTACAATAGCTCCTAAACCGCTGAACCGATTTTTATAAAATCTTCAGGTAAAATAGTCTAAAAATACAAAAAAGGACGGAAAGATATATGTGACAATTATAGAGGTATATCTGTGTCTAGTACGCTCAGCAGAATATACGGTAAAATAATAAGAAATAAAGTGGAAAGCGAATATAAAGACATGGAGGCAGAAGAACAAGCGGGTTTCAGGGCGGGTAGATCGACTTCTGATCATCTCTTTTGTATAACCCAAGTTATTGAAAAGAAAATGGCATACGGACAAGAGCTGCATCTGCTTTACGTCGATTTGCAGAAGGCATATGATAGTATACCACTAAATCTACTTTGGAAAGCGTTGGAAAACACAAACATAAGCGTACAACTAATTAAGGCCATCAAAGAGTTATACCGCAATAGTAAGGCAAAAGTTAAAATAAAAGCAAAACTAACCAAAGGCTTTCAAGTAAATAAAGGTCTTAAACAAGGTTGCTGTATCTCGCCTACGCTCTTTAAGATATACTTGGAACAAGTCCTTAAAGTATGGAAGAGAAATTGCCAAAACATGGGAATTCCGTTGGACGAAACCACCTTGTATACTTTATGTTCCGCCGATGATCAGATAGTAGTGGCTTAGGATTATGACGACCTCGAATATATGACACGAAAACTAATAGAAGAGTACAATAAGTGGGGACTAGAGGTTAATCTTAATAAGACAAAGTATATGTGTATCGGTGGAATGAAACAGGATCTAATCTTAAATACCGGGCAGCGAATTCAGTCCTGTGATGAGTATAAATACTTAGGTCTAAAAATTACAGCTGACGGAACACTAGACAAAGCTATAAAAGATCTAAACGTACAAGGAAGGAAAGCAATAACTTTATTAAATGGAATAATTTGGGACCAAAGTATATCAAAACATAACAAAAAGCTTATATATAACACCATTGTAAAAAGTATTATTACATACGGCTCAGAAGTATGGCCAATCAAGGATACAACAGAAAAAATGTTTTCCGCTACGGAGAAGGACTATTGGAGAAGAGCAGCAGGGAAATCAAAAAGAGAAAGAGTTACAAATCAAAGAATAAGAGAAATGATGACAGTGGGTGAACAAACTTTAGTGGATGATATAAGAACAAAACAACTGGTGTGGTACGGACATGTTCAAAGAATGAATGATGAAAGAATACCTAAACAAATACTACAATGGAAACCAACTGGCCGAAGAAAACGAGGACGGCCAAGGAGAAGCTGGAGAGAAGGAATACAGTGAAATAAGAATAAGAGGCCTAGATGATGAATTATGGGCAAACAGAAACGAGTGGAGATTAGGTATCGGAAGACGTAAAACGTTGTGAAATCGATAAATATATAGGTAAAATAGTGTACAATACCGTAAAGAGCTGATTAGATTTTGATTGACAGTTTTTTGACAGTTTCAAAATTGAAAATATGCTAACTTTTTAAAGGAGCATCGCATCAATATGCGGTTTTCGGAGCATAGTGTGTTTTTCTCAATAATTTATGTTATTCCTAAATACTTCGTAGGTGCTTCAATTTCTGAGATATTTACAAAAACTGTGTTAAGTGCTGCTATAGCGTGGAGTTCACTTGGAGTGTTCTAACGGGCCAGTAACGTATATTAATTATACAGGGTGTCTCTAAAATGTCTGTACTGAATCTTAGCACACATTCCTGAGGTCAAAATAAGTCGATTTAAAGCAACTTACCTTAGTCCAAAATTGCTCCGTTTCAGAGATACAGGGTGGTAAATTAAAAAATTAAATAAACATTTACAACGCATTACTTTAAAAATTGGTACTCAGGGGTTTTTTGGAATGCAAAACCTAAATATGGATACCTTTTCACTGTGGCCGTTAGAGGGCGCTTCACAATGCTCTTTTTATAGTTTAAAATGACTATAACTTTTTTCTCAGTGTGACTTTTAACTTTTTTTGTTAATAAAATATTTTCCAGAATTTTTTTAAGCCAAAAAGGTACTCTTGTTAACATGCGCTAAAGTAAGTCGTTTTCGAGATAATTCCGTTTTTAGTGTTCGATGCCGCAACGGAATACTGAAATTATTTTGAATGACTATTTCACTAGAGTGTTTTACACTGGCAAAATGTCATAGCAACGGCCAGTTTTCTACTGACTATTGTTCTCAAAGCTTTATTCAAGTTTGTTGCTTTTCGGCAATTTCGCTCATAAAATTTTTTCATTTAAAAATTTTATTTTTAAAATCACCCTGTATCTCTGAAACGAAGCAATTTCGGACTAAGGTAAGCTGCTTTAAATCGACTTATTATGACCTCAGGAATATGTGCTAAGATTTTGTAAAGACCTTTTAGAGACACCCTGTATATAGTAGTATTTTTTTTAATAGAAGTTTAAAATCAGCTTAAAATTTTCTTTAAACGTTCAGTTAACATATACAGGGTGTCAGAAATAAAAGCAACTACATGGGGATTTCGGAAACGGTAAGATGATGCCGTATCAAAATTAAACAAAAAATAAAAGTACAAAATAAAAACAAAAAATATAAAAAATATAAAGAAACCCTAGAAGTTAACAAAGAGGTCATTGCATAAGCAACCGAACCGAAACGAACCAAACCAACTATATGTAATATCTCAAAAGCATAATATAAAATTCAGTTTAACAGTTGAATTCCTCAGAAAAATGTTTATAGAAAAGCAATTTACCCCAAAACGAAATTTTCATAAATGAAAAAGTTAGAGACCCCCCTAAAATGCAACTATACCTGTAAACCTAAACTTTAACTTTTAAGACACATGAGCACTGATTGGCCCAAAATTTTATGACTTCTTTTGGCATTTTATGACTGGTGACCACCCTGAAAGAGTTTTTATATAATTTGTATTTTTTATCAAACAAGTTTCGTGGCTAATCGGGCAAAAAGGAGTTTTTGTTTCCCTCATATTTTTTCGTGGGTAGCCTGAAAGCTTAACCTCACGGGGGTCCAAGATCTAATGGACACCTAATAAGTGTTGACAGTTAACTGTTTCGTCCTTATGGGACTCTTCAGAACACTGCTGGTCAATGTGACAAATCTTGCGAAGTTAATTAGACGGTTTTGTCTCTAATTAAATGTAAATAGTGACAAAACTATGGCAAGAAGCGCCATCTACCGAGATACGAGAGAAACAAAAAACAAAAGCAGGCGAAACACTGCTATACAATATCGGTCAATGAAAAAATCGAATGCAAATAAAAGAAACAACTATAGTCCGTGACCTACGACAGCTCTTTGTCTTTCAGGCCGGATCAACGCATATTGCATTTTTACCCGTCATCAAGACAGTGAGCGTCAATCAACGGAATTTTTAAGCCAAATAATACTAACATAAATATGAGCGAAACAAAAACTTCTTTTTGCCCGATTAGCCACGAAACTTGTTTGATTTTTAAATTCACGGGTACGAAATTCCACGTTTGTTGTATTTTTTATATTCTCTGTTTTTTTAAATTTGTTATTGATTAGCTAAATATATTTTAAAACCGCAAATTCAATAATAAATTACATACCTCTGCCACATCGTACACGTGTATCCTTCCGGAGTTGTCCCCAACTGTAACGTGAAGGCCGCTAGGCGTCCAAGAGACTTTATTAAAGGCCGCTGACGTTTCATTGAATATGCTGGCCGCTGGAACCTCGGTGTCTTGGTTTAGGTTCCATAGATCAAGCCTACATTAATTTAAAACACACTCATTATCAGTAGCCTTAGAATTTGTTACAAAAAAGGACAAACAAGCAGCTACGTCAACTGAATGTCAACGAATTAGGCAAAGTTGATGATCAATACAAGGCCGTGGTTCGGAAGTCTCGTTAAGCGGATAGTCCCGTGTTAAGAGCGTAGATGGCGGTAGCATGATAGAGACCGATGTGATCGATAAAGAGTATCAGACAAAATTTAACACTCCTTGAGAAAAGCATAAGAAATATTAAAGGGAGTAGGAGGTTCTTTTCTAGTTTTTTTTTTTATTGGGAAAAATAAAGACAAATGCTTACCTTCCACTGCAGTCAACTGAAGCGAACAAGGCGGGGTGGACAGGTGACCATTTCACGTCTAGCACATAGTCGCCATTATCATCGAAGCTGTATATGGGTTTTTGATCCTGATTAAAAAGTAAATAATATATAAAGAGGTCATCATGCAAAAAAACCACACTGTATACCACACCAAACAGTACGTTTTAAGAAGAAAAATACCGAGTTATGGTATTATCACGTCACATAGATGCGAAAAAATCTACACTGTGGTAAAAAAAACGTTATTTGCCGGTGTTTGGGATATAAGATTTAAAAATTCATATTTTACAAAGTATACATTTCGCAGATAAAAGTATTGGGATGTAGTGTAGTTAGGTAGGTACCTAATAAAATGCTAAAGAAACTACGTTAAGATTCGGAAAAACGTCATTTAAAGGACTAAACAAAATGTCATATTTCAAAAACTATGCATTTTATGAACAAAAGCACCAAGGTATGGTATTGTGAAGCAATCTAGATGCGCAAAAACTACACAGTGAGTTCATTGTCGGAAAACGTCAGTCAGTTTTTTACGGTATCAAGTTCCATAAGCTCAATATGACCAAACTTTGAAAATTCATATTTTGGAAACTATACACATTACGAACAAAAGCACCGAGTTGTGGTATTGCGAGGAATCTAGATGCAAAAAAAAACACACAGTGATTTAACATTCGCAAAAACGTCATTTACGGTTTTTTAGGGTATCAAGTTCCATAAGCGCAATTTGACCAAACTTTAAAAATTCATATTTCAGAAACTATACATTTTACGAACAAAAGCACCGAGTTGTGATATCGAGAGACAATCTAGATGCAAAAAAACCACACAGTGATTTAAAATTCGCAAAAACATCATTTACGGTTTTTTAGGGTATCAAAACCCATAAGCTCAATATGGCCAAACTTTAAAAATTCATATTTCAGAAACTATACATTTTACGAACAAAAGCACCGAGTTGTGGTATCGTGAGACAATCTAGATGCAAAAAACCACACAGTGATTTGAAATTCGCAAATATGTCATTTACGGTTTTTTAGGATATATAAGCTCAATAAGCTCAATATGGCCAAACTTTAAAAATTAATATTTCAGAAACTATACATTTTACGAACAAAAGCACCGAGTTGTGGTATCGTGAGCCAATCTAGATGCAAAAAGACCGCACAGTGATTTGAGATTCGCAAAAACGTCATTTACGGTTTTTTAGGGTATCAAGTCCCATAAGCTCAATATGGCCAAACTTTAAAAATTCATATTTCTGAAACTATACATTTTACGAACAAAAGCACCGAGTTGTGCTTTCGTAAGACAATCTAGATGCAAAAAACCACACAGTGATTTGAAATTCGCAAAAATGTCATTTACAGTTTTATAGGATATCAAGTTCCGTAACCTCAATATGGCCAAACTTTAAAAATTAAGATTTCAGAAACTATACATTTTGCGAACAAAAGCACCGAGTTGTGGTATCGTGAGACAATCTCGATGCAAAAAAACCACACAGTGATTTAAAATTCGCAAAAACGTCATTTACGGTTTTTTAGGATATATAAGCTCAATAAGCTCAATATGGCCAAACTTTAAAAATTAATATTTCAGAAACTATACATTTTACGAACAAAAGCACCGAGTTGTGGTATCGTGAGCCAATCTAGATGCAAAAAGACCGCACAGTGATTTGAGATTCGCAAAAACGTCATTTACGGTTTTTTAGGGTATCAAGTCCCATAAGCTCAATATGGCCAAACTTTAAAAATTCATATTTCTGAAACTATACATTTTACGAACAAAAGCACCGAGTTGTGCTTTCGTAAGACAATCTAGATGCAAAAAACCACACAGTGATTTGAAATTCGCAAAAATGTCATTTACAGTTTTATAGGATATCAAGTTCCGTAACCTCAATATGGCCAAACTTTAAAAATTAATATTTCAGAAACTATACATTTTGCGAACAAAAGCACCGAGTTGTGGTATCGTGAGACAATCTCGATGCAAAAAAACCACACAGTGATTTAAAATTCGCAAAAACGTCATTTACGGTTTTTTAGGGTATCAAGTCCCATAAGCTCAATATGGCCAAACTTTAAAAATTCATATTTCAGAAACTATACATTTTACGAACAAAAGCACCGAGTTGTGGTATCGTGAGACAATCTAGATGTAAAAAAACACACAGTGATTTGAGATTCGCAAAAACGTAATTTACGGTTTTTTAGGGTATCAAGTTCCATAAGCTCAATATGGCCAAACTTTAAAAATTCATATTTCAGAAACTATACATTTTACGAACAAAAGCACCGAGTTGTGGTATCGTGAGGCAATCTAGATGCAAAAAAACCACACAGTGATTTGAGATTCTCAAAAACGTCATTTACGGTTTTTTATGATATCAAGTTCCATAAGCTCAATATGGCCAAACTTTAAAAATTCATATTTCAGAAACTATACATTTTACGAACAAAAGCACCGAGTTGTGGTATCGTGAGACAATCTAGATGCAAAAAAAACACACAGTGATTCGAAATATGGGCAAACTTTGAAAATTCATATTTCAGAAACTATACATTTTACGAGCAAAAGCACTGAGTTGTGGTATCGTGAGGCAATCTAGATGCAAAAAAACCATACAGTGATTTGAGATTCGCGAAAACGTCATTTAAGGTTTTTTAGGGTATCAAGTTTTATAAGCTCAATATGGCCAAACTTTAAAAATTCATATTTCAGAAACTATACATTTTACAAACAAAAGCACCGAGTTGTGGTATCGTGAGACAATTTAGATGCAAAAAAACCACAGAGTGATTTGAGATTCGCAAAAACGTCATTTACGGTTTTTTAGGGTATCAAGTTCCATAAGCTCAATATGGCCAAACTTTAAAAGTTCATATTTCAGAAACTATACATTTTACGAACAAAAGCACCGAGTTGTGGTATCGTGAGGCAATCTAGATGCAAAAAACCATACAGTGATTTAAGATTCGCAAAAACGTCATTTACGGTTTTTTAGGGTATCAAGTTTATAAGTTCAATATGGCCAAACTGTAAAAATTCATATTTTAGAAACTATACATTTTACGAACAAAAGCACCGAGTTGTAGTATCGTGAGGCCATCTAGATGCAAAAAAATCACACAGTGATTTAAGATTCGCAAAAACGTCATTTACGGTTTTTTAGGGTATGAAGTTTCATAAGCTCAATATGGCCAAACTTTAAAAATTCATATTTCAGAAACTATACATTTTACGAACAAAAGCACCGAGTTGTGGTATCGTGAGGCAATCTAGATGCAAAAAACCATACAGTGATTTAAGATTCGCAAAAACGTTATTTACGGTTTTTTAGGGTATCAAGTTCCATAAGCTCAATATGGGCAAACTTTGAAAATTCATATTTCAGAAACTATCCATTTTACGAGCAAAAGCACTAAGTTGTGGTATCGTGAGGCAATCTAGATGCAAAAAAACCATACAGTGATTTGAGATTCGCGAAAACGTCATTTACGGTTTATTAGGGTATCAAGTTCCATAAGCTCAATATGGTCAAACTTTAAAAGTTCATATTTCAGAAACTATACATTTTACGAACAAAAGCACCGAGTTGTGGTATCGTGAGGCAATCTAGATGCAAAAAACCATACAGTGATTTAAGATTCGCAAAAACGTCATTTACGGTTTTTTAGGGTATCAAGTTTATAAGTTCAATATGGCCAAACTGTAAAAATTCATATTTTAGAAACTATACATTTTACGAACAAAAGCACCGAGTTGTAGTATCGTGAGGCCATCTAGATGCAAAAAAATCACACAGTGATTTGAGATTCGCAAAAACGTCATTTACGGTTTTTTAGGGTATCAAGTTCCATAAGCTCAATATGGCCAAACTATAAAAATTCATATTTCAGAAACTATACATTTTACGAACAAAAGCACCGAGTTGTGGTATCGTGAGGCAATCTAGATGCAAAAAAACCATACAGTGATTTAAGATTCGCAAAAACGTTATTTACGGTTTTTTAGGGTATCAAGTTCCATAAGCTCAATATGGGCAAACTTTGAAAATTCATATTTCAGAAACTATCCATTTTACGAGCAAAAGCACTAAGTTGTGGTATCGTGAGGCAATCTAGATGCAAAAAAACCATACAGTGATTTGAGATTCGCGAAAACGTCATTTACGGTTTATTAGGGTATCAAGTTCCATAAGCTCAATATGGTCAAACTTTAAAAATTCATACTTTATAAACTATACATTTTACGAATAAAAGCACCAAGTTCTAGTATCGTGAGGACATTTAGATGCAAAAAACCAAACAGTTATTTGTGACGTGTAAAGACATCATTAACAGTTTTTTAAGTAAGTTTTTTAAGTTGATAAGTAATACCAACCTGCAGGTACAAATAAATTTTTATTTGGAACAAAATTTCCTAACAACGGTCAAAGAGAGTTGCTCAGCTTTGCTGTCAAACAACTGTCAAAATATATTGAGGGCCTATAATCAATCAGCTTCAGACCAGACTCACCTTGAGACTCCACAACTTGATGGTCCAATCGAACGAAGACGTAAGGAACATGTGACTGAAATCTATACCACCTTGCACAGCGTTGACACTGATGCCCGTGATTGGTCCCTGGTGGCCGTCATAGGACTCTACGATTCCGGCTTTCGTGCCATGTCGACAGGCCGAATAAGCAGCACCTATGGAAACAAAAGAACCAATGACGCATAATCCATGACATGCTTAGCAACAATCCCTGTTACACGACCGTAGTTCGAAAGTCACGTTAGTCAGATAGACCCGTGGTAAGCACGTAGATGGCGCTAGCACGACAAAGACCCCTGTGCTTGACAAAGGGTATTAGGCAAAATTAAATCCTGCTAGAAAAAGAAAATTGCAACCGAAACAAAACGAACAATTCCAGTAGTTAAGTAAGTTGAAATTGAAACAGCAATAAATAAGATATTATATGTGAGAAACGATCTAACTTAATTATTCGTAAAGGTTCAAAAGGTTTACCTTCTTCTGAACCGACGACAAAGTTGTTAACGTCACTACTAGGAAAATCCAGACACGTGATCGCCACAGGTTTGCCCTGCATCCCTTGCATCCTGTGAAGATCCAATATTTCCTGCAAAATAAAAAAACACCTGTCAAGTCACAAACACTGCAGTAAAAACAAAATTTATTTCTTTGAAGGAAGTTCACGAGGTAAAAAGTTTTTACAAAAAAGTTTCACAGGCAAGACCTCAGCTAATTACTGTCATATTGCAGATTATATCTGTCTCCGTCGCGACGTCTCTCCTCAGTAAACACCATATTTCATATTCCTTTTCAGATATCCACATCATCATTTCATCTCCTTCCATTTCATGGTTATGCTCGGGCTGAATGAAGCCTAATGAGGCAGAAACGCGTCCCCGAACTACCTTTACCTCTGAGGTCTTGCCCGTGAAACTTTTTTGTAAAAACTTTTTACCTCGTGAACTTCCTTCAAATAAAAAATCGAGGGCTCAGGCTGTTTTCTGGGAGCAGATTATATCTGTCTCCGTCGCGACGTCAAAATTAGCCTCAAAACTGAGGCAACCCTGACCGAAGCTGCAAATTGACAGTTGGTCTCTCCTCAGTAAACACCATATTTCATATTCCTTTTAAGATATCCACATCATCATTTCATCTCCTTCCATTTTATGGTTATGCTCCGGCTGAATGAAGCCTAATGAGGCAGAAACGCGTCCCCGAGCTACCTTTACCTCTGAGGTCTTGCCCGTGAAACTTTTTTGTAAAAACTTTTTACCTTGTGAACTTCCTTCAAATAAAAAATCCAGGGCTCAGGCTGTTTTCTGGGTGCAGATTATATCTGTCTCCGTCACGACGTCAAAATTAGCCTCAAAACTGAGGCAACCTTGACCGAAGCTGCAAATTGACAGTTGGTCTCTCCTCAGTAAACACCATATTTCATATTCCTTTTAAGATATCCACATCATCATTTCATCTCCTTCCATTTTATGGTTATGCTCGGGCTGAATGAAGCCTAATGAGGCAGAAACGCGTCCCCGAGCTACCTTTACCTCTGAGGTCTTGCCCATGAAACTTTTTTGTAAAAAAATTTATTTCTTTCCAAAAGAAGACACGATAACTGCAACATGCAGAGATTTTAAGAATTACCAACATGTACGTCTTAATATTTCTTAGCAGGCATGTCTTGTCTTAGCTTTATTCCACTGTTAATATGACGTAATGTGCGCTGCTGTGGCGCCATCTATTTATTTTTATTTCAAGCTTCTACAATATGAATAAACAGAAGTAGCCTGTCAACAAGCATCCACATAAATCACATCTCTTCTTTCTGATTGATTGAGTTATGGGTCTCCTTTTTTAATACATAAGACGTGAATGAGATAAGAAATTTCGCTTACCTGAGGCTGACCTAACATGTCGAGAGACCACGAACACATTCTGCCATCTGTCGAGATACTGATGAGGTTGTGCGCGTTTTGAGTTCCCACCACGGCCATACAGTAGACTGGGTGCTGACAAAATAAATTATATAAAGCAAAATATAGAATAAATAGGGAAATAAGTCTGGGTGGGCCAAAAAAAAACGAACAATTTTGTTTTCATTATAACTTTTGAACTATACAATCGATTTTAATGCGACAAACTGCACTTGGCGGAGAATTGACCAGAGTTTTGAATAAATATATTTTTTGTCCGCCATCTCAAAATCCAAGATTAAAATATACCCTTCAAAGATGCCCATTTGTTCTTGTGTTGCGAACATGTTTCAATTATTTTTTTAAATTAGTGAAAAAGCTACATTCTTATTGAAGACAATTTTGTTTCACCAAAAACCCTTATAAAATCAAAAAAGGAGTCGCTAAGATATAATCTAATACTAATTTGGTCCCCCAACCCCCTTTGATAGTCTATCAGAATGAGCCACAACACACGTTTTAAATTATAAACAAGAAAAATCATAAAATATTAAATTGACAATTCTGTTTCACCAACAAGTTTTATAAAATTCAAAATTTACTTACAGTGTGTGCACTAGCTGAAAGTGGCGTCCTCTGTATTGGCGTCCTTTTTTGCACTCTGTTGTCCCACAAGACGATTTGACCCGAGTAAGTACCACCGAGAATCAGATTCGGATGAAACCGCGCAAAAGTCGTACTAAGTACAGCGCTCTGACAATGAAATATGTACTCGGGGGTGGTTTTTTTGAATTTGGTGTTCCATACTAGCACCACCCCGTCGGGGTCGTTTGGAGACTCTTCGTTATTGTTATACGAAGCTAGAAGCAGTTCCGGAAACTGAGGTGACCAGTCCATGGAGGTTATAGTTCGGTTTTTCGACCACCTAACAAAAAAAACCCTGTTTTGTTAAACGAAAAATGTTTTGCTAGATAGGAAATGAGTGAGAAGAAGCTGATACAAGATATATTCCTTCATGATATGTGACGTATGTCCTTTGAACCAGCAAGAAAGATGAAAACAAGATCCATTTCAGGCACAATAGAGAACGATATAACAAAAATACCCTAAAATCCAAAAACTAGCTAAAGTGTTTTTTTACACTGCCCGCTTTTTGAATGCTGAAGTAGAACTTGCTTAACAGTTATACCTGTCGAAATGGTCTAACTCTTCGGCAAACGAAAGTTCCCTAAATGCCTACAGATTTCCTTTATAAAATCAGAGACTAAAAAAGATTCTGAAGTGCAGCAGAAACCCCAGAAAGCAAGACAAACAAAATAATTATAATTATAATAATTGCAAACATGTTCACATCAACTTTATCCAAATATTACTTTGATTTATAAAACAACATAAACTTAAAACATTAGCTAGCTCCAGAACTATGGGGTTGGGAATCTAAAGCAAACTGTATAGTTCCAGCCTTCACCAAATATTCAGTGAATTTTTTTTTTACAGATGCATAACTGAGTACAGCAGCATCAAGTGTAGCTGCAAAAAGATGTCCATGTTCAATTGATGCCATGTTTCATTTAGACAAGGGTTTGCCCGTTTTAATAGTTTAAGTCGAACCAGAAATTCAAAAAAACAAGACAAACAAAATAATTATAATAATATTAATTATACACATTTTCACACCACCTTTATTCAAATATTACTACGTACATACAGATTTGCATCAGTTTTGTTATCTACAGATGTATAAGTTTTCTTCTCATTCCATATGTAATATGAATTTAAAATTTGTAGGCGTACAACAGGTTAATTGATATAAATCAATCTAAAAATTATTCTTATTATACGTGACTTATAAAAACATAACTATCAATGACTAGGTATCCAATTTTTAGCTGGTTCAATAAATGTATAACCCTTAATAACAATAATAATAATACTTCAATATTTGTGATTCCAACTGGAGTGCGTAATTTAACCCCGTGCTAATGCTCTTAAAGTCGATAGCTTGACCGAAGACTCTTAATGATGATTAAGAAGGTGACAGTAAAAGCAATTTTATAGTTTTTTGTCAAAAATCAGAAATATCAACTTAAAACTAAAAAACCTGTAACTTTTAATTTATGCAATTAAAGCACTACATTGTCGTTATTTACGATTTTTTTCTAAAATTAAAAACAAAAGATGAACAATTCTAATAAAAATATGTGCCAAAAATGTGTTTTTCAAAAATTAGCGGTTTTTGGTTGCCACTATCTTAAAATCTGCTACTATTAAAGTTCAGGTTAGCATAGACAATATTTTTACCCATACCCATTTTGTAGGGAATTTAATGGTCTTTAATTTTTAATATAACATTTTTTTTGCACACTGCGCCGTAATCGAGTTATAGGCAAAACACCGAAAACGAATGGCACCTTTTTACCTCCCTCCGCTACTGAAGCGAGGAGACTAGAGGTGGGGACTTTTGATAAGTTAATGTTCCAACTAGCCCAAACCTATTCCCGGAGAAAAAAATTCTCCCCCCCCCCCCATTATGCACTCTACATCCCTCTCGTTGACTGGACTATTATTTTATCCTACTTGTATCTTACCTTTCATCATAGAAGGTCCTATTAAAACTAATCCTTTGATGGCACTTCTCATCCAAAGCCTCTTCGCCTATTCCCGAATAATCCGTATAGATGTCGACACTCTCACACAGCGCCCTCTCTACCAGTCTGCCCGTTCTATCGATGAATTGCTGAAAGTCTTCCGACAGGATGATCATCTGTTTCTCTTCTTCACTAAGCTCCCGAACTGTCAAAACATAGGTTTTAATAATTTTAATTATTAGAGAATGCAATCACAACATTTTATTAAAAATCAGGTAAAATTAAAAAAGTTTTGGTCACATAACTATTTATTATGCTAGCAAGTGGTTAAATTCAGAGTAAAAATAAGTCTCTGAATTAAGCGGTATCCCTTAAAAACTAGTTAGTCGTTTAAAAAAAACAAACAAAAAAATTATATCGGGGAATCTCCGCCAGACATGTGTTAGTGTTCAGTCCCTGATTCCACGACCGCCAGCATGTCTTAAAGTTAGCTTGTCTAACCAAGATACGGAATTTTCAAAATAAAAAACGTGAATTTTAGTACCCGTAAGTTTTCGGGGCTAATCAAGTAAAAATAAGTTTTTGTTTCTCTCACATTTTTCCGTGGGTAGCTCGAAAGCTTAACCTCACGGGGTTTCAAGATTTAATGGACACCTAATAAGTGTTTCGTCCTTATGAGACTACTCAGACCACTGCTTGGCCAATGTGACACCCTTTCGAAGTTAATTAGACGGTTTTGTCTCTTATCCTATGTCTATACTGAGAACACCCTCCCAAGAAGCGCCATCTACCGAGATAGGAGAGCAGTTTATACTTGCCTGCTCTTGTTCTAGTTTCTCTTGGTAGATGGCGCTTCTTGCAAGCGTTTCCCCATTATATATATAGGATTAGACAAAACCGTCTAATTAACTTCGCAAGAGTGTCACCAGCGTTGCCACCTCTACCGATTTTTCGGTAGATCTACCAATTTAACTTTTTACTTTACGATATATCAAATTACCATAGTTTTCCACCGATTTTTTTTTCGATAAAAACTTTTTTTTTTGATACGCCTCGTGATCGCGATTTAAAAAAACACCATAAATAAAATATTCCTTTTATGTAAGATCCTTTGTAGAACAAAAATTTCAAGCCATTGTCTTTAAAAGTGTATTTATGGCGCCATCTCTTGGATTTTGCGATATACTCAGCCGGCAGCCGCAAGCGGCATTAAAGATCACGCTATTATAAAAGGATAATGCGCGAAGCGATTCGATTGGCTCCGACCTTGTGAATCCCCTGAGGTTAATTGCCAGAAAATTACTGCTCACACGATTTTCAAGTTTAATATTATCTACCTAATATGTACCTAATTTATTTATTTATTTTTTATTTTTGGTATTTTGTCAGTAAAAACAAATCGTAGAAATACAATTTACCTACTAAATCAATCCAAACTATCGATAGTTCTCCAGCACTGCTTGCTAAGATAATTAAAAAATCTACCGAAATCTACCGATTTTTCTCGACGCCTTCTACCGAAGACCTCAGGGTCGAGGGTGGCAACGCTGGGTGTCACAATGACCAAGCAGTGTTCTGAGCAGTCCCATAAGGACGAAACTGTCAACACTTATTAGGTGTCCAATAGATCTTGGTCCCCCGTAAGGTTAAGCTTTCGAGCTACCCATGGAAAAATATAAGAGAAACAATCTTTTTACCCGATTAGCCACGAAAACTCGTTTAATTTTTAAATTCACGGGTACTACTTCACGTTTGAAAGATTATGTTAACAAAATAAGATATTAACATTTTTCTTTTTGTTTTTAAAACAAAATTCCGGTTCATATTTGATTTACTTAAACTAGGTCTTACGTTTTTTCTCTTCCTCCTCTTTCTTGGCTTCTTTTTCGACAGTAGTGACAGCTGGTTGAACCTCTTTGACGCTGGGGAGGCCGTGAGGCAGGATGCCGGGAGGAAGTTTGCTGCCGTAGCTGCCCATGTGAGGTAGACTGTGCTCGTCCTCCTCTCCTTCGTCATAGGTTAAAACTAATGGTGAATTTTCGGAAGGTTCTTAACGCCGGTTAAGGCCGGGGATAACTTATATAGACAGAAAAGGGGAGAGGGTTTCTATACATAAATCAAAATGGATGAATAGGACTCAGTTCACGAAGCGGTGAAGTGAGTAATATGCTCCGTCCTCGGCAATTGTGCGTCAGGCGTCGCTTAAGGACACTCATAATAAAGCAAGCCTTATAGGAAGCTAAGCCTGACTTATATATATACAGGGTGTTATTAAATAAAATGCTAATATTTAGGGGGGTAATTGGGGCTTTCCATATCAAAAATCAAACAAATTTTGATTTTAATAAAAGTTAATTATTTAATTTCCCTTTCACACATTCACCGAGATAATTTTTTGTTTTAAATGTTGTGATTCCTTAAATCTACAGGGTGTTTTATCTTCCTAATTGGCCAAAACATATATATGGTTTATGATTTTTCCTGAAAAAATACTAACTTTGCAAAAAAAAATTACTACTGTTTAGAAATCAGAACAAAAGGCTTTAGAAAAAATACTCTGCCAATATATGGGCCCCTAAGCTCACACTAGGTACTATAGTTATAGGGTACGTGTGAGCTAATATAACTAAAAACTGAAATATATTTTATTCCACTCCAGACTAAATTACCTTTTGTTTGATACCACACAAGCCATGTTTTGACTTAAACTCACATTTTTTAAATCTACCCCCACCCTTAAAAAAAACAAAAAACTAAAATGTATTTTGTTAAACTCCGGACTCAATTACCTTTCGTTTGATATCACATACGCCATATTTTTACTTAAACTCTAATTTTTAATATATACCCCCACCTTCTTTTTAAATAAATTAAAATGTATTTTGTTTAACTGCAGACTCAATTACCCTTCGTTTGATATCACACACACGCCATATTTTCACATAAACTCTAATTTTTGAAATCTACCCCCACCCTTTTATTTGGTTTGTGTTCGGTGGATTTTGTTCATTTTTAAATGGGACCATCTCGACCCAAGATCCAGCCTAGGTACCAAATTTCATTAAAATCGGAAAAGCGGTTTTTGAGTTATGCGCGTTGGTCGTTACAGACAGACATACAGACAGACAGACAGACAGACAGACAGACAGACGGCGCAACAAAAAAGTTTCAAAATCATCTGAAACGCAAAGATATACAAAAAAATTTGAAATCGGAGCAACTTTTTTTTTCTCGAAAAAATTAGGATCACTATAGCTCACACTACTATAGTATAGTAGTAGTGTGAGCTAATACTGAAAATTACAAATAATCGCATCAGTGACCTTAGTACAAGACAGTAAATTAAAAAAATCCCCTCTTTGAAAAAGTGACCCCTTCGATATTTTATATTTTTTTGAAAAAAGATCCTCCAATTTCTTGTCTATTGCCTTCAAAAATTTTAGGGTGGGCCGAGAAGTATAAATGCCAAAAACAAAAATTCTTGTTTAAGTGTGCGGAGTATATGTGCAAGCGAGCAGTCTTATTGAGGCGCCCGGGGTGTGAATCAATATGCATTTTAATAAAAAAAGTTGTTTTGCATTAACGAAATATTCTTTTTTTTTCATTTTGACACCCCCTTCCCCTTGCATATGACATCAGCGGCGTCAATTTGAATGAACCTTATCGGCCATCAACATTGTGGCACATTTTTCTAATTAGAATACCTAGTCCTGCCCTGTTATGACACTTGATGCCACTATACAGGGTGTCCCAAATTCGATTTCTTTGGGAAGTCTCGACCCTCACTTCCGAGTGTCCAGTATAAAGAAAAGCGGTTTTTTGGAAGGAGGGCGATAACCTTGATGTTCAAATACCAAATTGCAAATAATGCAAGGACCTAAAACTATAAACAACAAGTGAAATTAAAGAAAGAAAAATAAGAAAAAAGTTTTCTGCTTCGGCCGGGGATCGAACCCGGGATCTCTTGCTATCTAGGCAAACATTCTACCACTGAACTACCGAAGCCATAGATAAATGTTCGGAAAACTTCCACCTATGCAGGCTGTGGTGTCTCAATACAAGAACTCAGGGTATTAACTCGACCAAGTCATCCAACTGATCTATGTTAATAAAAATTAAATTTTTGATTAAATTGTTTTTGTATAGCTTTTTTTGAGTATAACTACTTAGTTGAATTTCATCTTAACTTTTAATTTTTGGCGTATAATGAGTCACAAAGTGAAATAGCCAGTAAAAAGTTTCCTTTAAAGAAACTTGTTTAGGTATTATTACTTTTGTATGGTTATATATTTTTTATTTTTATAAAAAAATCTTCTTCCCATATACTCAATTCAGTGTGTGTTTCTGATTGTAAAATACTTACTACTGGGCGAGGTACACGGCCGAACACTTGGCGAACAGTCATGGTCGGATCGGACGTCTATTTTAGGTAGAATTGTCTATTTTATAGGTTCGTTTCTAGGACACGTTCGTTGACGTTAACCGCACTTGATGAGAGATGAGAGGCCGAAATGTCATACAATGCGCATGTGCGCAGACGAAATGTTTACCGCAATACATCACACTGATACCGTCTTAACTTTTGAAATAAAGGAGAATATAAGTTTTTTTCCCAAACTGGACCTTCTTAAATATCAGCATTTTATACAATAACATACCCTGTATATATATCTGTCTTTTTTATTTGTTAAGCTAGAATAAAAAATAAATAACAAAGTATTTTAATAAACTTGTGACTTTTATTTAATGTTAACTTAAATGGCTTGGTTCTTTAGTTTACTTTTCTAGTTTGATAAATAAAAAAGTTAGATTTTTTTAAATCTCTTTGTAATTTGTGTAGCATTAAACGAAAAGTAGTATAAATATTTTTAAAAAATTAAAAGATTTTTAAGGGTATGGTAAGGATTTTTGGGAAAAATGAGTTGCACATATATAAAAGCAGAATACTCTAAACTAGACACTAATTTGAAGTTAGAAAGTAAAAGTTAGACTACAAGTTAGTAAAAAAAAATATCCCCTACTCAAAAAACTACCCAAAATTTCTAGAATTAAATATTATGTACCTACCAATTTTTATAACCATGCATAATGCATTATTGAACTGTTGAAGTCAACCCCACCCCACCGTAACTAAAATTTAAAGTTAAAACAATTAAAGAAAATTAGTTATTATACTCAACTCACCCAAAAACCAAAAAATACATCGAAGCCAAAATAGGAACAATTAAAAAAACTATAAACGTTCGTTTTTTTGGGGGAGGTGAGTAAGCAAGAGTGAGACAGAGATAGAAATACAATGGGTTAAAGCGAGAGAGGAGCTAGCATAGCCACCTACCTGTGAACTCATCTTCCCACTCTAAACCTGGATTTAGGTTGTATTCGTCTAGGTTTTCGGTAGGAAAAAGAAAAAAGATTAAAATTATGTCAGTGTTTTTCAAAATAAAAAACTTTAAAAAACAGAATTTAAAAAATATATTATTATTTTTTAAGTGTCATATTGCTACGATTTTAGGGTGACTCAAAAATAGATTTCAATATTAATAACAAAATTTATCTAATTGTTTAAAAAATTATAAAGTTTCTTATAAATACAGGAATAATAATTTTGTATGGTATATTAACAATTATTATTCTTTCTAGAAAAATAATGCTAAGTACTGCAAATTAATAAATTAAAATTATACATTTGTACTGTCTGGCCAGAATAAAATCAGGTGCAAAAGAGATAGCTCAACTCAATCTATCTTCCTCTGCTTACAGCACTTTCGTCTTACTGGGTGATCTTCATTTTTAGCAAATTTAGAATGAAAATTTTTTTTATATTACAAGAAAATACGGTACTCGTCTGGTACGTTTAAACAAATCGACTCCAGCCCGTTCATAATTCATACCCTTTTATTGGGTTTCTATTAGTACCGCTGGCTCAACTGGACTCCGGCCCGTTCACAATTAACACCCTTTTAGTGGGCTTGTATTGTTATCGCTGGGCTCAAACAGGATGACTAGGCACGTTTCATACACATTCTAGACCAACAAAAAGAAACAGTGGCGTATCATTTACTATTTTTGAATTTTTTAATAAAACTGTGTGGAGGACCAATTTTAAAGATATAACGAATGGTTTTGCAATTTTTAGAAAGTCAATTAATATTTTTTTAGGTTTCCAGATTCGGACGGACCTACCTAATGAAATAGGTGGGTACAGTCGGGGACTTTTTAAATTGTATAAAATATTAATCATTTAAAGATATCAAAAAATGACGACCCCGAATATATGACACGAAAACTAATAGAAGAGTACAATAAGTGGCGACTAGAGGTTAATCTCAATAAGAAGAATATATGTGTATCGGTGGAATGAAACAGGATCTAATGTTAAATACAGGGCAGCAAATTCAGTCCTGTGATGAGTATAAATACTTAGGTCTAAAAATTACAGCTGACGGAACACTAGACAAAGCTATAAAAGATCGAAACGTACAGGGAAGAAAAGCAATAACTTTATTAAATGGAATAATTTGGGACCAAAGTATATCAAAACATAACAAAAAGCTTATATATAACACCATTGTAAAAAGTATTATTACATACGGCTCAGAAGTATGGCCAATCAAAGATAGAACAGAAAAAATGCTTTCCGCTACGGAGATGGACTATTGGAGAAGAGCAGCAGGGAAATCAAAAAGAATAAGAGAAATTATGACAGTGGGTGAACGTACTTTAGTGGATGATATAAGAACAAAACAACTGGTGTGGTACGGACATGTACAAAGAATGAATGATGAAAGATTACCTAAACAAATACTACAATGGAAACCAACTGGCCGAAGAAAACGAGGACGGCCAAGGAGAAGCTGGAGAGAAGGAATAGACAGTGAAATAAGAATAAGAGGCCTAGATGATGAACTATGGGCAAACAGAAACGAGTGGAGATTGGGTATCGGAAGACGTAGAACGTTGTGAAACCGATAAATACATAAAAAAAATAAAAAATTTAATATGTATATAGTGTCCCCCATAATGTTCGCAACATATGGGAAAAATTTTTATTTGTGAGATATGGGAAAAAATTTTATATACGATCAATCCTGCTTGTTGAATAACCTACAAAAACATTTTGACATTAGTCACGTGATCACTGTCATGGTGGCAAATTCAAAAAAATTGTCATGAAAAGCCACAAAATGAGGTTAGATGGCAAAATATCGAAAAAAGTTATTTGAAAAAAGTGTTTAGAATATCATTTTAGGGTCTCCTATGAAATTTGGAGCAATAATAATAAAAAATAAGAAATACCCTATTTTTGGCCCTAGCCGTATTATGAATTAATTTTATACAGATTTTATTATTGAAGTAGTTCAAGTAACGCAATATTTAATGGGCAAAGGTAAAATAATTCCAAATTCTTTATTAAAGTCATTCATAAAAAAGTAAATAAAAATATCCGATTGGCGGATACGTTTCTTGTCGCAATGGCCTTTTGTTTTGACAGTTTGTAGGTTTCCGTAAATTTAGTATTAATACCACAATGGAAAATAACAACGTCATTGATATTATTTATTAAATAATATCAATGATGAGGTTTTTTTCTATTGTGGTATTAATACTAAGTTCACGGAAACCTTACAAACTGTTAAAAAAAAGGCCATTGCAACAAGAAAGGTACATGTGCTTATCGGATATTTTTATTTAATTTTTTATGAACGACCTCAATTAAGAATTTGGAATCATTTTACCTTTATTCATTAAATATTGCGTTACTTAAACTATTTCAATAATAAAATCTGTATAAAATTAATTCATAATAAGGCTAGGGTCAAAAATAGGGTATTTCTTATTTTGTAATATTATTGCTCTAAATTTCATAGAGGACCCTAAAATGACATTCTAAACACTTTTTTCAAATAACTTTTTTCGATATTTTGCGATTTAACCTCACTTTTTGGGTTTTCATGCCTAATTTTTTGAATTTGCCGCCATGACAGTGAGCATGTGACAAATGTCAAAATGTCTTTTTAGGATATTCAACAAGCAGGATTGATCGTATATAAAATTTTTTCCCATATCTCACAAATAAAAATTTTTCCCATATGTTGCGAACATTATGGGGGACACTGTATATACAGACAGCGGTAAGGTTCACAATTTTTTTGTTTTGGTTCAAAATACTTTTCCGAATTTCAAATAGGAAAAAGTCCCCGACTGTAAGTTTTCCAGCAAAAAAAGGCTCAGGAGGAGTAAAATATAAAATTAATACCTAATAATGATGAATTAAAAAATTCTAGCACGCCACTGGACAGAGAAAGATAGCGCTAATTGAAGCCATCTCTTTTGCGCCTCATTTTATTCTGACCGGACAATATTAAAAAAATTAAAACTTCGCAGATTTACAAAAAAAAAAACTATTTAATATTTTTTGAATCACTCCTAAAAATATGACCATAATACACCAAATTTTTAAAAAAATATCTAAGTATTATTTTTCCATGCTATTAGTAGATTTGTTAATTTTGTTAATTTTTAAGGGGATGCATACACCCACAGACAAATATTTACTTAAAGCAAGATAATGAAAAAAGAGGAAAAATAAAATGAACGGAGAAACTAAAAAGAAAAACTTGAAAACAAAAAGATAAAAATAGTGTTTTTTATTTTAAAAAATATTAAAAACTCCAAATTTACTTTCTTATGATTTTTAATACTTTTTGGGTAAAAAACATACTGCATAAAAATATTTTAAAAAAATTCTCGAGAAAAAAAGGGAAGATGATTCATATCAAAAACATAGATGGCCAAAAAGCAAGAAAAAATAAATAAATAATAAATAAAAACAAAAAATAATTTAAAAATGGAATTTAAGAAACTTACCGTAATAGTCTGTGGCGTGAGCTATAAAAAATTTGGGAAAGAAAAGAAAAATTAGTAAAAATGATTTTTTTTAAATTTTACTGCTAAATATAATTTTTTTTAAAATTGTTTAAAAATATAGAAAAAATATAGCAACATTTTTGAAAAAAAGCTTTTTCATTTTGTAAAAACAGAGTTAAAGGGGGATTAAAATTGAAATAAGCCCCATATTAAGTTACAATACATTAGACCAGTTTAGATTCTTACTAACTTTAATACAAACTAATAGTTTATGATGTTTTGTTGCCTATATAGTAGGATATAGTCCACAGTACATCGATCAATTTTTTAAGTGATGAGTAATAGGCTGAATTTTCGTACATAGCTGTATTTTTACAAAACGATTTACTTTTCCCTAACGAAAATTCTTGATAGTGATTCCTAATGGAGAAATATTTCCGACTAACTAAACACATTTTTTAAACCACAGAAAAAATACTACTACTACTATGTCGGTTTAGAACGTTTTTCTACGTTTTTTAACGCCTATTCTTCACCTCCTTCGATTCTGAAAATCGTTTTCTATCAGGTTTTTTGTATCATTAATCTTTGGATTGATTGTTGCCATTCCAGTTTAGGACATCCACTTTTTCTGCGCCCTATTGGCTGCTATTCTATGATCTGCTTTGGTAATCTTTCGTCGTTCATCCGTTGTAATTGGCCGTACCATAGCAGTTGTCTGTTAGTGATGTCATCTGTTATGCTTCCCTCGATTCTCATTCTTTCTTTTATGGTCTCATTTCCTTTATGATCTGTTCTAGATACTCTCATTGATCTTCTTATTGTACTCATTTTGACACTTTCCATTTTTGTATTGTATTTTTCTGTTACGTGACAAGTCTCTATTCCATACAATAGAGTGCTTTTCACCATTGTTCATCCAATAACTTTTTTTGATTTTACTATTCTTTTTTGCAGTTCTTTACAGTTTGTTCCTGTCTTATCAAATGTGACACCCAAGTATACATACCAATTGCATGGAGATATTGTCTGTCCATTGTCTAGTTCTGACGCACTTGATTCATTTCCAATAAGTACTGTGTCTTATCCACGTTCACTGTTAACCCACACTATTGGTATTCTTCCGTTAACTTTCTTCATTATATACTCCATGTCTTCTTTATCATTAGCTACAAATACTTGGTCGTCAGCCCATTGTAGTGTGTATATGGTAAATCGGTCGTTAAGTTGTATTCCCATGCCGTGTACTTTACGTTTCTTGTTTTTTAGAGCTACTGCGATATATGTTTTAAAAAGAGTTGGGGAGATACAACTATACGATTCTTTTAAGTTAAGATTTTGACCTTTTGCATAGTTCTTTTATCGCTTTTATGTATGTCTTATTGACATTAGTTTGCTCTAACACTGTCCATAATTTTTCTACTGGAACGGTATCATATGCTTTTTGTAGGTGCACAAAGGTAACATGAGTCTCTATATTTCTGACACTCCTTTTCTCAAATACTTGTAAAAAAAACATTAACACTACAAGATCTGCCTGCACGAAACCCACTTTAGAAAAAAAATAGCCGTTTAATAATTGTGTTACTTTTTTCATCTCATAAATTATGAGATGACACCAGTAACAGTACAGAATTAATATTATAATCGGCATTTGCTTTTCCTGTACTTTAAAGAATGTATTAATGTGTAAATGGCAACATTGTCCCCAAAATTGCATGCTTGGTTTAGTCAGTCTGAAGCACGAAATATTTCTGCGCTTGCGCACTCTGTTTGAAATCAATTTCAAGAATTTTAGCTGAGGAAAAAGTTGCTTGTCTCGGCAAAATAAAACCATGTACGAAAACTCAGCCTGTTACTAATCACCTAAAAAATAGATCGATGTAGTGTGGACTATCGAATAGCAAAAAAAAGTATTTCTAGTCAAAAATAGACAAAAAAGATGAAATATTGGTAAATATTTATTACGCTAATCTAAAATGGAATAAAATAATTTAATTTAATGTGTGTATGTCTGTTTAATTTTTTAGCATTAACTCGTTATTATTTTGATTATTTTATGAATGTTTAAGGTTTATTTAAAAAAAGAGTTTGTCATTTATTTTAAGTGAATGGTAAGTATATACAAATCTTTAGTCATCTAGCCTGAAGGCAATGACTTATTTTTTATTTAAATAAAACACTTCGTGATTCGCCAAAAAAATTGCCGGGCTATGTAGTGTAACAAAATGGTTAACTAGCCTACAAAATAAAAGTTTCGGTACTCGTCCTGTAACGGTTTTCTTTATAACCATTATTTCTTTTTAAAGATTGATATTTTTTTTATAACTAGGTACAGTACCGGTCAAAAGTAAAGAAACTATCAAAGAAAAAGTGATGCACTCTTCGAACATTGAAACCCTAGTTCAATGTTCTAAGGGTGCACTTAAAAACTTCAAGCCAGTTCTTCGTTCACGTGTATCGACGTTTTTCGATAAAAAAACATTCATTTTCGTGGTCTCATTTAAAAAAAGCTAAAATATTTCTTTTTCTGTGTCATTTTTTGCAAAAATGCCAGGCACAATTTGAAATAGACGCAAACGTTATATACAGGGTGTTCCAGGTTAAAGTACACTAATTTTAATTGTAAAATGTCAAAAGAAAAAAAATCGATGTTCACTTTATTAGTCAAATTCAGTAGCGGCTGGTGCCGTTATAAATTGGGAGGGGCAGAAATTTAAATTGCATGAAAAATGAGATTAAAAAAAACAATTTTATTTTAGTATTTTCCAAACAAGCAGCTACTTGGTGTAGTTTTTATTTATTTGTTTATAGATAAAGTCTACTCGCCTTTCTTTTTTATGGCCCCGTAGAGCAACTTCAAAAACCCCACAGAATCTTAAACCGTCTATTAACCTACTAGGTATATGTCTAATTTCTGTCACATTTTCGTTATGTTCGGTAATGTTTTGCCTATAGGCACTATTCAATTGGCACCTAATATCAGCCTTGCCTAGCATAGAAAATTCTAAGTGGTTATTTAAATGAATACCACTTACTTTGTGTCTTTTTAACTTTTCACTAAAGTGCTTGATATCACACATTCCCTTTGCACGCAGGATCACTTCGTGGATTGTTCATAACAAGACAAATTAAGCAAAAAAAAAGCATTTCTTTTTTCACAACCGCACAATCAGTTTTCAGCATCGTATATTTTTTTATTAAATTTTCTATATCTATATAGTTTTTATAAAACACCCCTAGGCATTACACTAAAATTCTGGTTAATTTTTAGGCCCGGTCTATGTGGCCCTAAAGATTTTATTAATCGAAGTTCATATGTCAACGTATTTAAATTTGCACAGTTAATTATATTTAACAAACAAAGACACGCGACCGGCAAGGCTTTTTACTACTGACAAACCCCAAATCAAAACAAATTCATACGTCTTCACTAAGGATAGAACCGGCAACACTAGAAAGGACAACGAACGTTTTCGCACGATGAATATGGTCGACGTCAACAAAACAAACATTCCTCCAGCCC
Source organism: Aspidapion aeneum (assembly GCA_963576565.1). Taxonomy (NCBI): domain Eukaryota; kingdom Metazoa; phylum Arthropoda; class Insecta; order Coleoptera; family Brentidae; genus Aspidapion; species Aspidapion aeneum. Next base: position 16,225,090 of record OY755047.1, read on the forward strand.
CCGCGCGAGGAAAGCCACCCATACACTGCTGAAAAAAGGGTGAAATTGAAACATTGCCCCACGCGGCGCTTCCGACGAAAAAAGTTCATTCAATTAATCGCTTGTTGTTAACCACAGATAATAAAAAGAACTAGACAATCATGTCGTAAAGGAAGATTTAACTTTTTTTTAAAATACTGTTTGTTGTCTAGTTTGACACCCTGTATCTTTGTTAGGAAACGTTTTTTAAAAAAGTTTTCTTATGAAACTCTGCTTTTTGTTCGACATTTTATCACCTATTAAAATTAATGTACTTTAACCTGGACCTACATATAAATTTTTAAAATTGGCAGAATTGATCAATATTGGCAAAAATCTTGAAATATTGGCTATTTTTATCAATTTTAAAATTTCATATCTAGACCACCCTTTATCCAATTGTAAAATTTTCAGGACATATATAAATTTAACGTCTCTTTCAATTGGTAATATAAGTTGCCTAAACCTACATAGGAAAAACTTTTTTTTAGCTTTTTTTTAAACGTGACAAAAAGGCTCTAAATGATTTTGTATCATCAAAAATCGCCAAAACACGTGAACAGAGAATTGGATTGACGTTTTCAAATACACCACTTGTGCTTTGATAGTTGGTACAGGCAAGGCCAACACAAAAATAGAGGCTACGACCCCGAAAAAATCAGCTGTTCTCCGGGGGCTGAATTTTACATTGGGTCTTATGGAAGGTCAGACGTTTTTTATGATATTTCCAAAATGGCACTATAGATTTTCGCGAAATTTCAGTGAAATATTCTCAGACACCATCCCGATATTCCACCAAAGTTTTGTAAGGAAGCAACATGATTAAAAGGTTAAAATCTTCAAGATTTAGCATTCCTTATTTTGAATTCAAATTACCTGCCATGTACCACATGCCAACTGTTATATTTGACATGTATTTGACTTTGTCATCTGGGATTGTCACATTCCCTTCTGCTTTAAACTTAATTTTTGTGTGAGCTAATGAAGCGGCTCAGAAAAATTAAGGATTACTATAGATTTAAAAAAAATTGTTCTGAAAGAATATAGTAAAAAAAAATCTCAAAACCGGCTCTATTTAAAAAAAAATCAAATATTTATGAACCGTCATTCTAACTTATATTTTAAAGAAAAAAAAATCAGCCCCGGATGTGACGCTAAAAAAGTGGAGGATCGTGGCCCGTCTGTCACCTGTTGGCCTATGGCGTTTAAGTTATGGGACACCCTGTATACAATTTTATGTGGTTTCTCTACTTTTGGCCGGACTGTATATCTATTCACATAGGAAGAATTTTTAAATACCGCTATAAAAGGAATTATTTTTTTTTTTTATGCAAAATTGTATATTGTGTTGGTAATTCTCAACAGATTGTGTGATTTTTTTTTGTGTTTTAATTTTCTCTAACAATAATCTAGCACTAAAAGCAATCCATATCTAAGAGAACAATAAAAAGCATACGTTACATCAAATCATAATAATAGAATAAAGATTTATAAAAAAGAAAGAAAATAGTTTAGTAAGGAAACTTAGTTTCTGAAAATTTAAAATTGCTCCAAATGTCTAAAGTATGAATCTAAAGAGAAAAGAACCTTTTGCAAGCTCAACCATTAGAAAATTAGACCCTCGGTTGTAAACAAGAATAACAGTCAGCGAGGTTGCTAAAATTTGATTTATCTTTGGTTTTGCCTTTATAAAACTGATTTTTTTTTAAATTTCAGGAAAATGAAGCTAATTCAGCAGTCATTTTAAGCAGTTCATGCACATTTAGGTTCTTTTTCATAACGGAAACTTCATTAAGCATATTTCTATAAGTTAAAGCTTTGTCCTAATATCCCATGAATATTATTAGTGATAAAACTAAGTCAAAAATAATATTCACTATCAGTACATTACTAATTTAATAAAAAGTTGAACTATTTCATACCTCTTAAGACAAGTAATAAAATAAAAATCAAAGAAAATGTAGCGAAAATTATGGTGCCCAAAAAGCTACTAGCAATGAATAAGAGCATGCACTAGGGTCACTGTATCACGAAAATTGTGTCTCCTTTCGCTAGGCTTACAGGAAGCAGTGACCCTAGCATCCACAGGGTGTTCCTGTTTATTATGCAAATGATTCCTTCTATATGAACCACAGGTGCGCAAACATTTCGATACCGATCTACATAACGTTAAAATTTAATTATAGTTTTTTTATTTATAGCTCTAGCCGTTTTAAAGATATTTAGCTAAATAAAATAAAGGGAACAAAAATTTCTAAACAAAACAGGATTTTTTTGTAATTTACAAACTGCCAGTGGCACACAGGAAAAAAATTATGGACTGTACAAATTCTAACACTCTGTACATCAGTAAAGAAGCGTTTGCTATGTTTATAAAAATTCAAGGAATCACCTATATTCGTATGTACATTATATTTACAAACACCCTGTATGCTCCTGGAGCAGAGTTTAAGTAAATAGTTTCAAAAAATGCTGATGCTATTGATAGATAACTAGTGCAGAGTAGCGTCCCTAAAATAATTTGACAGTTCTTATATTTAAACACAAGATCTGTCCAATTATTTAGGGTCACTGGTGAAGAGTAGAGGCCCGTGTTACAATTGACTGATGTTTTTCTCCAGCGGTAAGGAACTCGTATTGCCTTCTCTTTCTAGCATAATTTAGTTTTACATGTAAAATCGATGTCTAGAGATAGAGAGATACACCTCTCTTTGTCTTTGTTCGCTAGACATCTTACTATTTTTACATTCATATTATTTTGTGTTAGGAAATACTTCACTCAGATGTTAAGATCTTCAATAAAATTATACTTTGTGTGTTTAAATTTATGAATCGACAGCGCACAGTGGTTTAAAACCCCCTAAAAATGACGCATTGGGCCTCCTATATCACTTGAAGCTAAGTCATAATTATATATTATAACTATACTCTTTTTCATTGCCCGACTTCTCACTATCGCGAAATTGCTTATCGCCGGCTCGCTAAAGTGTTGCATTTTTTGGATTGTTTGTCTTCAGTCCTGGATGGAACAAATTAGGGACTTGTTTAGATTGTTATTTTTATTGGTGAAAGCTTTTTTTAACAGATAATTTAATATGGATAAATTATAAATTGGTAAGAAGATAATATTAAAAATAATATTATAGATATTTAATGGAATAAAACGATTTTTTTTAAATGATAATTTAATAAGAATTTGAGATTCAAGTTAATATATCCTTAGAGCTTCACCTAGCTCACCTTTCAAATTAATAACTTGGGTTATAGGGGTAGGAGAAAGTAAACACTTTGTTTTCTGGTAACGTTTCGTGGGCAAATTCCCACTTTTTCAAGCCTTAAAACTTTGTGTTATATCCTTGATGTCCAGGAGATGGGGCACATGCCTAAACTATGTATGCCTCTGAACCATCAGGACCAGTTTTTATTTAAAACAAATTTCCCTAACTGTCACCTCTGGTTTAAAACATCTGTCAAAATGTATTCAGGGTCTCTAGTGCAAAGAGGAAAGAAGATAAAGATGTGAAACAAAAAGCTGTACAAGGTGTTGTGTGGATTTCACTGTGAATAGAATCATGCGACATCTACTGGGGCCCCCTCTTAAACAGATGTTAATGAGAGATGTTCTAGGGGACCCTCCATACCTTTTCGTGGCCTCCACCAGTCCTCCATGTAGCCTTTGAGAGGGGAAGACGATGCGGAAGAAGAGAATCCTTGTTAGCGAAATTGTTTACAAAAAAGTCTCAAAAAAATTGGCATGTTTTTTTGTAAATGCAAAATGTGGGATATACTATAACTCCCTAAATTCGAGGTTTTGGAGAAGTTTCAGGTATTTCTAGAGAAGAAACACTTGTCAGCCTCGATTTTCAAGAGATAATATTACTAAAGGTAAAAACCGCATCTTCCCACATAGCAGAAATCAAAACAACGTTAAAAACACACACTTTTTTAAGTTTAATAGGTTGCTTTTTAACGTTACTTTCAAAACCCCGTTATATCGGTGTGATTTTAACGTGGTTTTAAAAATAACGTTAAAAAGCGACATATTAAACTTTGAAAAGTGTGTGTTTTTAACGTTGTTTTGATTTGTGCTATGTGGGTTGATATAGCAAGCTACGGGAAGTTTTTGTAAAGGGTGCATTTTGGAAGAGAACCTATAACTTTTTTGTTTATGAAAATTTTATTTTGGTGATAACTGCTTTTTTGTAACAAAAATTACAAAGAATCCAACTGTCACATTGAATATTATCTGTCGCTTCTTTATTTAAAAAATTACATAAAGTTGGTATTTTTTGGTGATAACTGCTTTTCTGTAACAAAAATTACAAAGAATCTAATTGTCATTGAATATTATCTGTCGCTTTTTTATTAAAAAAATTACATAAAGTTGGTATTTTTCATTAAATGACCATCTTTTTATTTAGTTCCCTAAGTCAGCGTAAAATTTCCTTTAAAATGATGTACCACAATAATTTAAAAAAAAAATTAATTTTTATTTCTTTTTGTTTTTTACTGATTTCTTATTTGATCATTTCCAAATATTTCAAACCTAGTCAACAAATTAAAATATAAAATTTAAAAAAAGAAAATAGAAAAAATATAACAGAATAAATAACATTTTTATCTAATATCTCAAAAATTAACGATTCTTAATAAAATAATTTATAAAAAACCAAATTAATTTAAATTTTCATTTTCATTAAAAAAGGTGATAGGTCCCCTTCCAAAATGAAGGCCTTTCCAAAACTCCTTCTTCATCTCTTAAAAATCGAGTCTTGCAAGTGGGGGATTAGTTTTTTTCTATTTAACCTGGAAACTCCTAAAACTCCCCAAAAACATTGAATCTCTTACATATGTATATCAGTCTTCCAGTAAATACTATTTTATAAAAGTTGAGAAGAAAAGTTTGTATTTACTTGACTAACTTTATACAGTGAATTCCTTCTGAGGGATTAAACTTTTCCCTTAGTAGATATTAATTAAATTTTATAAATAAAATAACTCAATCATAGCAAAACAACTTATTAAATAAAATTAAATTTTTTGCATGACCAAAGACATTTAACTTTTAAACATCTTTGATATGCGCATATTTTTGTCAATTTTTTTTAACCAATTACCCAAATCTTTTTTAAACTACAAGGCTTTGAATTTATTTTAAAAAAAGATGAACTCGAACTATAAAAAAATGGAGAGCAGGGCAGAAATGTCTAACTAACCCACTACAAAACATAAGCAAAATCTATTCTAAAAAAAATAGACCCCCCATAAAGAATCTGACACCTGCCTAGCTTATTGTCTACAAATGATATGTATGCATGCGGTTTACAAACCCAAAAAAGTATTTTTTTAAATAATTCAAAAACCAAATCTCTTATTAAATTTTATATATTTATGAAAAAAAATATTATTAAATTGTTAACCGAAAACCGCATAGTAATAGGCAGCTCCGTCCAAAAGATAGTTTTTGTTTATTCTGTAACCTTAAAAAACCACCCTTTTAGAATATTAGAGCATTGAGCTCTATTTTCCCTAATAATTTTATGAAAATCGGTCCAGTAGTTTAAGTGCTATCATCATATAAACAGACACACATCGTGGCTACTTTAATTCAAAAAATAATACTTTTTTTTTACAAAAACAATACCTTCTATAGTAGGCTAATAATTTGTAAAAAAGCTTCAAAAACACAAAATCTTAGTTTGTTTACTTAGTTTAGTTTTTTAGTTATCTTTTAAGGTTACTTCTAATATTAATATACTCACAAGATGTTTTCCATGAATGTCTAAAATCTAACAAAAAGAAAACACATTTTAGTTAGTTGAAGCTTTTTTAAAATTATTTTTAAAAACAAAAAAAAAAGCAAAAAGGAACTAATAAACGAAAAGATGCAACCATGAAACACACCACATTTTCATTTTACAAATATTTTTTATGATTAGGTCAGGGTGAAAAAAACCTAATTTTTTAACAACTCAAGTTTCAAATTCAAATTCTAAACATTGCAATATTTAAAAGAATTACCAACAAATCAAAAAACAAAATAATAAAAATCAAAAAACAAAAATTCTAAAAAAAGTACACTCACCATCTCTCATTTCATGTCCACTTGCAGTGGTTTGAGTTTGTTTTGTGTAAACAACCACCTCTTTGGGGGGAATACTTGTAGTTTGGACAGCTACTATACTAAGTTGGGGTGCCTTTTTTCTTACAGCTATCACACTATGAAAAAAAGGAAATAAACAAATGGTTTTGAAATTAAATAAGTAAAAGCAAAATAATCAGATGAAACTGTAAACACCGCAAAAGACCGACAATGATCCTTAAATAACGCGCCACCGAAAATATGATGTAGAAGCAGGCGACCAGTCTGGCAAGGCTTCCAGGATGTAGTGACTCTAAGATAAGCAGTCATAAATAAAAAATCTGATTAGTATTACTGTCACTCTCAGTATATAATACACTTTTACTGGTTTTACAGAAAAACAAAACATAGTGAATAATTAGGGAGGGAGGCGGTAGTAAAAGCATCTTTAATTAATAGCCGCATAGATCACAGATAGATAGATAGATAGATACAGACTTAATAGCCAATATATATAGCGAAACAACAACATCAATCAAAATCCAATAGAACACAACTGGGACAATTTATTAAATTAAAAAAAGAAAACCAAACAGTTCAATTCGGTAAATTAGGTCACATATTAAAAAATATCCTCAGTACCTCAAAAGAAAAATGTATAACCAATACATTACCTGTACTTACCAATGGATCCCAGACCTGGACAATTACAAAATCAAACATGGATAAGGTAACAAAAGTCCAAAGATCAATGGAAAGACAAATGTTACATGTAAAGCTAACAGATAGAAAAAGGAATTAATGGATAAGAAATAAAACAAAAGTAAGGGATGTCAGAGGAGAAGTAGCAAAATTAAAATGGAAATTTGCCAGTCATAATATCAGACAGAAAGACGATTGATGGACCAAATGTATTGTAAACTGGAGACCTTGGGAAAATAAAAGAAGTAGGGAAAGACCCCAAATGAGATGGGCGGACGATTCGAAGAAATACGCGGGAACTAGATGCATGAACACGGCGACAGACAGAGAAGAGTGGAAGATATTGGGGGTGGCCTATGTCCAAAGATGGATTGAAGAAGGCTAAATAGATAGATAGAGTGAATAATTGTGAAAATGTGAGATGTGGATGTCACAACTGAATTAATTATGTATGGGCAGTATTTAAGCATAAGAAAAATGTGCCAGGTAACTTACACTTGCGTTCCTTTTTAAGAAATGAACTATATGTTTTTTTTGTCTCTATGCTTTACATTTTATTTTTTCTTGTTGTAATTCAAGACTTTTTTAGAAACTATAGTCTGTAGACTAGGACCATTGTAGGTCTTTATATTGTTTTTTTGAAGTGTAAACTTCTTTAGGCGCGTTTATCAGTTTTTGTGGGTAGTGAATTGAACTGAGCCGTCAGGCTCGGCTATGTAATGCTCATTCGGGTGAAGTCGGCTCGAGTCGACTAACTGTGAGAGGAACATTCAGCGAGCGATATGATGATGCAGATGAAGCCAGTATTATTAATTTCGTCTTGTTGAAGTTTACACTTCTGCCGTGTGGTCTTAAGCACACACAATTTTTTTTTTGCAGAACATCTTGCTATGAAATGTAATTTATTTCTAGAAGCAATAAATAAATTGAATTGAATTGAAATTGAACTTACTTATTTGGTAAACTATGCATCTGCAAACTTGCATCGGGCGTATGATTTCGACTGTCAACTGGAGTGAGGTTGGAATTTGCACTGGATATACTCGAATAGATGTCTGATATAGGTGCAATCCCTATTTCGCTTAGCATGGAATCTATTTCTTTTCTGTCCCCACCACCACCGGAGAGGACTGCTCTATGGGTGGCCTCTTCAACATCCTATATGATCAAAGTTTCATAAAATTGCCATGACTAACTAATTAACTAGGGTCAAGTGATGTAAATGTAAGACACTCAAAATCCCATGGAAAAATTAGACACTTAAAAATTCTAGTAGGGGAAGAGGGGGTACCCCCCAACCCCCACTTTAATGAAAGGTCAACTAGAAAAACTTAGTTTTAAGTTATTACTAACCACAAATAATGTTTTACTCACTCTCATTATTATTTACTGAGTTACAGAAATGAATGTTCAACATTTTTGTCTGATTTAAGGATTTCTACAAACACATTTATTTTCATTTCAAGGCGACTATTTAAAAAATTTATGTCTAGCTTAATAAGTATTTAACTGTATACAATCGGCTTTTAACCAAAAATATTTTTGTGAGAAAAAAATAGTGTTAAGGATAAAAAATACCACAAAAAAAATACAAAAAAAATATTTAAAAAATTTTTCCTTTTTCTGACACTAATGGAATGTGCACCACTGCCGCCAGAGGGTACTAAGGTACATCGTTAAAAAGGACATTGTATCTGCTTAAAAAATCATTAAACACAGAATCGGACCTCATAGGGCCTATTATAACTGCATAATTAAAATACAGATAAGCCAAATCCGAGGGGGAATTCACTCTCGCAATACATGTACAAAATGTGGTTCACATTATTTCTCATTACTTTTCATTATTTGGCATTACTTTTCATTACTTGTCATTACTTTTCATTATTTTTCATTACTTGGGATTACTTTTCATTACTTTTCACTACTTTTCATTACTTGGCATTACTGTTCAATATTTGGCATTACTTGTCATTAGTTGTCATTACTATTCATTATTATTCATTGTTACTCATTACTCACATTATTTGGCATTTTTCATAGTAATGTGCAATACATGTACAGAAAATGGGTAGTGAATTCCCCCTCAGCCAAATCAATATAAAATTTTCTTTCATAATGGATAGTATCTTAAAATACTCAATAATATTGTGTTTTAAACTTTTGTTTTGGATATACAGGGTGTTAAGAAAATATATCGCCAAACTTTAGAGGATGATTTTTTGAGTGATTTTAAGAAAAGAACTTTAAATAAACTTGGTTCAGCAATTGCTCAGTTTTTGAGATATAGTGCCAAAGTTTTTTCTTTATATCTTGTGCAGATTTTAAGATGTCTTGCTCAAAATTGGAATGTGTGTTTAGCTACAAGGCATACATCATTAAGCATGCCAAATATCTGGAAAAAACTACAGAGTAATATTTTTTGAAGGGTGATGTCCCTTTTTTCGCCAGAACTTTTTTGCAGTAAGCCAATGGCGGATTCAAAAATATTATATGAATTCTTTGTTTTATTCAGCAACTTTTTGATCTCTTGCAATTTTTCGAATCTATAACGGTTTTCAAGAACAAAGAGCCTGTACCCTGCTAAATGACATTAAAATTTAAAATAGTCACATTACATTATTTTGATTTTAATCAAGTTTTATATAATTTCTAAATTGCTATGAAAGATACAAATTATCTTTTTTGTCTATTTTCTCAAAAACAATTAGATACAAAAAATTGCAGCACATCAAAAAGTTGCTAAATAAAACAAGGAATTCATTTTACATTTTTAAATCAGGCAGTGACTGAACAAACAAAAAATTAAAAGACTAAATTCTTTTTATATTTAAAAAATTAAAAGTTTAACAACCCATATCTCAAAAACTAAGTATTTGCAGACCCATGGTTATATAAAGGTTTCTTCTTAAAATCACTCAAGGAATAATCCTCTGAACGAGGGGGAATTCACTACCCATTTTCTGTACATGTATTGTGCATTACTATCAAAAATGTCAAATAATGTGAGTAATGAATAACAATGAGTTAATGCCAAATAATGAAAAGTAATGAGAAATAATGCCAAGTAATGAAAAGTAATCCCAATTAATGAAAAGTAATGCCAAATAATGAAAAGTAATGAGATATAATGTGAAACACATTTTGTACATGTATTGCGAGAGTGAATTCCCCCTCGTCTCTGAAGTTTGCCAACATACTTTATTAAGACCCTGTATATAAGTTATAAGCTTGTGCCTCATTTCAAAACTTAATATTAAATAATTGTTATTCCTTTTTATTCCCTAGTAAAAGGGAAAGGAAAAGAAATTTGCCAGTATTAAACTGAAACAGTAACAACAAATTTATAAGTAGTTTAGGTAAGTATAACTTATTTTATAATTGCAATTTGCAAAATTTTAAAGTGTGCAAGTTAGCTAGATACTCACTTTTTGTTCTTTCTCTCTACGCCTCCTTTCTTTCTCTTCTCTCAGAGCCTGAAGTTTCTGTTTTTTGAGTTCCAGTTCCTTTCTACGATCTGACATGGTTGGTTTTGGCTTATCTGTTGATTAAAAAAAAATATAACAATGTAAAACGCAAGTTTTTTTAGAAACACATGTTTCTAAAAAAACCTCTACAATATTCAGTGTGAAATTTTTGATCCAAAACCTGTTGGAAAATTAAAAATATATATCTTGTTTCCTGATCGCACACTAATGCATATTTTTGGTATCTTTTTTCTACATTATTGGACAGAGAAATAAAATTAAATACTAAATTTGTCCAACATACATTACATTGCTGGCTGAATCAGGTATAAGATGGATAAAAGATGTGTAGGAACTGTCAAAAAAATTCACCTGATGTTTAAAGATAATAAAAAACAGGCTAGCTTGTTTTTTATTATCTTTTTTTTTATCAGGTGAATTGACCTGTCTTGATTGTTTTTCATTCTGGTCTTTCTCCAGCCTTCTTTCTCCAAGATCTTACATTAATTTATCCTTAGGGTGTCTGTCTAGGGGCGTGATCAGCTGAGCAAAATTTGTACACCATCCTACAGGACTTTAAAATAAAATCTTGGTCCTGTAGTGTATTTTAGGTTCTAGTATAGTGTCCTGTAGACAAAACTTGTACACCTACTGTGGGCAGCTGAACACCCCTCCATGTCTCCTCATATTTTTCTTTATCACTGGCTTCTTCACCTTATTGGCTTTTAACCATATGCTGTTTTTATCATTTATGCCGCAAAGAAATAGGAAATAGGTCTGCATTTTTTATTAGCCTGTCTGTTCAGCTTAAAGTTGATCCTCTTTTTTGTATTGATCCACCCACTCAAAAAAAAATTATCCTACACACCTACCCAAAACTTCCATGTTTTCTCCACAATGTTAAAATCAAAATTTGGGCGTATATTTTCTAAATCAATTAAAATTTCCACACAAGGAAACAGTATGGGTCTATGAATCACCTTTGGAACTGACTCAATAATTGAGGAAAACCAAGTAGAAAGTGCACAGCACCTGCGTTTTCCGGAAAATCAATGAAAATGACTCTCAGTGGCGTCCCGACGTCTACTCTGGGAAACCCGGAAAACGACGCACAAATACGGGAAATCAGTTAACAGTTCTCCTGTGGGAAAAGAACAGAAAATTTAATCAAAGGCCAAGTGCACAGGTCATAATATGTCATCGTCTTTTTTTGTTTTACGACATTGGAAGGAGAGGGAAGCCTGGTACTGTGTGGGGTACCGTTATGTTTCCTTGCAAAAATCGTGATTGTGTTTTATGGATAAGTAAACCTACCTTAAAAAATTAACACTAATAAATACTAAGGAAAATGACGGATTCGTTGAAAAAATATCGATATTTGTTGATTTTCACAAGGTTTTTCCGTCTTGAAAAAACGTGAAAAATTTTATTTTGCTACGCCCGAGGAAACCGTCATTTTTTATTGACAAATGACAAGAACAGAGAACACGCGGCAAACAGGTCGCTAAAGCCCAATTCACACCGACCTGTATTATCTGGCGTCGCAGTTGGTGTCACAGTGCAGACAGAGACGAGACGAGGCAAGCCGGTGCACGTCTGAGGAAAGCTTTAATTCGCGAAAAAGTGAAACAGCTGATATTTGTTTTGGTTTATTTTGCCCAAAAGTTGTTAAATTTAAAAATTGTAAAGCTTTTTTAAATTCCTGAAGCATTGGTAAGAGGAAATATGTTGAAGTAAATAACTTGAATTTAGAGTTTTAAAAAATTATATATATAATTATATCCTTAGTAAATTATTTAATTTTTACATTTTTCTTAAAAAAAGAAAAATATAGTATGTATAGAACTCAAAATTTACTAAAACTATAAACTTGTTTTTGTTCAAATATTTCTATCTTATTTGTTTAGAAGTGTTCAATAAAATAAATGTCCTGTTTTGATAAGGATTGCCACACAACTGCCAATAGAAATCAATAATTGATAAGCTTTGTAATTTTTTTAGATTTCAATATCATATATTATCATATTCTGGTATTTACCTTTATAATTATTATAATTATCTTTTAATCTTGTATAAGTGACAGAGTATATAAATTTGTAGGTTATGAAATTTGCAAATTTTTTTATCAAGAGAATTTCATCACTTGCAATACCCAAGGTTTCAAGTGACAAGTGTTTCAATATGGATAGTTATCAGGTATAAATGTTTTTAACCAACTCTGACAAATACTCACTAGAAATCAGAAAGTTTATAAATTGATTTTGTTGTTAAAAACGGAATTATTATTAACCAGACATTATCAAAAACATCATTTTTCAAAACAAGACAAGAGCAAAATCGAAGTGCTGTATAATCTCTTTTAGCAAAACTGGACAACATTAAAAAGGACAAAATCATAAAAAGGGGTCAGGCCTAGCTTGTGATATTCACTTAAAGAAGTGCGGTTCTGATAGTGCTATGCACTTGAACAGTGGCATATATAGAAAAAAGTTTTGGGGGGGGGGGCAGAGACTTCTTGAGGCCGTATTTTATGCTATTTTATGATTGTTTTCATGAAATATGTGGAAAATATCTAAAAAAATCTTAGATTTGGGGGGGGCCGCCAGGCCCCCCCCTTATATATGCTACTGCAATTGAAGCATCCTTCACTGCAATTTCTATACAGAAGGGAGAGGGTTGCTCCTGCTAGCCCAGCCCCTTTTTCCCTTTTTATGATTTTGTTCTTTTTGATTTTGTCCAGTTTTGATAAAAGACTGTATAAATACTAAACTTTATTATTATTTTATATTTTTTCTTTACTTAATATAAGATTGATTTTCTTATCTTATTTATTCATAAATTTTAGAAAGCTATAGAGACCTTAAACAATGTCCAAAGCAATGTGGACTACATTAAACATGCCAAAATTAAAAACAATCAAGAAAATAACATGTCAGAAATGTCAAAATTTCTTCAAAGATCTGGTTTGACATTGGATCAACTGGATCAGTTACCTGTCATACATGTTGCTGGTTAGTAAATTTAGGCTTTGCTTGCATTAACACTCACAAAATTGCTTTACAGTCAGAGTCTAACAAATGTCATATTAAAATTTCCTAAACTTGTCTGCAATTTTAGTGTTTTATAGTGCCTTTGTCACATTTAAAAAATCTTTTTTTTCTCAGTAATTTTAGGCAGAAGTGGCTGAGATCATTTAAAAGAGGGGTAAACATTTTATACCTTCTGAAAATTCTATACCTATTGGACAAATGATAGTCTGGATATAAATTGTTAAATTTGGAAAAAATGATCAAAATAAGCAGAGTAAAATTTATATCTGGACTGAAAGGGTAACGCCTTGGTAACAGCTGATTAAAATTTGTACATACATGCATTGCCAGTAATGTCTGTAATGTAATGTTAATCTTGGGGTAATGCCACAGATTAATCTTTGGTAGGTAATGCCAAGAAATTTGTATATGTAATGCTAAATTATATGTGTAATGCCATAAGCTGTTTCCCCCTTGATCTGAACTATTGTCTCCAAGATATTATAGAGAGAATGGATTAATTCCAAAAAGTTATGCTAATGAGTAATGGAATGATTCGAGTTTGTGCTGATTATAAAGCTGCTGTTAATTAACATATGAAAGAAGATTGTTACCCTATACCATGAATAAAAGAGAATATTAACATAATTAAATATGGTTTATTTTTCTACATTCTGGACATATATGGATGATTCTACCAAAAGTGGGCTATATGGATATTATTTTTGGTCATTGCCTTTAAATAACAGTACAGCACAGTAAATAATTTTGTTTCTTTAAATTTATGTAACTAATTAGGTGTAAGCTAAGAAACATTTATTTTCCCGAATTTTAGGAATTATTGCATAAAAATTCCAGAGGAATGAGTACCAGAGGAATGGGTTTTTTAATGGTTTTCCAATTTAAATCAAAATCTATTTAGACTACTTAACTTAAGTTTTATACAAAGTTCCTATACTTATAATTTTAAAACAATCAACAAAAAAATTATACTATTGATATCAGTCGAATATTTTGCCAGAGGAATGATAATTGAAGCGTTCCTTTTTGATTTCTCTGAAAAAAACTAATTTTCTGCCGAAAATAAAAATATCTATAACTTAAACCAAACTAAAGTTGACATTATCTGTCACAACTTGTCACCCTCACAAGTAAATTAGATATCCAGAGCCGTCTCTTTCTCTAGAAATTAACCGGTGGTATTCACAAACATTGTGTTATTAAAAATGGAGCACGTTTAAAATTGTAAAATTTTCTGGGGAAGATGTAAATTCAGATTTTCAAAAATATGACTGCAAACTTAAGTTTTATCAATTTTTTGATAAATAGTTAAGACTTGGTTAAATATTATTTATTAGGATATTTTATTTTCAATTTGACTTTTTAATATTTGGTTTGGGACTACACCAGAGGAATGAGGTAATTGCTTTGTAATAAAAAAATTATAAACTTGCAATTTTTTTTATACATTAAACTCAAATGCTCCATAAAGAACACATTTCGTTTTAAATCTTATAACTAAAACTGTGCTTCATTTGCAGTCTGTGTTTGAAAAATATGCATTCCCACTCCACAGCACCATTGTTGTAGAATCATCCATGTTTCTTTTAAATAACCACATAGAGAAATTGGTTTTATCCCAAGTGGTTCTTATTGTAACAATTTGTTAGTTAACATATTCAAGACGATTTTTACCCCATCATTTTGTAGACGAGAATTTTACCAAAATTAAAAATAGTTCATTTTTACCCTTTTTTAGAATGGTTTCAGCCATTTTTTTTTTAAATAAACAAATAAGATTTTAAGCTTTTTTTTAAATATTTATAAAAATTTTATTTATAAAAATTTTATTTAAAAAAATCGCCTCATTACGTGAGCTCAGAAATAGATTAAAGTTTTTGCATACTTATGTATTTGTTGTAGTTAGTGTAGGTTAAATCTTCATAGAGTTTTAGGTGGTTTAAAACTATTTGAAACAATGCTGTATTGCCCACCGTTTTTTTTGTATTCTACAAATGTGGGGAAAGTACGACGACATTCTGTGTAGTCAAAAGTCAGTCAGGTTTGGTGCTTCTTTTAGGTACCAATGGGAAAGGAACTACATGTAGTTATTGTGAATGTATTCTTAGAAATCATGGATTAAAAACAGGATTTTATTCTTCTCCACATTTATTGGAAGTAAGAGAAAGGATAAGGGTTAATGGAAAGCCCATTTCTAAGGAAAAGTTTGCTGAGCATTTTTGGAGGATTTATGGAAAACTTGATAGTCAAAAAGTATGTTAGCTCACACTACTACTATAAGTAGTGTGTTAGCTCACACTACTACTATACTACTACTATACTATACGACCAACCCGCATAACTCAAAAACCGCTTGTCCGATTTAAATGAAATTTGGTACCTAGTCTGGGTCTTGGGCCGTGGTGGTCCCATTTAAAAATGAACGAAATCCACCGAACGCAAGCCAAATAAAAGGGTGGGGGTAGATTTCAAAAATGAGAGTTTATGTGAAAATATGGCGTGTGTGATATCAAACGAAAGGTAATTAAGTCTGGAGTTAAACAAAATTAATTTTAAGTTATTTAAAAAAAAGGGTGGGGGTAGATGTAAAAAATTAGAGTTTAAGTGAAAATATGGCGTGTGTGATATCAAACGAAAGGTAAATGAGTCTGGAGTTAAACAAAATACATTTTAGTTTTTTTTAAAAGGGTGGGGGTAGATTTTAAAAGTTTAAGTCAAAACATGGCTTGTGTGGTATCAAACGAAAGGTAATTGAGTCTGGAGTTGAATAAAATATATTTCAGTTTTAAGTTATATTAGCTCACACGTACACTATAACTATAGTACCTAGTGTGAGCTTAGGTGCCCATAGAATGGCAGAGTATCTTTTATATGGCATACACTTTGATTGCCTATATACACTATTTTTGAAGAATAAAATAAAGTAAAACACTATATAGAATACAATTACACAAATTACCTTATTTTCAACAGGGAATTCTCATTTTTTTCTTTGTCATTTTAGTCAAATCCTTATGATATGCCTCTTTACTTCAGATTTCTCACGATAATGGCCTTCCACATATTTTTGGCGGAAAAAGTTGATGTCGCTATTTTAGAAGTGGGGATAGGCGGGGAGTACGATTGTACTAATATTGTCAGGTGAGAGCATGTTAATCTGTCCTGGAAAAGGGCCTCTTAATTTGTTTAAAAAATATCAAGTAGGTGGCTATGTCAACTCAAGATAATGGCTGTGTCTTCTAAAAGTTCCAAAATCCAAACAATTTTCTTAAATTTAAATCAAAAATAAAAATTAACCCCAGATTTGACAACGTCAAGTCCCTTTCAAATTTTATTAAAAACTTCACACCATACATTGGGGCTCATTTGAATCCAATATGCCGCCAGAACGCCAGTCATTTTCTATTATTGTTTTTTTTTTAAATTTATCTTACCCCTTTATTTATTTAGCTACCATATTGTGTCAAACTTGGTAGGTACGTGGGCACAATAGACCCACATGTGGACGCGGTGCATGGTGGTCTAGTAGAGTCTGCCACCACTTTAGAATACAATACAATACCCCTTTATTCACACCGGTAACACACTCTCTCGCAGTCGGTAGAGGAGGAAGAAAAGGATTGGATAAAAATATCCGTGTTGTTTTTTTAGAAAAACTTTGGTAGCTGGAATTACCCCATTAGATATAGACCACACAACCCTACTGGGTGATTCATTGGAATCAATAGCTTGGAATAAAGCTGGTATTATGAAAAAGGGAGCTCAAGTCTTTAGTGCTCCCCAGCCCGAAGTTGCCATGCGGGTTTTGCGGGAGAGAAGTAAGGAGAGGGAGGTAAACGAATTACATACATACATTTTTGCCAATTCTCAACAGTTTTACCTAAGGAATCTACAGTTGTACTCTGTACCATTAGTTCTGGGACACTCTATACATATATAGGTCCCACAACACAAAGGAAAGTGTTTGTAAGAAAATAATACAAATTTAGATTGTCAAAACTCAAAGCTAAAATGACAACTATTTTCTTTATTATCATTAAAAGTCTTTATTATATTCGTTCCTATTTTTTTTAGTGTACACTAGAAGTAATTAAAGATTTTGATTCAAACATAAAAAACTCCACCATTCCGGAAAACATTCAAAAAATCAATGCTAGTCTTGCTTTGAATATAAGCCAGGCTTTCTTAAGTTTACAAAACTTCAGTGGTGATTTTAGAAAAAAGTTTGATTTAGAATTAGCTGAAAAATCTATAGAAAGCTGTCATTGGCCTGGAAGATATGAAGTTATTGACAAAAAAAATGTCAGGTAAGACCAATGAGATGACATATGTTGTGAGGTAACTAGGAAAATAAGTTCTTATGCTTATGAGTAACGGAAGAAATCGACTTTGTGCGGATTACAAAGCTACTATTAATCAACGTATTTAAGAAGACCATTACCCCATACCAAGAATAGAAGATACTTTTAACAAAATAAAAATGGTGTATTTTTCTTTATTCTCGACATATTTAAAGTATATCTGCACGTGCCTTAAGAGCGATATCATGGGGAAAATGGGTTTATCCCACGTAGTTCTTATGCTAATGAGTAGCGGAAAAAATCGATTTTTTGCGAATTACAAAGCTACCAGTGGCGTATATAAGGGGGGGGCCGAAGCTAAGAATTTTTTAGATATTTTTCACATATTTCATGAATACAAATATAAAATAACATAAAATACGGCCTCATGAGGTCTTGCCCCCCCCCCCCCCGAAACTGTCTAAACTGTCTCGGGCCCCTCCCCGAACTTTTTTCTATATACGCCACTGAAAGCTACTATTAATTAACATATTTAAGAAGATCGTTACCTCATACCAAGAATAGAAGATCATTTTAACAAAATTAAAAATGGTTTATTTTTCTCTATTCTCGACATATATAAAGTATATTTTCACGTGCCTTATAAATGAAATCATAGGGAAAATGGATTTATCCCAATTAGTTCTTATACTAATGTGTGGATTACAAAGCTGCTGTTAATTAACATATTTAAGAAGTTTATATTTCTAAATTGTCTACATTTATATTAACACACATATTACACATGCCTTATAAGCGATATCATGGGGAAAATGGATTTATCCCAAGTAGTTCTTATGCTAATGAGTAGCGGAAAAAATCGATTTTGTGTGGATTACAAAGCTACTATTAATTAACATATTTAAGAAGATCATTATCCCATACCAAGAATAGAAGATAATTTTAACAAATCTAAAAATACTTTATTTTTCTTTATTCTCGACATATATAAAGTATATTTTCACGTGCCTTATAAATGAAATCATAGGGAAAATGGATTTATCCCAAGTAGTTCTTATGCTAATGAATAGCGAAATAAATCGACTTTGTGCCGATAACAAAGCTGCTATTAATTAACATATTTAAGATCATTACCCCATACCAAGAATAGAAGATAATTTTAACAAAATTAAAAATGGTTTATTTTTCTTTATTCTCGACATATATAAAGTATATTCTCACGTGCCTTATAAATGAAATCATAGGGAAAATGGATTTATCCCAAGTAGTTCTTATGCTAATGAATAGCGAAATAAATCGACTTTGTGCCGATAACAAAGCTGCTATTAATTAACATATTTAAGATCATTACCCCATACCAAGAATAGAAGATAATTTTAACAAAATTAAAAATGGTTTATTTTTCTTTATTCTCGACATATATAAAGTATATTTTCACGTGCCTTATAAATGAAATCATAGGGAAAATGGATTTATCCCAATTAGTTCTTATGCTAATGTACGGATTACAAAGCTGCTGTTAATTAACATATTTAAGAAGTTTATTTTTCTAAATTGTCTACATTTATAAAGTATGTTTACACGCGCGTACGTTTCAATTCAAATTGTACTGCAATGCAGGTATTTATTTATTTTATTTATTTATTTATTTATTTCAACAGTATCTACAGCAAAAAGCCAATTACAGATACTTACTTACATTAAAAAAAAATAAGATTTTATACAATATGTCACTTCTACAGATGATAAATAACAAACAAATCAAATTACATAATTACTTATTGATTAACTGCTGCGCACTTTTTGATCTATAATTTTTTTGAATTTCTTATGGCTAACATTGTCAATATCAACATCTGAAGCATACTTGTTAAATAAGTTGCATAAATTGTAGATAGGAGAGCTTTTAAATAGATTTGTTCGTGGATAAGCTAAATAAAATTTATTTTTTGACCTTGAATTGATTCGATTTATGGCAAATGGAAGTTGTTCAACTATATTAGGACAATCAACATCCCCTTTGAGAATTCTATACATTGTTGTTAAAAAAATTTTAGTTCTTCTTAGGTTTAGAGATAATCTGTCAAACATTCTTAATAAGATGTTGTTGTCACAACCTCTTTGTGGATAAATCCCAAACTTTCTACAGTGCATGGCTTTTAAAAATTTTCGCTGAACTCCCTCAATCATACCAATCCAAATGTCATATTGGGGGGACCAGATAACACTTCCATATTCCAGTATTGGTAATACCAGACTGTCAAATAAGTATATGCTTACGTATATGTTAAAACTTTTAGTATTTCTACAAATAAACCCAGCAACTTTCTGGGCACTCCTAATTTTAGAAATAATATGTGATGAAAATTAAAGATTCGCATCGAAGGTTACACCTAGGTCTTTTTGTTCAGATACACGCTCTAGGTTCTCATTATTTATTGTATTTGCAATGGAAGAAACATATTGTTTTTTGTTGTAATAAAAGCCAGAAAATTATGGTTTTCTCTAGCGACGGCATTATTTTTAGGTACTTTTTGGATGGCGCTCACACAGTACAACCAACAAAAGTCTGCGTGGACTGGTTTTTGTCAAAAACTGACAGAAACGGGAACATACTACAACAAAATGGTTCTCTGCAAAATGGCCACACAAATGGCATACATGACAGAACAAAAGCAAGGGCTCTAATTTTTAATGTTACCGGCGAGAGAGAGCCTCAAAAGTTGATGAAGTTTTTAGTGGAATGTCATTTTGACACAGTTATTTTTATACCCAATGTTGGCCATGACAGTGACAGCAAAGGTAATTACAAGCATGTCAAACCTGGCAACACTGGTTATCCTGTTTTTAAAATTTCTTTTACTTTTTTTAAAACATGGTTTCTGCCTGAAATGTCCAATGTATAGTAAGCCAAAAAAGTTTTCTTATAAAACATAGGTATATTATTTATGAATTAGCATTTTTGTCTTAGACAATGAGGATCACATTCAGACAGTTCAAAAACAACTACAACGTTGCCAGATTCACAAAGACCTCTGGCTTGACCTCGAGCCACAAGACAACATCGAGATTTTCCCGTCATTTGCAAAGGCTGTCGAATTTCTAGAACGTGAGAGTCAGCCTGACAAGAAGTTTGACGTTTTGGTGACAGGTTCGATACATTTGATTGGTGCGGCGATGTCAGTGCTGGATCCAACTTTACAAGGTACACTTTAACTTTAATAAGTTGACACAGCTTACATAATTTAAAGGATGCTGTATGGTCGATTCATTTAATTTTTGATCATTTTTTATACAGAGAGCGTTGATTCCGTGACTTATTTTAGGGTTAAATATTCATAGGTGAGTAAACGCTTCGTTGTCGATCTACAGAGTGCTCAAATTTTCCCTGTGTTTGAGCTTTTTTGCGGAACGCTGTTGGTGGTTTCTTATTGTGGATCTCAATGGAGTAAACATTTTTTAATCCCTTGTAGTTTCAGATTAAAAAGGTGCTACACGAAATTATTTTTATTAAAAAAAAAATTAAATAATTTATCTGAGCGCACGGCAGTGCCTCGCCAAGTTCGCGCTGCCGTACCATCTTTTCTTGAAACATTTCAGCCCATATTTGACCTTCAAAGGGTTCATCTTCAAAGGGTTAACAACCCCTCCAAGTTTCATGGACTTCCATAAAGTAGTAAAGTAGTTACGAAATTTCAAAAAACGTCGAAATTGCCACTCACTCACTGACTCTCTTACTCATGTATGGATCATCAAAATTCTACTGTACTTCCAGACATGCTACAAAGCTGAAATTTGGCAGACTGATAGAAATTATTACCAAACCCCTGGAAAAAATCAAAAAACCCTAAAATTCTAATTTACTCCCCTTCCCTATACATGTAAAGTTATGTAAAAGTAACATTTCCCACTTCCAGACACGCTAGAGAGCTGAGGTTTGGAAGGCCGATAATTACTATGATAAAGCTATAGAAAAAAATTAAAACACCCCAACATTATAATTTACTTACCTCCCCTATAAATGTAAAAGTAACACTGCCCACTTCCAGTAACGCTAGAAAGCTGAGCGTATTAAGACTGAAAGACACTATGATAAAACTATATAGGAAAAAATTTAAAAACACCAACATTTTAATTTACTTAGGCATTTCGTTTCCCTAGTAATGAATTAATTGTATGTTTTGTGGGTTTTGGGAAGTTGAAGAAAAACAACCATTGATTCTATGGCGACGTTTCGTGTTTAAACTAACACTTTTTCAAGCCCTGAAATGAACAACAAGCATTACAATAGGAGCAAATGATTCTTAAATTTATAGTATTAAAATATACAAAACAATAACTTTGCAAAACAACTTACTCAAATCACAGTTGGGTCTTCGGCAGCAAAGCCAGTGAGTATTGGTTTATACAACAGCATATTACACATTCTTCCATAAATAAATGTGTAATATGCTGTTGTCAATAAACCAATACTCACTGGCTTTGCTGCCGAAGACCCAACTGTGATTTGAGTAAGTTGTTTTGCAAAGTTATTGTTTTGTATATTTTAATACTATAAATTTAAGAATCATTTGCTCCTATTGTAATGCTTGTTGTTCATTTCAGGGCTTGAAAAAGTGTTAGTTTAAACACTAAACGTCGCCATAGAATCAATGGTTGTTTTTCTTCAACTTCCCAAAACCCACAAAACATACAATTAATTTTAATTTACTTCCCTCTCCTATAAATGTAAATTTATATAAAAGTAACATTGCCCACTTCCAGAAACGCGAGAGAGCTGAGCTTTGGAAGGCTGATAGAAACCATGATAAAACCATGGGAAAAATTTAAAAACCCCAAAATTTTCATTTACTCTCCTCCCCTATAAATGTAAATTCATGTAAAAGTATTTTACATAAAGAAACGAAAATTTTATTTTACTTCCTTCCCCTATACATGTAAAGTTTTCTAAAAGTAAAATTGTCCACTTTTAGAAACGCTAGAGAGCTGAGCTTGGAAGGCTGATAGGAGCTATGATAAAACCATGGGAAAAAATTAAAAACCTCAAAATTTGAAGTAAGGCATTGCAAAAGTTTTGAACAATATTTCGCATATTTTACTACTTTAAAAATTAAATATTATTCAATTTCTTTAAAAAATAAGTGAAATCATAACAAAAACATATCATGTAAAAAAAGCCAAGTACGCGAAAACACATTTCCAAACTAGTAAGAACCTTTCATTTTGAAATTGGTATTGGAGAACTTGGCTTTACTTTTATCTCAATTCTTTTACGGAATGGCGTTTCCGCGTACTTGGCTTTTTTTACATGAAATGTTTTTGTTATGATTTTATATTTTAGAACCTATTGGTTTGTTCACTGCTAAAAATTAAGGGGGTAGGGAGGGGGTATGACTCGCGAAAAATATCTCTTTGTAGATTGTAATTATGAATGGAGGTTCTAATTTGAGCTAAATATCTCTAAACGCAAGTTATAAAGGAAAAATTAAATAAATTGGTAAAAAAAATTTAAGAATGTTAGAAAATTATTTTTTAATTTTTAGTGCATTTTATAAAAGCTTGTGACTTAAAAAATTTTTGTTACCAATTTATTTTCTACTTTTTAGTCTCAGCTATCTACTCTATTAAATGAAAATATTTGTTCAATAACAGAACAGAAGAGTTTATTCTAGATTATAATGAAATCGCTGATCGTGAGTTGTTTGGAGACTCATTTTTCTATTGGGGGAAGGAGAGGGTGGGGGTAGAAGTAGAAATATATTTTTTGTTTGGGCTGTATTGCCATCGGACCTTTATGCATATACCAAATTTTATAAAAGTCATTTGAAGTGAAGTGTGTCAAAAACGCATTTTTTATGGAAGGGGGTGGGGGGTAGGGGTGGGAGGACATTTTTTAATTATTGTTGTATTGTCATCGGACTACTATATGTATACCAAATTTCATTCAAATTGGATAATGGAAAGTGTGTCAAAAACGCATTTTTCTATAGATGGGGGTGAAGGTAGGATTTTTTTTCAATGTTGTATTGTCATCGGACCACTATATGTATACCAAATTTCATCCAAATCGGATAATGGGAAGGGTGTCAAAAATGCATTTTCTATGGAAGGGGGTGGGGGTAGGGGAGGGAGGATATTTTTTTAAATGTTGTATTGTCATCGGACCACTATGTGAATACCAAATTTCATCCAAATCGGATAATGGGAAGTGTGTCAAAAACTCATTTTTCTATGAAAGGGCGTTGTGGTAGGAGTGGTAGGATTTTTTTCTTAATGTTGTATTGTCATGAGACCACTATGTGTGTACCAAATTTCATCCAAATCGGATAATAGGAAGTGTGTCAAAAACGCTTCACAAGATTTGATAGTTAGTTAGATAGTTAGACAGAACATCTTAAAGTTAAAAAGAAAGCTTGTAAAAAACAGATTTCAGCAATCTGTAGATCCGTAACGAAGCGTTGGCGGGCCTATGTTTATAAGTATTTTAAGTCTTAAAATAACTCAAATAATCACCTTGACTCCATAATATGAAAATAACTCCATTATTTGTATGTAAAGTTTTCTTTCTAAACACACATCCACCATACCTATAACTATCTCCCTATTTTGTTTATCCTTTGTCCTTTTTTTGTTCTTCAGCGCTCTTATAAAGGTAAACAACACTTTTTTTCCGTCGAGTGACCTTTGAAAAATCAGAGAAAGTATTATGCAAGTTCATAATTTGTTTGCTTTCTCGAACCGTATATGCGAATTTTCAGTGAAAAACAAATATATGATGGAATATTAAAATGGACAACCCTAGATTTGCTTAAAAACTATTGAAAGATTAAAGTAACGCTGATGGATTTTTAAAAAGATTGAACCAGAATGTGTATCCCTTGCAAACAAAATCGGTCGTGTCTGAAGACGGTTTTCCACCAAACGGACAGTTAAGTTTGTGTTTTGTTTAGGTTTTCTAGTTTTCCGAAAAACAAAAACAAATCAAAGACAAACCCAAAACTCTTGTTTTCATAAAGCGGACTGGGTTTTGTTTGAGTTTTGTTTTCGGTCCTTTTTCACTGGTGGTCGCTAGTCAGAACACATAACCAGGCTAGCACAACGAAATAAAAGTAGAACATAAAAAACTCAACACGACCCTTTCCACTAAACAGACGTGAGTTTCAAAACTTGTCGAAACTAGTCAAAACCTTTTGATGTTACCGCTTCCAAACGGGACTCGAAAAACAAAACTCCAACTGTCGCAAAACACGCCAGTCTCGAAAAAGTTGGCCAAAAGTTTCAGATTTGTTTTATTCGACACGAGTTTATGTTTTGTTTTTGTTTTGTCCGTTTGGTGGAAAACCGGCATTAGCGTTTTTTTAATTTTTTAATAGTTTCTGAGAAAATCCAGATGAATCTCTTTTTTAATATTCTACCCTTTATAAACAAACTTATTTTTTCCTTCGGTTCGGTTAAAAAAAAATGTGGCATAGCCACATTTATTATTATTTATGATAATTATTCACACAGTGCCTAAAATTTGAAAACTATAATAGTCAAATTATTTTTTACAAAAATGTTGGTAAATTTGGAATTAGAGCTTTAAATAAAATGTTTTTGTTTGAGTTTGAGTAGCGTCTTTGGCTATTTTTTTATAGCTAATAGACACTTATTGGAATAAAACCAGACCTTCTTTTTAAAATCGACCCTATGGTGACAGATTTACATATAAAAAGCAGCTGCTCTCTTTCAAAATTCGGCCTTTGTGTATTTAAATACCGGATTTATTAGTGTCGGTATTTATTAAATGAAAGTTAGCGTCTTTATTATTAAATTTGGCTTTGGTATGTCAATTTTGAGAGATCAGCTGTTAGTTTTATGTGTAAATGTGTCAAAATAAAGTCGACTTTAAACTAAAGTCAGGTTTTATTTCAATAAGTCCCTAATATAGCTTTCATACATCCTTACTAAAGTATATATGTTACTAATTATTAGATTGGTTAATTAGTTTGTATTTTAATTTCATTAAAGTTTAAATGGCTGTCAAATTCGTTTTATAGGTCGAAAACCGCGATTTTGGCTGTTATGCTTTATATTTTTTTTGTTGCGTTTACTAACATGGCTTTCCGTTTTACTAACATTATATAATTGTTAGATTGTTAAATTAGTATGTACTTAAAAATTTAGTAAAATGTTATTTTTTTAACAAATATTTTTTGATAAAATGGACCTGATCCATATCAGCTCATAAATCCTCGTGAGCTTTTGCCTTGTTAGCCATCTTCCTCTATTCCTTCATTCATTGCCCTTAGAACGTCCTTTATTTACTTAAAAAAAGTTAAATCTTCCTGTACGACATGTCTAGTTCTGTGCTTAACAAAACGCGATTAATTGGGTAAACTTTTTTAGCGTAAATAATTACAAGCCGGCAGCACCGCACGGGACAAGATTTCAATTTCACCCGTTTTTCAGCGGTGTATGGGTGGCTGTTCTCGCGCGGGGGCGGGAGGAATGTTTGTTTTAGTTGACGTCGGCCATATTCATCATGCGAAAACGTTCGTTGCCATTCCTACGTGTTGCCGGTTCTATCCTTAGTGAAGACGTATGAGTTTGTTTTGATTTGGGGTTCATTGTTTGTTTTTAAAATGGAAATAAATACAGTCGATTATATAATTAACTGTCCCAATTTAAATAAGTTGACATATGAACTTCGATTACAAATAAAATCTTTAGGGCCAGATAGACCGGACCTAAGAATCCTAAAAATTAACCAAAATTTTAGTGCAAGAAATAAAAAATTATAGGATGCTGAAAACTGGTTGTGCGGTTGTGAAAAACGAAATGCTTTTTTTTGCTTTATTTGTTTTATTATGAACAATCCACGAAGTGATCCTGCGTGGGTGACAAAAGGAATGTGTGGTTTCAAGCACTTTAGTGAAAAGTTAAAGACACAAAGTAAGTGCTACTTATTTAAATATAACCACATAGAATTTTCTATGCTAGGCAACACTGATATTAGGTGTCAATTGAATAGTGCCTATAGACAAAATATTACCGAACATAATGAAAATGTGGCAAAAAATAGACATATACTTAGTAGGTTAATAGACTGTTTAAAATTCTGTAAGATTTTTAAAGTTGCTCTATGGGGCCATAATTAGTCTGAAACTGGTGCTAATCTGAGCACTTTGCGCATGTAAAAGAAGAGCGAATAGACTCTATCTATAAAAAAATAAACTAAAAACTACACCAAGTAGCGGCTTGTTTGTAAAATGCTAAAATAAAAT
This sequence comes from Aspidapion aeneum, assembly GCA_963576565.1. Classification (NCBI taxonomy): domain Eukaryota; kingdom Metazoa; phylum Arthropoda; class Insecta; order Coleoptera; family Brentidae; genus Aspidapion; species Aspidapion aeneum. The sequence continues at coordinate 16,251,976 of OY755047.1, forward strand.
TGTTTAGGTAAATTTTAGCTCACACATATACTATACTATAGTAGTGTGAGCTATGGTGATCCTAATTTTTTCGAGAAAAAAAAAGTTGCTCCGATTTCAAAAATTTTTATATATCTTTGCGTTTCAGATGATTTTGAAACTTTTTTGTTGCGCCGTCTGTCTGTCTGTCTGTATGTCTGTCTGTGTGTCTGTATGTCTGTCTGTAACGACCAACGCGCATAACTCAAAAACCGCTTGGCCGATTTTAATGAAATTTGGTACCTAGGCTGGGTCTTGGGTCGAGATGGTCCCATTTGAAAATGAGAAAAATCCACCGAACACAAACCAAATAAAAGGGTGGGGGTAGATTTCAAAAATTAGAGTTTATGTGAAAATATGGCGTGTGTGATATTAAACGAAAGGTAATTGAGTCTGCAGTTAAACAAAATACATTTTAATTTATTTAAAAAAAAAGGGTGGGGGTATATTTTTAAAAATTAGAGTTTAAGTGAAAATATGGCGTGTGTGATATCAAACGAAAGGTAATTGAGTCCGGACTTTAACAAAATACATTTTAGTTTTTGTTTTTTTGTAAGGGTGGGGGTAGATTTTAAAAATTTGAGTTTAAATCAAAACATGGCTTGTGTGGTATCAAACAAAAGGTAATTTAGTCTGGAGTTGAATAAAATATATTTCAGTTTTTAGTTATATTAGCTCACACGTACACTATAACTATAGTACCTAGTGTGAGCTTAGGGGCCCATATATTGGCAGAGTATTTTTATCTCCTTTTCCATGCAATATAAATTTCTGCCCCCCCCCCTAATTTATAACGTCACCAGCCGCCACTGGATATAATAATAAATCCAAATGTCAACATACAGGGACTCTAGTCCCAGTATGAATTGATTGAATTATACTTGATGTTGTATTAAAGTGGCACCGCGTCATCAAAACCGTGATGGGCGGGAAGGGAGTAGAGGGGTACATACAGTGGCCTGCACTTCCTTTAATTTTTTTATTGGTATTGATTCCCAAAATGAGGCACTGCACTATTTAGTCATTAGCTTACTATTTTACTTGCTTTTTATTTATGTCTTCTTCTAAACGATTTTATTAGAAAGGAACATATATACTCTTGTCTGGTTGTTACGAACATTTTAGCCGGGCTATGACGTTTTCTATTCGTTGTTGTTTTGACTGTTTTAATGTCAAACAAATTGGGACCGACTTTTTACAAAACAAATTACCGTTTTTGCAACTAAATCAATATTTGCGCACATTTTAATATAATTTTGGATCCTCTTTTATGTTTCGGATCTTTATTTATTAGGTAAGTACCTATTTTATATCTCCTTTAAACGGTCTCGGTGTTTTATTATAAACATATAAAGCGGCACACTGCAGGTACAAAGTGAAACAACAATTTTTTGGGCCTTCTTTACATAGATTTTGCCGCAAAACTTGGTATGACGCGGTGCCACTTATATACATACTCAACTATAGAATTTTCGGGTTTATTTTAGAAAAAAGAACATCAATTTAAGGTCTATTTTTCTATTTTTTCCCAATAGTGTTTAGGAGCGCTACACAATTTTCCACACATTTAAAAATTACAAAATATCTTATCAATATTTTCGAAATAGTTTTACAATATATATTTTTTTCTACATTATAATTCGAAACAAACAATCGAATATCTATGGTTTAAAACCTATTTTCTATGATGAAATTACAATATTTTTTATGTCCCCTGGATTGAATATGTAAAATTGCATAACATTTAACATAAAAAAAATTAAATTAAATGTCTAAAGGATTCTTGACAATTTTCGAGCTATATAATTTTTTAATTGTACCCTGTAAAGTGTGGCTTGATAATATAATAATAAATATTCGAAAAAAAAATTGATAAAACAAATAAATAATAAAATTGTCAAAAAAAATTGATGATAAAAATACTGTGTACCGGGACAACTAGTTGGGTGTCAATTTGATATTTAAAAAATGCAGTTTTTTTTTATTGGCAGCATTTTTTAGTCTTTTGTTTACAAACAAATTTTTTTTACAAAAGAAAATTATAATTTTTTTGTAAAGCATTGTTTTTGTATAGGAAAACTTGTTTTTCTTTTGGTGAAACCCGGTGTGGGCACCACACTGCTCTTTTCCCATTTTTTTTTGCTGGTAGTGCGCACAACATAACCTTCCAAATAAATAAAAAAATATTTTTTGAAATAAAAAAAATATTTAATTACATATACATTTTTAATGACTTTGTGATCATTTTTAATAAAATTTTTTTAAGGTTACAACTATTTGCAATGCGAGTAAAATCTTGTTTAAGCCCAAAACTCGAATTAAAATTTTTTAAGTTTTGTTTCAGACATTTTGAAAAATTTTCTTAAATTTTACATTTGATCGCACAAAAATAGCTGTGGTCCTACCAAAAGAAAAAAATCCCAGTTTTCCGAAATTTTTTGAAAAACTTGAACCACATAAAATGTGATATAGACACCACTTTTTTTAGATTCTAACTTCGGTCTAGATGCTAACGTGAAATTCAACCTACAAACAATTCAACCTGGTTTTTATCTAAACTAAATTTTCTAAAAAGTAAAAAATAGAAAGAGGGGTAAAAAACAATGATCTCGGGGAGATAATCTATGTGAGAGGGTATTTTTTAGAACTTTTCAGAAAAAAAGGGTATTTTAGTTTTTAAAAATTGAACCATATAAAACATTGTAATGTTTTTTATAAAATTGCATATCTCCAAAACATCCATTTCATAGTAACAGATTTGACGTTTTAACTCAAACAAAAATATGATGTGCCCATATGTATCCTTAACGCAAGAAGTAAACTTCCGTTCAAAAAATTTAATGACACTTTTTGGGCATAAAACTACTGTTGTTTATTTTTCAAAATACTTATATGTTTTAGATACTTTTTATACTAAAATAAATAAGGGTAGCGAACGGTCGCAAATTTTAATGAATATAATATCTAAAACATAAGTCTTTTGAAAAATAAACGGTAGTAGTTTTATGTCATAAAATTATGTGGAAAAAGTTTGCTTCTTTAGATCTTTTACTATAAAAGCCTTTACTATAAAATGACTGAGAAATAAAACTTCTTTCCTCTGTTTCACAAACTTATTCGTGATCACAGCATCTTCATGTCTAATTCCGAAAAGTTCTAAAACCCTAAACTTCATTTATTCTTAAATAGGAAAGGGTGGACTTAAAGGTAAAACTCCTATCATATCTTCGCGTACTTTCCAAGCTGGAGAAGTTTTGGTTGTTCCCAGGTGAAGCCGTTGCGGCCGAAGTGCCCGTAGGTGGACGTCTGTTGGTATATGGGTTGACGAAGGTTCAATTCTCTGCAAGAAAATAAAAATTTTGTTAGTGTAATGTATTGTTTGTGTATAAACTTGTACAGAGGCCCAATGTGGTATAGAGTAATAGTGTACAGACCCCGCGAGTGATTGACAGTTATGACACTTGACATGCGCGGTCTCTTGAACGCCAATCGTGGCTGATAATGGACGCATTTAATGAACAGTAATAATTAACGTGATAATCAACCCCGTACCCGCTCGAAGCACTCTTCATGAACCTCTGCCAAGGTAATTAATATATTACATTGGCGACGAGGCTTTTGAGAAATCTAAACCTGATGACAGCGACAAAACGAACTCTATTAGCGTCAGAAAGGAAGTCCTTCCAAGGCGCAGCTCAAGACTGAATAGGAAATAGTGAATTAAGTGTGGAGGGATGTAATATATTGTTTGTGTATAAACTTGTACAGAGACTCCATGTGGTATAGAATAATAGTGTACAGACCCCGCGAGTGATTGACAGTTATGACACTTGACATACGCGGTCTCTTGAACGCCAATCGTAGCTGATAACGGACGCATCTAATGAACAGTAATAATTAACGAACTAATTAACGTGATAATCAACCCCGTACCCGCTCGAAGCACTCTTCATGAACCTCTGCTAAGGTAATTAATATATTACATTAGCGACGAGGGTTTTGAGAAATCTAAACCTGATGACAGCGACAAAACGAACTCTATTAGCGTCAGAAAGGAAGTCCTTCTAAGGCGCAGCTCAAGACTGAATAGGAAATAGTGAATTAAGTGTGGAGGGATGTAATATATTGTTTGTGTATCTTGTATAGAGACCCCATGTGGTATAGAATATAAGTTTACAGACTTCGCAAGTGATTGACAGTTATGACACTTGACATGCGCGGTCTCTTGAACACCCATCGTGGCTGATAAAGGACGCATCTAATGAACAGTAATAATTAACGGACTAATTAACGTGATAATCAACCCCGTACCCGCTCGAATTACTCTTCATGAACCTCTGCCAAGGTAATTAATATATTACATTGGCGACGAGGGTTTTGAGAAATCTAAACCTGATGACAGCGACAAAACGAACTCTATTAGCGTCAGAAAGGAAGTCCTTCCAAGGCGCAGCTCAAGACTGAATAGGAAATAGTGAATTAAGTGTGGAGGGATGTAATGTATTGATTGTGTATAAACTTATACAGAGACCCCATGTGGTATAGAATAATAGTGTACAGACCCCGCGAGTGATTGACAGTTATGACACTTGACATGCGCGGTCTCTTAAACGCCAATCGTGGCTGATAAAGGACGCATCTAATGAACAGTAATAATTAACGGACTAATTAACGTGATAATCAACCCCGTACCCGCTCGAATTACTCTTCATGAACCTCTGCCAAGGTAATTAATATATTACATTGGCCACGAGGGTTTTGAGAAATCTAAACCTGACGACAGCAACAAAACGAACTCTATTAGCATCAGAGAGGAAGTCCTTCCAAGGCGCAGCTCAAGACTGAATAGGAAATAGTGAATTAGGTGTGGAGGGATGTAATGTATTGTTTGTGAACGCCAATCGTGGCTGATAACGGACGCATCTAATGAACAGTAATAATTAACGAACTAATTAACGTGATAATCAACCCCGTACCCGCTCGAAGCACTCTACATGAACCTCTGCCAAGGTAATTAATATATTACATTGGCGACGAGGGTTTTGAGAATCTAAATCTGATGACAGCGACAAAACTAACTCTATTAGCGTCAGAAAGGAAGTCCTTCCAAGGCGCAGCTCAAGACTGAATAGGAAATAGTGAATTAAGTGTGGAGGGATGTAATGTATTGTTTGTGTATAAACTTGTACAGAGACCCCATGTGGTACAGAGTAATAGTGTACAGACCCCGCGAGTGATTGTCAGTTATGACACTTGACATGCGCGGTCTCTTGAACGCCAATCGTGGCTGATAACGGACGCATCTAATGAACAGTAATAATTAACGGACTAATTAACGTGATAATCAACCCCGTACCCGCTCGAAGCACTCTTCATGAACCTCTGCCAAGGTATAATATGTACTTACTTTACGATTTTGCCAGGCCTCAAATCGAAGTTTGTCTTTACGATTTCGAGTAGTTGGCTCTGGTTAAGGTGTGACGTGCCGTAGTCGAACACAGCAATCGACAGCGGTTCGGCAACGCCGATGGCGTACGCCACTTGCACAAGGCAACGCTTGCACAGACCGGCTTTGACTAGAGATTTGGCAACCCAGCGCGCGGCGTATGCTGCAGATCTGTAACAAAATGTGGTAAATTAAAATTAAAAGAACTGGCAAATAGTTATAACTCAGTAAAATTTTTCTGAACCCAGATTTATTTATATATAATAAACTAAAAGGGATCTTGGCATTGATTACCCCTTTTTTGTTGATTTGTCCACAATTTTTAGCTCAAACGTATAACTATAGTAGTGTGAGCTATGATGGTGATCGTATCAAAAAAAAGTTGCTCCGATATAACTTTTTTTATATATCTTTGCGTTTCAAATAACTTTTTTGTGGCTTTAGATGGTTCTATTTAAAAATGAAGAAAATCCAGCGGACATAGACCAATAAAAAAGGGTGGGGATAAAATCGTTTGAGCTTAGGAACCCATAAATTGGTAGAGTATTTTTTACTAGATCTTTAAACTTGTAAATAAAGATTTACAGAATATACATACAAGTTTAATAAAATATATAGTCTCATAAAAAGTGAACCTACCTGTCAACTTTTGTGAAATCTTTTCCTGAGAAAGCTCCACCTCCGTGTGCACCCCAACCACCATATGTGTCCACGATGATTTTTCGACCAGTTAAACCGGCATCACTCTAAAACAAGAAAACCAAAATAAAAATTAAACGCCGTTTAAGGATATTGATGCAATCGGCCATAAAGTCAGTCGCATATCACCACCAAACATCAAATAAACCGGTTGTCTGGTAACTGGGTGTCATGACCGCCGTGACGTCAGAGCTACGTCACAGTTTTCCTAGGAATCTGCAGTCAAACGCTGTTTATAGCGTAATTTCGTCTTTTGCCCGCTGCCTTAGTGTTTGGCCAAAAAAGTTAAATTAATATGAGCAAGAGAGTCGAATTAACTTTGGAAAAGTATTTATAATCGTGTCCTGAATCCGATAGTTATAAAACTGTTGGAATTTATATCATAAATTTTTAAATTATTTAGTTTTTTAGTAAATTTTGGTATTTTTACGACTTTTTTATTTTATTTCTCTCATAATATAACGTATAGGTCTCTCTTTATTGATCGTGGAGCAAGCAAATTGCCGCGTCGTAGGCTGCCGAGTTCTTATTGGCTGGGCGTTACCATGGTTTATTTATGGACCGTGACCACCAAACACTATTAGACTATTATCCCCCCTAGATTTTTCCCAGATCCGCGCTTAACAGTGTATCATACTACAATATAGTTTAAATCATAGCTCCTCTGCTCTCCTTTTGGGAGGTTGAAATCGATGTTAACCTAACATCGGTCAATTGATGACCAATTTATCCTAACCAAGGCGTATGAGGGCAGGATAGCTATAATTTAAAAAATCGTTTGACAGATATGTAAATAGTATCAGGTCAAAATTTCTACAGCAAAGTGAGATATAATTAAATCCTATAGTTCCATACTAACACGTAGAACTGGCAACATAGTAAGGAGTAATAGCCTCTCGCTAATGACGCTTTTGTATGGATTAGTTTGTGATTGGTTGTCTCTTTCTTTTATTTCACTTATAACAAAGAGAGACATAAAAAGAATGTTTATATGTATAAAATCTATGACTAACCTGTGGTCCACCAATAATGAAAACTCCGCAAGGGTTGATGTGAATGACTGTCCTTTCGTCGATATATTTCTTGGGAATAACCTGGTTGATCACTTTTTCTTTGATTTCCGCCCTAAGCTCTTCGAGTGAGATCTTTTCACTGTGCTGAAGTGAGACGACGATAGTGTGTACTCTCTGTGGGATGCATGCGCCTTGTTTGAATGTGTACTCGCAGGTGACCTGAAAAAATTAAACAAATGTAATTTAGTACCGTAGTAATTCTACTCTAATTTATCTTATACTGAAGTAGTACTAGCCGTAGTCAAGTTTTTGGCAGTTACATTTCCTTCTATTATCAATTTCTGGTATGTTAGGTCCTCAAATTCTAACTCCTTTACCTCAAATACTCCCCTTCTTACTTCCTAATATCCTTCACACTGTGTCAGGAAATGAAATGTTAGTTTCTCTTCGCACTTCCATTTCCTATCGTGTTTTATAAAATGTCCATGGAGTGCACAGTGTCCTGTAAGCACTCGAACTAGGAGACTCACTCTCCTTCTTTTCCAATACAGCACCCAATTCTTTTTGGTTAAGCTCTTTGAATTGGCTCACGTTTTAGAGCTCTTTAAGTGCTGATCCTATTTGCCCTCTTGTCAACCCTAAACAGGGTTCGGAGCCGACGAAACTTTGATTTTATCCCCCCTCTTGGAGGATTTATCGGTCTTTTTGTTGCCAGGGATCCCCATGTGACCTGAAATCAACAAGAGCTTTACTTCTTTTCAGTTCTTGGAGTGCTTCAGAGGATTTCTAAACGAGCGCTGATCTAGAAGCGACCTTATACAAAGCTCTCAAAGTACCGTTTAGTTGTCTCAGCAGATGAATATGATCGATTCCTCTCCTTCTCCTATCATTTGCTCCTCAACCGCAGATTTTATGGCGTGAACTTCTACTTGAAAACCGGTTGCATGACTTCCTAGGGACTAACTTTTTTAAATGGCGTCCAACTAAACTCCTGCACATGTAGAATCCTTCCCAGCACGCCTGAAGCGGTCTGTAAAGCAGACAGGGATTCCCTTCAGGAATGTCACTCGGTCCTTCTTATAGTCCTCACTATGGCTGTCTAACCTTCAGGGCTAATAGTGGTACTTTTACCCCTTTATCAATGTGGGGAAACTTGGTAGGGGCAGACCCAGAATAAGTTCAAGAGAAATGATAGGTGTTGTGCTAATGGCTCTTGGTATTCTTCACAGGCGAGCATTTGGAGGCTGTTAAGCCTTCTAGCTTTAAGTGGTCTCATAGCACTTATTCTGAAACATCTAGACTAAATATTGACTTATATACCTCTAGGTGCTCGACAGGAAATAAGAAGCTGAGACGAGACCTAATCTTGCATGTTTTGTGTCGTATGTCTTTTGGAACGAAGATGGAAATAGAACTATTGCAGGCAGGCTAGAGAGCGCTATAACAAAATCTATAAAGCGAACTAGTAGTAGTAGTAGTGGTAGTAGTAGTAGTGTGGGGTAGGCTCTAGGCCTGATGATTAGGAACATGAAGCGCCCTTTTCGCCAACCCCCGGGCATCACCCTAGTGCGTCCTTCCTTCGCTAAAGAATCTGCCCGTCTTCTGTGCAAATGCTAGAATATTGGGCCACCTCAGATTCAGAAGGTCCTCCGTTTCAAAGGCTTCCTTTTCGAATATATTTCTGCTTTCCTCCTTGTATGCTTTACATGATGAGAGGAAATGCGCCGAGGTCTTGTCCTCGGCCCAACATCGCTTGCACGTCGCGTCCTCCTTCACTCTCATCTTCGCCAAGTGTCCTTGTAGCACCCAATGTCCGGTTAGGACTCCCAATATGACTCCCACCTCTCTTCGTGTTCTACGGAGCAGCCAGTCCCTACGGGACTTGCTGTATCCTGTCACATACTCCTTCGACTGTCAGACATTTCCTGTGTTGGTCCATTCCTTTTGTACCTCTTTCTAGGTCTACTCTGTTAGGGCCGACTTCTTTTGCCCTCTTGTGAGCCCCAGGAAAGGCTCTGGCACGACGCATTTCTGCCGGGATCCTCCCCTGGCGAACTATATTTCTTTTGTAACTTCTCCTAAAATGTCGCGAAAAATTTCATGGACTGAATATACCGCGTAGTACACATTCGTTTTGAATTCATCTCAGATTACCCCGGACAGCTTGCATCTCTTTCAAGGCCTTCCACCCTGATCGCAAAAGGGATACGGGGGGGTCAGTATAGATAGATAGGAATACATACTTGAGTTTTGGAGTCGGGTCTTGCCCACCAGAATTCATCGCTTCGTCGCAGTTCGGCGATTCTTTCGTTGAGTTGATGCGCAAGTACGACTGTGAGGGGCATGCAAACTTCTGTTTCATCGGTGGCATATCCAAACATCAAACCCTAAAAAATTATAAACATTAGACAAATGAGTAATAAAAAAGTAAGATTTAATTACTTAAATGGTCCTCAAAATATAGGCCTGTTCTATTAGTCCACAGTACACCGGGATATCTGAGTGTAAGTGATGAGTAACTGTTCTAACTTTTCAAATACCAAAATCTTAAACAAGTAAAATTAAATAAACAAAAATCATACCTTTGACGGTGAGAAAGAAGAATTATAGAGATAAGTTGAATTCCTTGGTCGAGTTAATACCCTGAGAGTTTCTCGTTCTTGTATTGAGACACCACACACATGCATAGATAGAAGTTTTCCGAAAATTTATGTATGGTCTTTGGTGACTTAATGAGAGAGCATTTGCGTACAGAGCAAGAGATTCTGGGTTCGAATCCCGACCGAAGACTCTAATTTTTATTTCTTTAATTTCACTTGTTGTTCTTACTTTGGTAGGAATAACTTTCAAGAATTTTCTCAGAGGAAAAAGTTAGGCGTCTCAGCAAAATTAATTTATTTATGAAAATTCAGCCTGTTGTTTAATCTTAGTTTAAAAATAAACCGGTGTACTGTGGACTATATGAATATAACATAACCAAACAGTTAATAGATTTGTCTAATGAAAATTATGTACCAAGCACCAAATCCCCAATTAAAAAATAAATGGATATAAACATACCGGGTGGGCCAAAAAAAAACAGGACAATTTTTTTTTGATTATAACTCTTAAACTGTACCATGGATGTTAATAAGACAAACTTCACTTGGCAGAGAATTAATCAAAGTTTTGAATAAATATCTTTTTTCTCCGCCATCTCAAAATCCAAGATGACGGACCAAATTAAATTGTACCTTTCAAGGATGCGCGTTTATTCTTGTATTGCGAACATGTTTTAATTATATTTTTAAATGAGTAAAAAAGCTGCATTCTTGCCACTCACAACAAGGTATGAATCAGAAAAATCGGTTTGGTGGTTCTAAAAAAAACAATTTTGTTTCAACCATTGTTTTGAATATTATACGATTACCTTGCCAATCATGACTGCATTTATTTCCTTATAAATTCATTACTACTAAACCGATTTTGATAAAATAGAAAACACACGGGTGAGAATTGATTGCTGTTTAAAGATCATGATGAAAATTTATCGCCATCTTAAAATTTAAGATGACAGAATCATACTTGATTCTTCAAAATGCCATTTTTCTGAAAATGTTTTAGTGCTTTTTTAATTTATAGAAAAGCACTACTTTTCTCCTGCACAACGAGGTACAAATTAGTAAAATCGGTTTGGTGGTTCTCAAAAAATCTATTCTTCTTTCAGCCATTGTTTTACAGATTATACGATGGCATTGCCAATCCTGTCTGCCTTTATTTCCTTATAAACTCATTATTACTGAACCGATCTTAGTGCAATAAAAAAAAATGTGGAATTGATTGTTCTTTAAAAGTTATAATCGAAATTTGCCGCCATTTTAAGAGTTATAAGGAAATAAATGCAGACTTGATTGGCAAGGCAATCTTATAATATGCAAAACAATGGTTGAAACCAAAATATTTTTTTAGAATCACTAAACCGATTTTGCTGATTCGTACCTTGTTGTGCGTAGCAAGAATGCAGCTTTTTTACTAATTTAAAAAAATAATTAAAACATGTTCGCAACACAGGAATAAACGAGCATCTTTGAAGGGTACATTTTAATTTTGTCAGCCATCTTGGATTTTGAGATGGCGGACAAAAAAATATATTTATCCAAAACTCTGATTAATTTTCTGCCAAGTAAAGTTTGTCTCATTAAAATCGATTGTATAGTTCAAAAGTTTTAATTAAAAAAAATTGTCCGGCTTTTTTGGCCCATTCGGTACATCCCTAGCGTATGCAACTTGATTTCATGTAAGTTTTCAATGGCGAATCCAGTGTTTTCTTTGAATTTTAGCACCACAGGTTAATAAAACGCACCGGCAAGTTGAGAATATTTTTGAAAAATGAAGTAAATGTTTTACAGACGTAAATGTTGCTAGAATTTGCGGTTCAAGCATTCGCTTTTTTTACTGAAACAAAAAAATACTTTAATTTCGGGGCAGGGGTAGCCCCGGCCTCCTGGCCCCCTGGAGTCGCCAATGTGTCGTTTCTTCCTATCAGACTCCCTAAATCTTAGTAATAAATTGAACAAAAACAAATAAAAAGTGTATATTTTCATGCAAGAAAAATTGACCAATAACTAATACCTCAAATATGAAAGTTAGATTCATAAATAATATATCATTAAATATATTAATTAATGACAATTCTTATTTTATTTACAGAAAATGAAAATATTTGCCTAAATGTCAATCTAAACTAGTAGGTAAAATATAGCCTTATTGCAAAAAAAAAGATTTTATCTCAAGAAAACTGAAAGTCAAAACACGTGTAACATAAATTTATTTGTGGGTCAAAGTTACTGTTGATAAAAAACATTTAAAATAATATTATTGCCTTAAAATGTATTAATATAAACAATACATATTACAAAATAAAAATAAATGATGAAACTATTTTTTAATGGATGTTACCATGTGGATACTACAGCGTGTTTTGTACACAACAACTAAACTCCCCTGGATGGTTTTCTCGATTTTTTTGAAATTTAACTATAAATAGTTGATTGATTTGTACACAACATTGCTACTCCAATTTTACTTATAACAATATATAAAATATGCTGCAGGAGACGAGACCCGAATATCTGGCAGCTCCTCCGAGGAGAGACATAGAAGTACATGGAGAGGAAGTAATCATCGAAAAAGAAATGATAAAGAATAGTATTAAAAAGCTTAAATCCGGAAAAGCTAGCGGATCTGGGGGAATATATGCTGAAATGCTCAAATATGGATCAGAGAAACTATTCGAAAATCTCACATATATTATCAATCAATGCATAAACGAACATCCGGTACCTGATACATAAAAAAGAAAACAAGCTGGTTTGCAACAATTACAGAGGAATTTCAGTAACCAGTACTCTAAGTAGATTGTACGGTAGGATTCTTAGAGATTGTCTAATAGAAAATGATTTTTATGAACAAGAAGAAGAAGAGCAAAGCGGGTTTCGTGCAGGGAGATCTTGTAGTGATAATGTTTTTTGTCAAGTAATTGAGAAAAAGAGCGCCAGAAATATAGAGACTCATGTTACCTTTGTGGACCTACAAAAAGCATATGATACCGTTCCAGTAGAAAAATTATGGACAGTGTTAGAGCAAACTAATATCAATCATACACACATACAAGTGATAAAAGAATTATATGATGAATATATGATGAGAAAGTTAACGGAAGAATACCAAAAGTGGGGGTTAACAGTGAACGTGGACAAGACACAGTACTTATGTATTGGAAACGAATCAAGTGAATTAGAACTAGAAAATGGACAAACAATATCTCCATGCAGTGAGTATGTATACTTGGGTGTCACGGTTGATAAGATAGGAACAGACTGTAAAGAACTGGAAAAAAGAATAGTAAAAGCAAAAAAGGTTATTGGTTGTCTTAACAGTATTTTATGGAGCAGAGAGATAAAAAAGAATCTAAAATTTAACATATATAAAACAATGGTGAAAAGCACGCTGTTGTATGGAATAGAGACTTGTCGCGTAACAGAAAAATACAAAGCAAAAATGGAAAGTGTCAAAATGGATGCAATAAGAAGATCAATGAGAATATCCAGAACAGATCATATAAAAAATGAGATCATAAAAGAAAAAATGGGAATCGAGGGAAGCATAACGGATGACATCACTAAAAGGCAACTGATATGGTACGGCCATGTACAACGGATGAGCGACGAAAGATTACCAAAGCAGGTCCTAGAAAGGCAACCAATAGGGCGCAGAAAAAGAGGGCGTCCTAAACTGGAATGGCAACAGTCAATCCAAAGATCAATGAGTCAAAAAAACCTGACGGAAGACGACTGTCAGGATCGAAGGAGGTGGAGAATAGGCGTCGGACAACGTAGAAAAATGTTCTAAACCTACATAGTAGTAGTAAAATATAATATGTTTTTTTTTTAAGAAACGGCAGTAGTTTCTTGGCCATTAAATGTTTTAACGTAAGTTTACTTCTTACGTTGAGGTTACGCACATACACAGAAAAAAATTATATCAAATTAAAGCAAATGACATGGGTTCAAAGTTAGAGCTAGATAATGGACAAACAATATCTCCATGCAATGTGTATGTGTACTTGGGTGTCACATTTGAGACAGGAACAGACTGTAAAAAAGAATATAACAGAAGAATACAAAACAAAAATGGAAAGTGTCGAAATGGATGCAATAAGAAGATCAATGAGAATATCATATAAGAAATGAGGCCATAAAAGAAAGAATGGGAATCGATGGAAGCATAACGGATGACATCACTAAAAGCAGGTCCTAGAATAGCAACCAATAGGGCGCAGAAAAAGAAGGCGTCCTAAACTGGAATGGCAACAGTCAATCCAAAGATCAATGAGTCAAAAGAAAACCTAAAAGAAAATGATTTGCATTATTTACTTAAGACAAACCATCTCTTATTATAAAATACATTTGTTTCGTACCAAGAAAATCGTGCCTATTGACTTATTTCTAAAACAAGACAATTAATGTTGTGTTGTATTAAGAAATTTTCATTTCCTAACAATCATTTTGCAATAAAGAGAGCAATAAAAAAATGAAAAATAACAAATCACCTGGAAAAGACGGAGTAACGGCGGGAATGCTCAAATTCAGCTATAATTAATACCCTGTATAGTCTCCTGAATAAAATACTAAAAGAAAAAATAATCCCAAAACAACTGGAAAGAATCCATAACCATTATTCTACACAAGTACGGCAGTAGAGCAGACCTAAAAACTATCAACCTATAACACTCCTCAATATAATTTATAAGCTTTTCACAAAAATATTAGAAGATAGACTAACAACAAAATTTGATGGATATCAATCAAAAGAACAAGCAGGATTCAGAACAGGTTTCAGTACACTTGACCACCTATTAACCATGAAAATCCTAATAGAACGATTTAACGAATACAACATTTCACTATATATTGCGTTTATAGACTTTGAAAAAGCTTTCGATTGCATTGAGCGCTGGGCAGCAAAAGCATCTTTAATTAATAGCCGAATAGATCACAGATATACAGATTTAATAGCAAATATATATAGCGAAGCAACAACATCAAAATCCACGAAGGAACCAGGCCAACTTTTTTTGATTTGTTTGTCAAGTTCCTGTTGTTTTTTTTCTTGAATCAAGAAAATATATCTTTTTAATTGAGAAAATAGAGGTTTAAAATGGCTGAACTACAGACAGACAGAGAGACATACCTGGTCTCCAGCACCGACGTCTTCGTCGTTTCGATGTTCGTGCACGCCTGCTGCGATATTTGGCGATTGTTGATCCAAAGCCATCATAACACAGCATGTTTTGTAGTCAAACCCTATTGACAAGTGTTAAATGATTGGTGAAATTTGATAACCCAAAAACACACATGCGCGGTGTTGAAGTAATGTTAAGGCGGGCTCAAACGACTCGTGTACTTGGCAAATACACAATTATTTGCGTAATTGGCAAGTATAGGAGCTTTGCGAATTGCGATAGCAAGCAGGGCGCTCACACGACGTGTACAATTTAAAAAAACGCGAACATATATATGTACTTGGCAAGTGTACGAATAATCGTGAGCCCTATGACTCGGCCCATTTTTACCGACCACAAATGGAAAACCAACGAGTGACAACTAATTGTACAAGTAACCCACTCACACGACATGGCAAGTATCTGCACGAGTCGTTTGATCCCGGCTTTATAAACCCTTTAAATGATTTACGGATTTAACTCCGCAAAATAAAACCACAAGATGTAATTGCGACTGCCCAAAATTACAACGAAATAGCTGAAATTTTTGAGAAAATCGTTTTTTTTTATCCGCAGTTACTGTGTTATCGGTTAATAAATGCCGAAGATATACTTCATTTAATCATCCTTTTAAAAACATTAAAATTAACAGACGTGACTTTGCATTTATTTTGGGCAATCTTTATGACACACGTTCCCTGTTTTAATTAGGGCCCAGTGGCGGATCTAGGCCCTAGAAATTGGGGGCGCAAAAAAGTAAATTGGAAATCCATGAGTAGAAATTTCAAAATGTTGGGTGACCAAACCAAACCGACACCCTACAGCCCCCCTTCCCGTAGATCCGACACGGGCTGCATCCTAAAATATATTTAAATATCCTTCCCCATTGTAGCTCTTTTGGAATTAAACTGATTTGTTTTCAAATCTATGAAAATTCAAAATAATGTTTGAGATCCTTAAAGGAACCCCTTACTTGTATCGTTGTTTTCCTCAAACAACGCTTGTTATTACAAAAATTATTTTATATTTTTAGTTCGAAAAAAAACAAAGTTTATTTGAAAATGACAGTAAAGGAGTTTTATAATGAACGCCCAGTGTAATAGTTAGTATACAAGATGACAAGTTAAAAAGGATCCCCCTGTATGTTCTCGAAAATTATCAGGAAATTAAAAAAACGCCAAAACACGTCGATTTTGTTTGCAAGTAGGATACTTTTTGGCTATCTTGAAATTTTTGTATCACTAACTCCCTGCGAGGGGTATACTTTACCCCTATATTTTGAATAGGGATAGTGGGTCTAGTGATACCTTGTTTTAAAGCTCTCTTGAATATCTTTACAACCGTGTAAAAATTTCGAGAATCCGTCGATTATTTTTTGAGATATTTGCTTTCAAATTTCAAAATTTAACATGCAATGATAAAATAAAAATTAAATCCAAAAAATATAAAATTCTAATTAAATTTTTATTTTATCAGTCCATGTTAAATTTGAAAGTTTGAAGGCAATTATCTTAAAAACTAATGCATAGATTTGTGAAATTTTTACACGGTTATAAGGACATTCAAAAAGCCTTCAAAAGAAGGTATCACTAGACCCACTTTCCCTATTCAAAATATAGGGGTAAAGGGGGTTCGTGCTACAAAAATTTCAAGATTCCTACGAACAAACTTCTTCTCACGGACTCATTTGCGTGCGGAAAGTACTACATTGCCACTTGGTTGTAGTACCCTTAAATGACAAAAACTGACGATGGCGAAACAAAAATATCTATTGTCGGTTTGACTTTTTCAACGGTTGTTATGTCAAGGGGATAGGTAGACGGTAGTTTTTATTTTAAACAAAATAATAGTATATTATATAACTAGTGAAGGAAGTGACATAGTTTACACGAGTGTGGGAAAGTAACTTTCTAACGAGTTATGTGACATTGACATTGAAAAGAGGTAAAAATATTTTCGTTCCTGGAGACGAAAATAAAAAGTGCATTTCGTTAATTTCGTATGTGGTCGCAGGGATTTTTTTTATATTTCCTCACCCTAGTAAGAAAAGTGTTTTACCTAACTCGTTACCTATTTCTGTTTTAATGCGGAGACTAAATACTTACAACATATATTATTAGGCGAGACTGCTGTGTTTTATTTTTATTGTTCAGTTGGGTAGTTATAGATCTCTTTAAATTGGCGCCTAGTAAAAAACTTCTTAGTTTACGTAAAAAAATGGAAGTTGTAAGTGATTCGGAGAAGAAACATCTATCTAGCACGAAAGATCGCCAAAAAATTTTATATCGGAAAAAATCAACCAGCGGAACTTGTTAACAAATATATATTAAAAATTCGCAGTTCTCTCTCTTAAGCGGACACCTCCAATAAGCGGACAAAATCAACGAAACCGTGAGTGTCCGCTTATAGGAAGTTTCACTGTATACCTATATATGGAAAATTAAAAGAATACAAAAAGCAAAAGCATGCAAAAGCTAGCGAAAATGGGGCATATACACTTTTTTTTTCAAAAAGCAATGAAATTTTTGTCCCAAAAAAAGCAAAAAATGATTTTGTATTTTTTCCCAAAAAAATGTTGTACCTGGTCCCCTGCACCAATGTCAAGTTCCGCTTTGTCTTCGTGTACCCCGCTTGCAATATTTGGACTTTGCTGTTCAAGGGCTACCAGTAAATTTAGGGTTTTCCAGTCTAGGCCTAATTTTTTTTTGAAAAATAAAATATTTTTGAAAATAATTTAAAAAAATTTTTTTGGTGTCATGAATCTGAATGAATTTTTTTTTTGAGAAGAAATAATTTCTAACATTTATTTATTATTTTTTAAATTTTTTTCTTATCTTTATTATTTCAAACGTGAATTTTAGTACCCGTGAATTTAAAAATCAAACTAGTTTTCGTGGGTAATCGGGTAAAAAGAAGTTTTTGTTTCTCTCATATTTTTCCGTGGGTAGCTCGAAAGATCTAATCTAACAAATTGTTAGTATGATTTGCCTTAAAAAGTCCGCTGATCGACGCTCGCGTCTGATGGTGGGTAAAAACACTAATCAGCGTTGCTTTGGCCTGACAGACATAAGAGCTGTCGTAGGTCACGGATGGTTTGTTTTTCTTTGCAATCGATCTTTTCATCGATCGATTAAGTTTATTCTCGCCTGTTTTTGTTCTAGTTTCTCTCGTATCTCGGTAGATGGCGCTTCTTGCGAGGGTTTTTCTCTCTATAGGATTAGATAGAAAACCGTCTAATTAACTTCGCAAGGATGTCACATTGACCAAGCAGTGTTCTGAGGAGTCCCATAAGGACGAAACATTTAACTGTCAACACTTATTAGGTATCTTTTAGATCTTGGACCCGCGTGAGTTAAGCTTTGGAGCTACGCACGAAAAAATATAAGAGAAACAAAAACTTCGTTTTACCCGATTAGCCACGAAATCTTGTTTTTTTTATTATTTCTTTTAAAAATTTTCTACCTACACTACAAAAAAAAAGAGTTAAAAAATATATAGGAATAACATGGTTTGTCTTACGAATCTCGAATTTTTTTTTAAGTTGTGTAACATTTTATCGAGACACTAAAAGTTTTATTTTTTTTATTTTTAAAATATTTTTAGCAACCTCAAATTTACAAAAACTCGCTTTTTTTTTAAATTGGTGGAAAAATTGATTTCTAGCTCAAGCATTAAAATTTACAATAAGACAAGGAATATCTACTTCTATCAAAACAAATCTAAATACCACATTTATTTATTTACAGAATATGTGCACATAAAATTAAAACAAAAGTTTTAAAAATAAAAGAAGAAATTATCAAGGGCGTCGATAAGAAAGGCGGAGGGGTAATGTAGGTAATTACCCTCCCAAAAAATAAAGAAATATGCAACTTACAGTACTATAAACAATAAGTGAAATCAAAGAAAGAAAAATAAGAAAAAAGTTTTCTGTGTTCGGCCGGGACTCGAACCCGGAATCTCTTGCTCTGTACGCAAACGCTCTCTACATTAAGCATCATACATACATCGAGTTAATACCCTGAGAGTTGCTCGTTCTTGTATTGAGACATCGCAGACATGCATAGATGGAAGTTTTCCGAAAATTTTTGTTTATTTTTCGGTGACTTAATATAGAGAGCGTTTGCGTACAGAGCAAGAGATTCCGGGTTCGAGTCCCGACCGAAGACAGAAAACTTTTTTTCTTATTTTTCTTTCTTTATGTTCACTTGTTTATAGTTTTAGGTCCTTGCATTATTTGCAATTTGTTATTTGAGAATTATGGTACTATGTTGTATCATGATTTTTTTTCATTTCCTAACCCCTCCCAAAAAAAATATCGACGCCCCTGGAAAAAATAAAATTAAAGAAAAGAAAACAAGACGAAAAGCATAACACTAAAACAACAGTTTTTTATATAAAAAAATTAGGTACATACCTTTTGAAGAATCATCATAACCAATATGTTTAACTGTCTCTCTTACAACTTTTTGATAGTCCACCACTGCTTTTGAAGTGATTTCACCGCACAGAAGAATCATTCCAGTTTTTGTTACAGTTTCTATAAAAAAAATAAATAAAAATTATTTTTTTAAAAAGAATTAAAACCACTTTAGGCTTATAAGCTCACACTAGGTGCTATTACAGTGTATGTGTGAGCTAATATAACTACAAACTGAAATATATTTTATTCAACTTCAAACTCAATTACCTTTCATTTGATACCACACAAGCCATATTTCGACTTAAACTCTAATTTTTAAAATCTGCCCCCACCCTTTTTTTTAACTAAAATGTATTTTGTTTAACTCCAGACTCAATTACCTTTTGTTTGATATCACACACGCCATATTTTCACTTAAACTCTAATTTTTGAAATCTACCCCCACCTTTTTTTTAAAATAAACTAACATGTATTTTGTTTTACTCCAAACTCAATTCCCTTTCGTTTGATATCACACACGCCATATTTTCACATAAACTCTAATTTTTTTAATCTTCCCCCACCCTTTTATTTGGCTTGTGTTCTGTGAATTTTGTTCATTTTTAAATGGGACCATCTCAAACCAAGACCCAGCCTAGGTACCAAATTTCATTCAAATCGGGCAAGCGCTTTTTGTGTTATGCGGGTTGGTCGTTACAGACAGAGATAGACAGACGGCGCGACAAAAAAGTTTTATAATCATCTGAAACGCAAAGATATATAAAAATTTTAAAAATCGGAGCAACTTTTTTTTCTCGAAAAAATTAGGATCACCATAGCTCACACTACTATAGTATAGTAGTAGTGTGAGCTAATACTATAGTATAGTAGTAGTGTGAGCTAATAAACTAAAATAATGAATATAAATTAACTAAAAAGAGTATGCCATAAGAATTTCGTATTAAAGCCATAAACTATGTAATAAAACAAAGACATCCCATCTCCCATCAGAATTGTGTCGCCTGTAAGTACCCCTCGTAACGGGGTGCATGATGAAGGGGGCGTGCGTGTCGCGAATTTTCACATCTCGCGGATTTTCAACACCGCCCATACTATAAAGGCCCTTTGAGGCGTATTTTTTTTTGTTTATCCTGCGATAATTCACAAACGGGTTTACCGATTTGGATAATTCTTTTTTTGTTCGATTCAGGAGGTTCATCCTATGCTCCCATTTTATAAAACCTTATAATTTATTTGATTTTTCTAAACTAAAACCGTTTTAACTTCAAAATTAATATTTTAAAAGTTTTTGATTTAATATTTACATAAGTTTTAGGTTGCTTTTTTGGCATCTGATAAATCCGTCGACTCATTCTTGTCTGGAATTTAGATTGCTAGTTTGTTTATAATATCGCAGATAGATAACTAGTACAATGAATAGAGGAGTTTTACCCTACAAAAGGTCCGGTAGTTCTAAATTTTGGATATGTTATTAAGGTCGAAAGGGTAGTTAAAAATCTGAGTTTTCGTCACCCCCAACCCTGTGCTTCCTCCGCCGTCTTGAAAAAACCATACAAAATTGGCACTTTTTGTAGTTTTTTGCCTGTAACTTCGTTCCAGTACACTAAATTGCAAAAAGATTTAGAGGATATTTTTATCTACAATTGGGTGGTACTATGGTTGTTCTGCGAGCAGTAGTAACGGGGCTAGGTAATTTCCAAAAATGACTAAAATCACGTGCTTGGGCAAATTTTCAGATTTTTTCTACTTTAGACGGCATAAGCTCCGAAATACTTTGTTCTAGGGTAAAAGTTCTAAGAACATATCTTATAGAGAATTTATCAGCTACAAAATCCATTCTTTAAATGTATTTTTAAATATTGTAATGGAGTGGGAGTAACTTTTAACTTAAAGTAAGTAAGAAAATAATAATTTTTTAAAATTTAGTGCTTTAAACGGCACGTCTTTTATTTATTTTTATTTTTTTGTGTAAATTTAGTGAAGTACAAAAAGGTAAGAGAGCTTAGGGGTCAAACACCTCCTTAAACTAACCACCTCTTCAAAAACCCCCCCAGACCCCCCAAAATCTAACATATTTAGGTTTTCTCAAATTTTCTCAAAAAATACGCTCCTAAGAGAAAAATGTGTAATATACTTTATTGTAGACAATGAAATTTCCTTTTAAAGAGGTACAACTTGATGGGGGTCAACTATTTATAAACTCTTCAGCGGCGTCCGTTAATTGAAGAAATTTAAAAAAGTAAAAAAATATCCATGTTTTTTCCATGATTTATTCGATTTTTTTTTAAACCAAGGTTTATAGAACAAAATGTGTTATACGTTATTGAAGGAAATATAATTTCCTTTGAAATGCTGTACAAGAAAGTCGGATTGGTTTCATGGTTATAAATTCAGAGGCGCCCGTAAATTTAACCAATTTTAAAAAATCACAAATTAAAATATTTTTGTTACAAGTTTTATCTAATTTTTTCAAAAACTAAGCCTAATTTAAAAAAATGCTATGATGCACTTTATTGACAGTAAAATTCTCTTTTCAACGGTGTATAACTCGATGGGGTTTGACTTACAACGAACCCGCCAGGGACGTCCCTAAATGGTAAATTGAATTTTGATTTATTTCAACAGATTTCAATAAACTTTGAAAGGATTTCCAAGAACGATGATTGGGATTTTCCTTGATTTCATTATACAAAGGTCTAAAAGTGGTTTGGAATTCCAACATTTTTGAAAATTGATTTAAACGTTTTTTTGCAATTTAAATACTCATTTAAAATACAAAACAAAAAACACACACCCACATTTTTTTTATTGAAACCAATACCTACTTAAAAGTGGTATTCAAAGTTATGGGGTTGAATTTTGGGGATACTGTTCTTTATTATTTAGACGCCCACTATAGCCTGATAAAGAGTTTAACATTTTTCTGTCTAAATATAGAATGAGTGATAAATTTTTTCATTGTTTGACTAAGCAATCTTTTTACATCTAGGTGCTTTTATCAATGCTTAAGTTGCGAAACATTTATGAATTATGCATTATTTGCTTTTTTAATAGATTTTGGTATCATTAGTAATTTTGCAAGTTATGCAAAAATTTGTATTGCATGATAAGATTTTTTTTTATTTAAGGTTTTTTGAAGGTTCCACTTAATAATTAAAACTTACCACATGCTACCTTAGCGTTTGGGTCTTGTTTCAAATGTGCATCTAGAACTGCATCACTAATTTGATCACACATTTTGTCTAAAACAAAAAACAAAAATAATTTTAATTATACGTTTAATTAACTTCTTTTTCTAATTGACATATTGACCCTTGTATTGACCTACTTATCTTATATTTCGTAATTTTTTTCTGTTATCGCAAAAAATTCAATTAAAGCATGTTATTATAAACAGGCCTCCCGCTATGGAATTTTACAATGTATTGTGACAAGTAAAAGGCATGTGTCAAATGATTGACGTCTGCGGCATCTTTGTTTTAGCTGTCGCGGAACAAGTGAGGAAGCCTTTTTAGCATATATACCCCCGTTGGGCGCCAATTTGTAATAACATATTATAATCTTTGTTTGTTCAATGTTTAAAAATTATTAGTGGTAGATATTAATGAAAAGCAGCTTAACGAAAGCATATTTTAATATTTTTTAGCCATTAGAAGGCATTAAAATACTAAATGAACACACGTTATCTTCTTTTGACCCCTGGGGCTTATTAAAATGATAGCATCAGCCCCACGTGTTGCGCCACTTTTTGAAAATAAATTGATTGAATATTTTTTTGGTAACATGTTTTAACAATAATAAAGAAAAATAATTTGATGAATCATTTAATTACTTGTGCAGGTCAGGTAACTATTATGCTTAGTTCTAAAAAGTTTGGGTTCTGGGTCAATAACATTTTAAAGATGCCCTCGACCCGAAGATTACTTGAATCTTTTGCAGTTGCAGATTTTTAAATACATTAAATTCTTGTAGGTCTGGTTGGGTCCAATTTTTTTAGTTTACTAGTAATTTTTCTAATTAGTTTAAGTACAGCCTTGACCGATTGAAGTCTAGTGCACATTTTTGAAAAGTAGAATAAAAAATGGTATAAATGCAAGTAATTTAAGTATCAATCCATCACCTCTTTAACAAATAAAGCCTTAATATTATTATTATCTTTTAGTGCCATCTATAAATAGTTTTTGTATGTTGTCTGAATCAAAGGTAAAGAAGGATAATTGGCCTGATATGACGTAATATTTTGACATCGGCGTCAATCATTAATCTGTGTCTGTAGTCTGTAGAGAAAAAAACAACAACAAACACTTAGGACAAACATGATTACTGGACATTATTTTATAAAGTGAGACGCAAATTTGTTGTATTTATCTCTGAATTGATAGATAAAAACACATTAATAAAACGCCATGGTTTGAGTTTATTTTTAGCAAAAACGTAGGTATGGCTTGAAAACCACGTGTGATATGAGGTTAAGTTATGAAATCAAATCCTCCGCTCTGCTTATAAAATTAGAATTAAAGATGGCTGCTAAAAAACAATTGAATGAGATTAATTGGAAATATCACCGGCCTACCTGGATGCCCTTCGCCGACAGACTCCGACGTAAATAAAAAGACGGAGTTATCTTCCATGTCGTAGGGCTGAATGTGTCCATTACTGTATCCGTTGGTGACCGTGTCTGGCATTTTTTCGGAGAAAAACTTGTCAAAAAACACACGGAAAATTTTCTATTTATCGATTGCGTTTGAAAACTTGTCGTGAAAAATTATGCGGCAGCTCGGTTACAATGTGCGGAGCCTTCGCAATACCACTAGACTTGGGAAAAGAGAAGGATCAAGTCGGCCGGGTTTAGTTTTATTGAATAAACGTGGTCACGTGATACGACACTGAACGACAGCAGCTGAAGTTTGTATGTAGCGAGTGCGTTTATTTCGGAGAAACCTGAAAAATAACGAAAATGTTGTTAGAAAACCCTGAAAAACGTTTATTTATTACATGTTTAAAGCTAGCTGTTTCTGATAAAAATGGCGGCTCAAATATGGGGCTTCGGTTCAAAAAAGCATCATTTAAAATAATGACATTCAAAATACCGTCATACCAAAACAGGGACATTGAAAAGGGTAACATATCAAAACATCGATATTCAAAAGAGCGACACTTTATAAAAGCAGCGACATATTAAAACTGCGACATTTAAAAAAGCGACTTTTAGAAGAGCGTCCCTTAAAGCAGTAACATTAAAAAAAGGTGGCAACTCATTTTTTTTCTACATCTAACCTTAGATTAGTTATGTACAGTGAAACCTTTGATTGCGGACACCTCTATTAAGCGGACACTCCCTTTAGCCGGACAAATTTGTTGGAACCAAGCTTTTGCCTATTTCTTTAGATGTAAAATTCACTCCTATAACCGGACGCGAGAGGTTAAAGTTGTTCGATAATATTAGTATATATTTTTTACCTTCCTAGCCCGCGCAGCAATGGCTAGAGAAGGTATTATTATGGACAAAAACATTTTTTCTGAGATAACATTTTTTTTGAGATAACATTTTAATTATTATTTGTGTGTATTTTGACCTATTTTAGCATTTTTGCAATATCGTCGTGACGTCTGTCCGTGTGTGTGTATGTCTGTCCGTAACAGCTTTTAAACCGCTGGCGCTGAACCGATTTTCATGAAATTTTTAGGTAAAATATTGTACAATACTGTAAAGAGCTGATTAGATTTTGGTCAAAATCAAAAAAAGAATTCTTAACGGAGCATCGCATTAATACGCGGTTTTCGGAATTTTTGTTATTACTATATAGAATAACAGTTTTTGTCACTTGTATAAAATGTTTTTATTGTTTTTTCGCAAATTTACTTTTTTTTTAAATATCAGCTAATTCGGCTAATAATATGATTTTTAAAATATATTTAAAATAATTTTTTACCTTACCTGAAAATTTAATTTCTACAGATATTTTTTACTAAAAAGAATTCAGTAATCACTTTTTTATCACAAATCAACGATAAGTATTACGAAC